>JARHVA010000778.1:2907500-2915000 GCA_037957365.1 Torreya grandis
ATGCTTGGCGTCACTTTCTGACATAATGCATTGAGTTTTGCTGCTCTTTTTTTATTTTCAATCTGCAAAATATAAAGGAGCATTGGATTAATGTAGGTAGACTCAGGTTTGCTACATATTTTCTCCAACTGGAACTGCTAGCCATTGGATTCTGAGAGAACTAAGATCTGCAATCTACACTTGGTGTTGGATCTGCTCATTTGAGCAGCTTGACGTCCGTTTCTTGCACTTGGCATCCTTTTCTTACATTTGCTTTATCTCTTCTCTGCTCCATTGAAACTTGCTACTGTGCATTGAGATCTGTGAGGTTTGCAAATTCAGTGTCTCTCCTTTTTTTGCCCAACAAACTTAAAATTGCTTTTTTTTTAAATGGCGCACTTTTTCCTTGTTTGGCATCCCATGTGGGCCCTTAAACACTTGGCCATCCATTAAATTGTATTTTACTTTATTTTTTTCTGTTAAAATTGACTTGTCCAAAAAAAATTAGTCCTGAGTATTAAGTATTTTAGACAATTTGATAATTTGGGTGTTTAAATTTAAACTTATATCTTCCCCTGTCGAAGACGAAGGTTGAGGCTTGGGTTGGCAGGAGGCCAATTCCCCCTCACAAAAACCTCTTTTAGATTCCTCGCTCCGTGTCAAGTCTAATGAGTGGTTGGAAGGCCACTTTCTCTCTCAAAACAGGCATTTTTTTAATGTTTTAGTGCTTTTTTTTTGCAAAAACACTAGTTTACAAAAAATTGAATCTTTAATATCTTACAAATGGTAGCTCAAATTCAGGTGCCATATTTTGTAAAAGTGTTTGTATTTCAATTCTCCATAGTGTAGACTTGTTATTTGTTAAAAATGCACTACTTTATAAAGTGCCTAAAATTTGGGTCTCCCGAGATGCATTTTCAGCTGAGTCCAACATCCTGTTTGCTTAAAGTCTTGCACTGATTGCTCTAAGATGCATTCTATGCTGATCTTGACATATTTTGAGTGTGAACTTGCATTTTTTGGGGGGGGCTCAACATTTTGGGAGGGTGTGATTGTTTTTCAGCACTTGTAATCTTTGCTTTCATTCTCCTTTCTGCATAATTTCACAACTTGCAATCAACACAAATTCACCTAAATTCAGCTTAAAATAGATTATTTTCAACTTAAACCCCTAACACCCTTCAACTATCATGAATGGAAGATTAAAATGTTAATCATTCTTAGAAGCAAAGGGTTTTATAGGATCACCATGGGTACTGAAGTAGAACCCAGCATTGATGCTGAAAAGGTCAAGTGATACAACCGTAGTGATGAAGCCTATGGATTACTAATCTTGTTCATGTCTCCAAAACTTCTCTTCCATTTAGAAACCTCCAAGCCTCTCAAAGACATATGGGACACCCTAGAAACCTTATTTGGGAAGCTTGATGAGATGAGAGGTCATGAGCTCAAAAACAAACTCATAAGTCTAAGTCCTAGCAACTTTGACACCCTACAGGACTTCTTCACTAAGTTTAAGGCCCTTAGATTTCAATTGAAAGAATGTGGGATAGAGAAGAAAGATGATCAACTCATCCTTTCTATTCTCGCAAAGTTAGGTCCAAGCTATTCAGTCTTTGTCTCCACCTTCCATGCCACAAAAAGTGCCCTTGGCAACTACATGGAAAATGCCTTCTTTGGTTTCATTCATTGTCGACTTGACTAGGGAGCAAGATAAGCTAACTCAAATTGGCACAATGAAGTCTACTCAACTCCAAGCCTTGATAGCTGGAAACGGTAAGGATAAGACTTCAACAAAGGAGAAGAACAAAAAGAACAAGGACTAGGAGAAGAAGAAAGAAAACAATAATCTTGCCAAAAACAACACTGAGTCTTCCTCCTCCAATGCTAAACCTAAGAAGGAGAAGGTTAAGTGTGCCTATTGTAAAAATACAAGGCATGATGAACACAAATGCATGAAGAAATAAATAGATCACCTAACTCATCTTCTAGAAAAGTACAACATAGGTGTTCCTGAGTCCATCAAGCAGAATTCATCTACCCAAGATTCTACTAAGGCAAAAGGCAAGGGTAAGGAGAAAGAAAAGGGCAAGGCCCTTGTAGCTATAGTAGCTTCTACATCTTTATGGGTCATTGACTTGGGTGCTCCTCACCACATGGGCTCTTCCCTAGTTGAGTTTTCACCTTTAGAGCCTTGTAGCATGACTTCAATTAGTTTGGGTGATGACACATTAGTTTCCATTACAGGGAGATGGTCAGTTGAAATAGAAGGAGGAACATTCAATAATGTTCTAAGTGTTCCTTCTCTTTCAACAAATCTCCTATCGATGTACCAAATCACTCACATTGGTTGGGGCATGAGAGTTGAGTTTTCACCATATTCAGTGGCTATCAGGGAGTTGCATAGTGATACTACAGTGAAAGTGGGTAGGGCAGATCACCAAGCAAGGTTATACACCTTCTCACATATTTCACCTGATTCTTCTCTAATAGCATTGCTAACTCATTCAGATGAAGTTAGAAAATTATGGCATGAGTGGTTTGGCCACCTTAACTACCGCTACCTTAATCAACTTTGCAAACATGACATGGTCATTGGCTTGCCTTGTGTCCAATTTTCAAAAGGACTTTGCGAGGGGTGCTCCCTTGGGAAGCATCTCGAAGCAAAATTTGACAAAGGCAAAGCTTGGAGGACTTCACAACCTTTGGAGTTAGTCCACAGTGATGTATCAGGACCCTTTCCCAAACCATCTTTCACAAGGGTCAAGTACATCCTCACCTTCATTGATGATTTCTCTAGGTACACTTGGATATATTTTCTCAAATGAAAGTCTAAAGTGTTTGAAAATTTTCTAGACTTCAACGCTCTTGTTGAGAAATAGAGTGAGAAATCCATCAAGGTTCTTTGAACTAATAATGGAACGGAGTATGTCAGCAACAAGTTTGAGCAGTTTTGCACCATAGAGGGGATTGATTTGTAGCACATAGTCACTTACAGTCCTTCATAGAATGGGGTTGTAGAACATAAAAATAGGTTCTTGAAAGAGATGGGTAGCTGTATGATTCACTCCAAATTCTTAGCACCACAGTACTGGGCCGAAGGGATCAATTGTGCTTGCTACATTCAAAATAGGGTTCCTCACAAAGCTTTAAAAGGGATAACACCCTTTAAAGCTTGGCATAAAAGGAAACCTGATGTTGAGCACCTTAGGGTTTTTGGATCCCCAGCCATGGCCCACATACCGAGGAAGAAATGCAAAGCTATGAAATGTCAGTCCAAGCCTTGCATCTTTGTAGGATATCTAGATGGTATTAAGGGGTATCGCCTTCTAGATCCAGTCACTCATGAGTTGTTCATTGAGAGAAGTGTCCATTTTCAGGAGAGTCCTAGAGACTCAACACTTGGCACTTCTTTTCCCTCATCAGATCTACTTCTTCATGATGATTCCTCATTAGATTTAGATTAGCCACAATAGGTTCTTGAGCCAAAGACATCTTCTTCTTCTTTGAGTTTAGACAGTGAGGACAATGATGCCATGTCATCCACCTCTAGTCAGTCAGAGGATGAGGAGTTAGAACTTGACTCGCTCACTTCTGGGCCACTTCGGGCAAGATAGACACTTGAGAGTGCTAACACTTGGGTAGGAGATCCCACAGATGATAGACGTACTAGGGGGGATTTTTAGAGAGATCCACATGCCTTCTTTGCTTCAGTTTTAGATCCACAAAATTTTTGAGAGGCATTGGGGGTACCTAAGTGGGATAGTGCTATAGAGGAAGAATATTCTTCCTTAATCAAAAATCACACTTGGGATTTGACTTCACTTCCTAAGGGAAGGAAGATGGTTTGATGTAGGTGGATATATCGAACCAAGTTTGCAGTAGATGGGTCAGTTGATAAGTACAAGGTGTGATTGGTTGCCAAGGGTTTCTCACAGGTGGCAGGCATTGACTACTCAAAGACCTTTGTACCCATTGAAAAGATGACTTCTATCTGAATCACCTTAGCTATTACCACAACACATGGTTGGTATGTGCACTAGATGGATGTGAAGAGTGCCTTTCTTCATGGAGACCTAGAGGAGGAGATCTACATGGAGCAACCACCAGGATTTGTTCAGGATTCTTCCTTAGTATGCAGACTTAGGAAATCTATCTATGGCCTCAAATAGTCCCCTTGGGCATGGTACACCAAGATGGATTCCTTCCTTCTCACAGCGGGTTTCACTAGGTGCCATTTTATCCTAATGTCTACCTTTTACAGTAGGATGACTCGCTTTTGATTTTGGTTCTTTATGTTGATGACCTTTTGATCACTGGGAGTTATTCATCATCTATTGCAGTAGTGAAGACATCTCTCCAGGATATATTTGACATGATAGACTTGGGTTTATTGCACTACTTCTTTGGCATCGAGATCTCACAGTCAGATTTAGGGATTTCTCTTACACAGCCTAAGTATACTCTTGACTTATTGGCTTAGTTTCACATGGCTAATTGCAAGCCATCTCTGACTCCCTTTCTATTAGGAGTCAAGCTTGAGGCTGACTATTCTTCACCATTGGTTGATGCCACTCGGTATCGACAACTTTTTGGTAGTCTCATCTACTTGACTCACACTAGGCCCAGCATATCATATACAGTGGGACTTGTCTCCAGATTTATGTAAGAACCTCATGAACTGTATTGGAAAGCAGCTAAGAGGATCTTGCATTACATACAAGGTTCACATAGATATGGGATTCATTACATATTTGGCATAGAGGTTGACTTGGTTGGATTTAGAGATTCAAACTGGGTTGGTGATTCACAGACTCACAAGTTCACTTTTGGTTACAGTTTCTCTCTAGGTTCTGGTCCTATCAGTTGGTCCAGCAAGAAGCAGAATGCTATTGCTATATCATCCATAGAGGTAGAGTACAGGGGAGCTATTAATGTAGCTAATGAGGCTATTTAGCTTTAGGGGATTCTTTTTGAGTTTGGCATTCCTATCAGGTAGCCCACCATCATTTATTGTGATAACCAGAGTACCATTCAGATTTGCAAGAATCTGGTTTAGCACCAATGGACCAAGCACATAGAGATTTACATGCATTTCATTCGGGAGCTTATTCATAGTCAATTCATTAACTTGATATTTTTCTAGTCTTCAGAGCAGGTTGCAGACATCTTCACCAAACCTTTCTTTGAGAGCAAGTTTATTCATCTATGAGCTTTTCTTGGGGTGCAGTCCATATCTATAACAACATCATCTTTGGGGGGGCACTAGCCTCTTCATTTATTTTATATCTCTCTTTTGGGGGGGAGTTTTTTTCTACGGGTTTTCTCTTTTTCTCTATCTTATGGGAGATTGCATTTGTACATGGGTACCTCATCAGGCCTAGTTACTAGGACCCATTTTATATTTTCACACTGCCCACCTAAGTTGCGCTTATGGGGGGGTATTAGTGTAGGTTTTCTTTTTTCCCTATTATTTAATTAGGGAAATTATATATTTGTGCATACATGGAGTTTTCCTACATTCGTGGGATAGGCTAGCTTATGTGGAGATGTGTGTCATAGATGTGTCATAGGTGTCATAAGAATGTCATAAGTAACTCTTTTGACTAGCTATTCTAGGTATGGGAGTTACTTCTCTATTCTTAGCACCCTATCACCACCTTTCATGGAGGAGTTATAGTCTATTCTTGGGGTACCTTGACCACCTTTTGTGGAGGAGTTACGTGCTCTCCTATATGTATTCTTCACTTTGGCCATCTTATGTTAATCAAATATTGGGTTTTCTCCTATTTGTCTTGTGCAATTTATCTTCTTGTATAATCTCAAATTGCTTTAGCATCTATGTGATGTGCACTAGCTTCATCTCGTGTGATCACGTCTCCATTGCATTCGCATTATCTAGATTCTAGCAACAACTCTGATATCTTTATTGTACATTTTTTGATAAAAAAGCTTACATGAGATTTTTTTTGGATGGACCTTAGTTCTAAGGGATAAATGGTCTATACCTCACTCTATGGTTTCTAAAATTTAACCCAAAAACACACTTTTTCATAGTTATGCTAATCTAGGTAAGACTTTCTAACCTCCCCATATATCTTATGAGTACTTTCAAATAAATAGGGGATAGTTTGGGCAAGTTTGTTAAAAACAAATATTATCAAAATACAAGTAGGCCCATACACATATATGTGTGCAAATAGATCTCAATAAAGGTCTACTTGAAAAAATGATCATTAGATATGGGAAATCCCATAATACCCAGTCCCTAGATTTGGAAAATATAGCCTTTCACTGCCATATATGCAAGCTTACCAGACACCTCTAGGTTACTTGTCCATAGGGAAAAAACTCACCAACATAAAATAAAGGTAAAAAACCTATTTATAAATGGTGGTCCTTTCTTATACAAGAGGAAGAGGAGGAAGCATAGGAAAATCAAGAAGGGAAATTTCAGATTGGGATAGAGGTAGAGGATCAAGAAATTATTAAACAAAACATACACATTGTGGAAACTGCTCCCATGGATGGGGGAAAAAAAGAGAACAAGAACCAAACCATGGAAACTGAATAGGGTGGGACCATACAAGGAGGAATGAAAAGAGATCATGAATCAGACAACTCTGACTCAAATAAATAAATAGTGCCCTACTCAAATCAGAATTTTAAGGAAAATCTTCCTCTCACAGAATACCAGAATCTAGATTTACAAATAGTCAGTGTGGAGCGTCCGCATCAGGTATGGTAGGAAGTAAAAAAAAGAAAGGTTAAAAGGGAAATATTGAAGATGGAATGGGATCTCCATCAAACATGCATATTAGTCTTTAAAGGACAATAAATTTACTTTTATTTTTTTCTATTGTGTTGTTTTATCCTCTATCCATGTGGGGATTTATATCTACTTCAGATTGAGGCAATGTCTCCCTAGTCTTAGTTTGAGTCAGTTTGACTAAAATTTTTCTTTACCATCCTTTTGGCTTACTATATGTATCATTTTAACACTATTTGGAATAAAACGTGCTAACGATTTTTATTTTGAAAATATATACACACACACACATACATATTAATTATTACCCATTCTCAAGAACTTAATATTTTAAAATCATAATAAATTCATGGGTTGTCTATCGAATTATCTTGACATTCTCATATTTTAACTGACAATCGATCAACATCCAAATTTCTATGCAATTTTTAAAATTATAAATAATTATTGTAGTCATTAGATCTAGAGTTCTACTATTGAATCCTTGTGATCAAGCCTTGGAGATGATAACACAAGTTAAATACTAGGTGATTGGATTCACACTTCTAAACATAATCAAACATTTATTATTAATGGTAGGTTGATAGGTGATCCAAAGATCATCTACAAAGACTAAAAATTAATTATCTCAATTCATTTCTAAACTAACTTAGTACAAAAGAGGGCTCTGAGAGCTTTTTGGAGCATTTTATGGTTTATAAAATGGAGTCCATATACAAAAGATATGGATGGTCAATGTTTTTGTCTAAATT
>JARHVA010000778.1:3580000-3605000 GCA_037957365.1 Torreya grandis
GATGCACCTATTAACTTTAAACAAATATTTCATGTGCCCTCACCTTGAAAAAATACCTTTCTTGAGCTAGTTTGCAATGAAATTGTATCTTTCTAAATATGTAGTTAGCACCATTTAGCTTCTGATGTGAAAGGCTCTCAAGGAGGTTGACAATATGATCTTATCAGGTTCCTAATAGAGAGATAAAATTTCTTCATCCTAAAAAATTGATCCACATGATGTTTGAGAGAGCATAGCTCAAGAAATCACTCATGACCTCATCTTGAGTGGCACAAAATCTCATGTGGCATGGTTAGGGGACTCTCTCATGCAAATATAAGAGCTAATTATTTGTCACTGCCACTCAAGATTCACTTATAATGCCCTCACCAAATTTCATCCATTTATTTAGCTATGGATTAGAATATTATTTTAAGGGATGTTTTTTGCCACCCAAGGAATTTAACTTCATGAGTGCAGATGAAGGTCATTCTTGCATTTATTTGCCCATTTGAATGTATCTGAAAATATTATTCATAAATTGGGCTAGCGAGTCAACAAATATGTATTCGACTAACCAAATTTTGGTCTCTATAATGAGATTTAACTATGAGATAAAATTTTTCATTATTTTTCCCTCATCTAAAGTGTCATATAATCCTCTATGATGTACTTATAGGACTCTTTAATTTGACTCGAAGAGCTGATAATTTGTCTTTAGCCCTCACATTTTACCTACAATAACTGCACCAAGTTTGATCTATTTTACACTTAGGGACGAGAACATTCTCTTAATGGATGCATATATTTTCCTATAACATTCAAATATAGGGCCCAAAAGAGCATGGAATAAGGTCATTACTATATTTATTCACCCATCCAAGTGCATCCATAAAGACGATTTGCCAATTAGGTTGGAAAGTCAAAATATACGTGACCTACTGACAAACTTTAGTCTTTAAAGTAAGATTTGGCTGTGAGATAAAATGTATCACATTTTCTATCTCATCCTAAGTGGCATTTAATCCTCTAAGGCATGCACATAGGATTCACCTATGCAACTATAAGATTTGATGGTTCATATATACCCCTCACGATTCTCCTACAATGCCCACAAAACTTTTGGTCCTTTTCCCACTTTGAGACAAGAAAATTCTCTTAAGGGACATGTATGGATACCTATAACATATGAATTTGGGGCCTGATGGAGTGTATAAAAAGGTCAATATTACATTTATATGCCCATATAGATGTTTTTAAGAAGATAATTTTGTGATCGGGCTAGTGATTCAATAGATACATGACCTACTAACAACCTTTTGGTCCCTAAAGTGAGATTTGGTTGTGAGAGAAAACATGACACCATTTATCCCTCATCTTGAGTGGCATAGAATCCTCCATGGAATTATTAGAGTACTCACCCATGCAACTATATGATTTTATTGTTTATCTTTAGCCCTCATGGTTCACCTGCAATGACCATGCCAATTTCAATCCATTTTTCCACATAGGGACGAGAAGATTTTCTTAAGGGATGCATTGGACTGCCTATAAAATTTGAATATGGGGGCCAATAGAGTGTATATCAATGTCATTCTTATGTTTATATGCACATTTGAACATGTTCATGAATACAATTTTTTGATTGGGCTAGCAAGTCAAAAAATATGTGACCTACTCACCAAATTTTTATCCCTAAAGTGAAATTTAGCTGTGAAAGAAAACATGTTGGCATTTATCATTCATCCTAAATGGTGCAAAAACATTTATGGCTTGATCAGATGAATCCCCAATGTAATTATAGGAGTTTATAGTTCATCTGACCCTCACAATTTTATTGCAAAACTCACACAAAGTTTAGTCCATTTTTCCACTTAGGGATAGGAATATTATCTTAAGGGATGCGTCCAGACACCTAACAAAATTTGAATTTGTGGAATAAAAAATCATGTATGAAGGTAATTCATGTGTGTACACACCCATCTATATGCATCCATAAATAGGTTTCATCAATTGGGTGAGCGAATCAATAGATACATGACCTACTAACCAAATTTTGGTCCCTAAATTTGGATGCAAGAGAAAGCATGTCATCATTTATCCCTATTCCATAATGACCAATAATACTCCATTGTGTCCTTAGAGGATTGCTCCATAAAACTAGAAGAGGTAACTATTTTTCTCTACTCATCATGGTTATCCTACAACACCCACACAAAGTTTGATCCATTTTTCCACTTAGGGACCAAAAGATTTTATTTAGGGATGCATCCAGCCACCAAAAAAATAAACTATTGGACTTGATGGAACATAAACAAAGTTCATTTAATAATTTATACACCCATCTATATGTATCCTTGAAGACAATTCATCAACTGGGCTAGTAAATCAACATATGCATGACTTACTGACCAATTTTTGGTCCCTAAAGCAAGATATGGATTCAAGAGAAAATGTGTCATTATTTCTCCATCATCTTGATTAGAATAAAATACTCTAGGGTGTGGTAATAGGACTCACCCATGAAAATATAAGATATAACAATTCGTCTCTACCCCTCATGATTCACCTATAATGCTTGTGCCAAGTTTAGTCCATTTTCCACTTAGGGACAAGAAGATTCTCTTGATGGACATGTCTAACCACTTGAAACATTTGACTTTAGGGCCTGATGGAGCATGTAATAATGCCATTCCTACATTTATACACCTATTTTGATGTATCTTCAAAGACAGTTCATCGATTGGCCTAGTAATTTAACAGATACATGACCTATTGACCAATGTTTTGTCCCCAAAGTGAGATTTAGCTGGGAGAAAAAATGTGTTTCCATTTATCCCTCTTTTTGAGTGGCATAGAATAATGCTAGGCATGATCATAGGACTTGACATTTTGTCTCTACTCATGATGTGCCTACAATGCATACCCAAGTTAGTTAGAGAGACAAGTAAGTTGGTTTTAGAGAGAATTCCAACTTTAGGAGAGCACGCTAATATAAAATTCATTTTAGTTGTGTGTGTGAGAAAGAGAGAGAGAAGGAATATTTGTCTAATTATCCTCAAAATTTGGCCTTATAATAAAATTTATAAAAAATTTATGTCTATTTTACATGCCAAATCATGGTTTCGAATTGGGTTGGATATAAAATTACAACGTATGCAAATTCTAAGCTTTATTATGGATATTTATTTGGCATGGATATATTATGTTGGATGTTTTTATTTATAAATTTTTTTTATTTTTTTATTTGTGTTTTTGTGGAGAAATACCTTATAATTCTTACATTGTCTTGCAATGTATAACAAAATGGGAATGAATTGTGTTAATATTCATGAATTACCAATGGACTGAATATATTATTTATGTTTTTAACTTCATATTTTTTTTGAATTTGAGTTTTTGGAATCATAATTAATGAGGGTGGGGTGAATAAGTCTTCAAATCATTTAAAACTTTACTTTATGATTCGTGAACTATCAAAGCAATATAGTGACCTAACAATACATCAAGAAACCATTTATATGAGCATGAGATAAGAGCATAACACATAGAAAACTTATTTGAGTGGGAAACCCTCAAGGGAAATAAAAAGCATTGATATATACAAATTTAATACAGTAATATAAGACAAACATCAAGATTTATTGAAGCACGAACTTCACATGGAGCACCAACCCCAACTAGCCAAGCACCCACTTGACTAGGCTTTAACAAGCACCTACTTGTAAGGAGGCACCAACCCCCTAAATGACTCAACAAAAACCCAAAAACCTAATTTATTTTATCACCTTAATAAAATTTTGTTTCTCAAAAAATTTATTATGACCACCTCTTCATCTCTTCATATTCTTAGCCCTCTTAAACTGCCTTCTAGGCTCCTTCACTCAACTAGGTCTCTTTATGACATATTATGTCAATTGGCCTTGATAGTCATCAAAAGTACCCATTTTATATATTAAATATATTTTATATTCACCCTTATTATTTTCTAAAATACCTCCTTTATCTCATCAAAGTAATGTATCTTTTGTTTCAACTCACTCATGCTCTAACTAGTCAATTACGCCTATGAGGCCTTGTTCTTATACTAGGTTCTTGGTCATATAGCTATTGGTCATAAATTCACACTTGACCATTTATATTTTCCATAAAATATGCCTTATTTCATGCCAAAAACATTAATCAAACATTAAAATATTTTGGTCGTAGCATATAGGACCAAAACCCCTTTTAGGCCTTAAGGAGACCCAATTCAATTAGGCATTCATTAACACACATTACCCTTTGATATTATTGGATAAATTTAAAACATAATACATAGTAAAAACACATCATATGCCATTAAAATATTCTCATACTAGGCGCATCTTAGGCCCATGACATATTTTATCAATAATCACCACTTAAAGCATGCAATTAGTACTATTCATAATTAGACATGTGCATACCCAGAAAGTCTATCTTGAACTATTGAAGATAAAATAAAAATTATATAAAAAATAATGGAAATAAAATATATACATATAACCTTAAATACATCAAAAAATTCACCAAGTTCATTTTACTTCATTACGTAGGGCAAAAGGATTCAAACCCTTCTCTGCAAGTAGCCCACTTATAACTGCCAACTAGCCTCAAAACACAGTCATGGAAACAATGACCTTAAAAACCTATAGGACCACTTTAAGAGACTTAAAATTCATGTATATTATCTTATTATGTTATTATACCATTATAAAATAGATATATAATATTTTCAAATGAAAACATTGGTCTTGCAAACCAATCTCATAGTCTTGTACCTCATTGTCTCATCTAAAATAAATAGGTCAACTTATGAGCAACATTTTCATCATATCCACTGACCTCAAAAAATTATATTCAACATGAATATTTGTTAAAATTATTTGATAATTTATTCATGTAATTTTATTCATCC
Source organism: Torreya grandis (assembly GCA_037957365.1). Taxonomy (NCBI): domain Eukaryota; kingdom Viridiplantae; phylum Streptophyta; class Pinopsida; order Cupressales; family Taxaceae; genus Torreya; species Torreya grandis. The sequence continues at coordinate 3,584,919 of JARHVA010000778.1, forward strand.
TTATTCCATAACAACACATCCCTAATCATCTTCTCACTTCTCATTGGTTTTCTCACAGTTTACACCATTAGCCCTGTTAGCGACTGGTCAACTTAGATGACTATTTTAGCACACCTACGAGATATAAATTGTCAAAAAACCACCATGGACACAAAATAAAAGTCTAAAACTTTTTCTTCCATCCGTTTATCAACTTTGACTTGGTCAACTCTAATTGTTATAGAATTTTTTTGAGAAACTACAATTTCTTTTAGGGATACTCACACACCTGACAAAAAAATCATACCTAAAGATGATTTGGAGAGTTTAATACAACCTAAAATAACTTAAATATCCATATGAATCCATTCTAATCACTTTAAAATAATATCTTTCACATCAAGTCATTATTAAGGGTTTTGAGAGGGTTAACAATGTTTTTGGTGTAATGATTATTCATAAAGGACTACCCCTCATTTACAAAAATAATTAATAGAGATATTATATAGGACCCTTCCACATCTCTCCTCAATATCTCAAGTTTTCATGTGCCAATGAACACATAAAAGTCCTTCTCGGGTTGAGAACCCTCCATTTTGTGTATTCAAGAGACCTTAAAACACTTTTACAAGTCTAAACCTTCAAAATTTGACCTCAGACTTGGTCAACACAACTGGGACAACCTATCACACCATTTAAAACAAAATAAATATATAATGTTCATTATAACATCAATACATCAATTTCATGAAAGTTAAAGATTAAAATGATCTATTTATTGAGACAACAATGCTTTAAAATTTCTTCATTTATGAATAATTTCAAAAAGGATAACATGTATGTAATAACAACAACAAATAATAATAATAATTACATAAAAATTAAAGTTGTAAACACAAATTATAACAATGTATGATTCATAGAGATATGTATGATAATAAGTATGTGTATCCAAATTATGTCATAATGACATAAAAAATGTGCCATATTAGGATACAATCTAGACCATATACATATACAAATTGGGCCATATAAGCGTGCATAATGGGCCATATCAGCATACAAAGTAAATTTTGCCTACAACTATCCATAACACAACAACTAACTCTCTTCTTGCTCATTGTCTCTAAAAAAATTGTGCCTCATCAACATAGATGTCAAACTGGGGATGTTGGATGACTCATTACAAGGATAAACTCTCCTCTTAGCATGTGAAGGATCAAATTTCTCTGCCATAACCTCATAGAAAATTTAGCACTTGTACAAAATAAAAATAAAAAATTATGATGCATTAAAATAATATATGGAAAATGATGGAGTTGCCAAGGGAAACAAACTATAACAAGTTGATTTTGGCCTCATAACATGCCACCTAAAGGGATGTGTCGAGTTGTGTGGCCTCAAATATATCAAATTTGGAGAATCATATGGAGCATACATATAGGTTTAGATATAGATGTGCATAAAAATATAAATAGGATGCAGAGTATCATTAATTGAAGTTAAAAATAATTTTAATATGTGTTCTCACTACTCTATGTCTCCAAATCAGGTGGTGTTGGGGAGATACTGGATATTTGGATGCAACTACAATGTCAGTAATAGGTTTTTGCAATCCATGTGGGGTACCCATAACAACTCTCATCATCTATAAAACCAACAAATGAAAGAGTTCAATTATGATCAAATAAAACTAAAATTATTTTAAGATAAATATAAATTATTAATTCTACATAAAGAGAGATAATATCATATAACTGTAATGCTAATTACAGTGTTATCATCATGTTATTTTAGTCTAGACAAGGTGATAATAGTTTTTTTCATCATTTTATACAAACAAACATTGAAATATAATAATTACAAAACCTATTTAAGATAGATTAAAATTATTCCTTATGTAGATAAAGAGAGAGCAAGAGGGGGATAGAAAGAGATAAAAATAGTAATAACAAGAGCCCCTAGAATGAGAAAGAGTGAGAGGGAGAGAAATAGAGAGTGCAAGGAGATAGATAGATAATGTAACATTCTCTCTCTTTCTCTCCCTTTCTCTTCCTATGTCTCTATCTCTCACAAGAGGAGGTGAAGGCCGAGAAAGCAAACAAACTAAAACTATGGTGTGTACAACATATTCAAATGATATATAAACTTGGCAATTTAATTCCCCCACCTAAGTGTAAGGAACTATAGTGATAATTTTAGCCTCAACAATAAAATCTAAACCAGATAGGGTACCTAAGATATTAGTTATCATATATACAAGAAACAAATTAAAGAAGTCAAATATTAGTCAATTAAGTAAACATATACTAAAAGATAAACTTAATATTCTTTTACATACATAAACAAACTATAATTAATTAAACTAATGTGTCAAATACATATTGTGAAGAAGATAATCCTTGCATATATGGTTGTGTGTTCGTGGGAGGTGATGAATCGATTGTGGATGGCATATACTCTACCCTGCTATTGTCCTGAGGTGTTAGAAAATTTGCAAATGGTATATATTATTTTGTACTAGTGTCTTAAGGTCTTGAAGAAATTGTATATGACATATATTGTTGTGTACTAGTGTGTTGTATAAATGTGCGTATAGTATCCACATGTGTACCTATTAGATTTTTAGATCTACCATTTGTATGTATAACTTGAATATGTGGTCCAATACACTTCCTCACACATGATGTGCATTGATATGTAGGAACTGTAGGATAACTGCTAGTTATACCACCACACGAAGCAACAATAGTATGAGGGATACTCTTAGATGTGCCACCATGTGAATCACCAATAGTATGAGGGACACTAATAAATGTGCCACCACATGTAGCATGTGTACATATCCTCAATGTATGCATCCCATGGTCAATTATAGCCTATGTAAGATTACTAATTACCTTAAGGGTGTCTATTTGTGTACTATAATATAAGTTTTTAGGGATAGAAGTATGTGTTATTATCCTTTTATTTATATGTTGTTAATTTTAATGTTTTTGGTCCTATTTGGCTCTATTCTATCAAATAAGGACCCACCTCCCCTACTTTTAGAGGTCTTCATGTCCAAATAATTTGAGATTTCTTGTAGAACAAACTCACAATAATGTTTTCTCAAAAAATATAATGAAACTTAATTATTATTGCATGGAGGCTCATCAAACACTCACTAATAAAATTTGGTAAATAAATGACTACGTGACTAAAATTTTTAATCACGATAAATAAAAATGACTAAATTCTACTAATTTTTTGTAACACAGCTATAAATGATTAAATAAATGACTAATTTAATCGTCGGATAAAAAATACAACTAAATAATTAATCACACAAATAATACTGACTAAATAATTAGTCACACAAATAAAAATTAGACAATATGATATTAAAATAGATAATTAAAAAGGTGTTTAGATATGTAGTTCATGGATGCAGAGACCTAATTATTTCTACTACTAAGACTATATTATATAGACAACTAGACTAAGTACATATGCCACTATATCAAACTGGGTCTGCTTTACTACTAAAATTTTGTTAAATAAATAAATAAATTAATTAGACATTGAAAACCCAATTTCATAAATGATACGCTAAGCAATTAATAATCATTATTTTTAAATATTTTAATATTATTTACATTACTTTAAAAATATTGATAATAATTACATTACGATATGAATTCGACTATTAAGGTGTCATTAAGTATGTTAAAATATTTAATTAGTCTTTAATAATTATCATTTCCAATCAAGTAATTAAACGACACCTTATAAAAATCAACAAAGATGGTTAATTATTTTAACTTATAAAAATTTTATCATCTAAATAAAATAAATAATTCCAAATAATTAAATCCAAAAATAATTTCAAATTTAACATAAAAATTAAAATATATTTATTGTTAATAATTAAATATAATTTATAACTAAGAATTAAATAAAATAATATTATTTAATTATTAGTGTAGGAGGGTTACCCATGAAACAATTAAATAAAACACATTTCAACCTTTTTTTTTTTAAATACTTAATTATTAACTTTTACAAGTCTATAGAAAATAATTAATTTATAAAGATAAATTAAAATAATTTAATAATTTCATTTAAGCCACCAAAAATAAATTTAATTAACTTTAAATTTAAATTTTAAAGTCAAAAGTGAGTGAGTGGCATAGGATTGAACTAATCTAAATCTTAGGAATTCTTAAAAAACCTTAAATTTCCTTACAACCCAAATAAAAATTATTTTTTCAAACCCATTTCCTATTTATTATTTTGTTTTCTCTCACACACTTACATGTATAAACTCAATGTAAATATATTTTCTTACTTTATTTAAATTTTCTTTTTATTACTTTTATTTTATGTAATAAATTTTTAATATTTAAATATATTTAATTATCAAAATCAAATATTTATATATATGTAAAACCATATAATATATAATAAAACTATAAAAAAGAAAGCTGAAAAGTGAATCTTCTTGTACAAAATTATGATTCAAATGAAATCTATATATAAATTCATGGGATACACTTTTTTTTAAATTACCATTTTTGTTTCCCATAAATAATCAATACCTTTCTTATATCATATATTTTTAATAATAATTAAAAAACAAAAAAAACCCATTTAACACATAAACACAAAAAGAACGTCATACCGTGTTGTTTCCTTCTGAAAGGGACCCACTTAGCCCACTGGAACCGTAAGAAATCCATGCCTTGTTTCCTTCATCCATCTCTTTCTATGTGCGGATGATATTTAACGTGTTTAGCCTTTTATGAATTTGACTTGAAATAAATAGATTGCAAGAAATGTCAATCCTATGTACTCATATCCAAACAAATCCACGTAATGGAAGTTAGTGCTCTATTACATCAAATACTTTTCAAAACATCTTTTTGATTGGAAATGAATGATATAGCCCACATGGACCTAGCATATATAAGCTGGCTTATTATATAAAATGTTATTAAACCCTGAGTGAGATTTGTGTTTTCCATGCACTATTTATTTTTATCATTTTCTTATTACAAGAGGGGCACAATTGATTATAGTGCAGATCATGATTATAGTGCAGATCAACTTTTAAATGAAATTGACCTTCCACCATATACATCCTTTAAAAAAAAAAAAAATCATCTAATCAAAATTTTGGAAAAATCATTTTTCAATTGGAAAATTTTCACAACTTAAAAGTCTATATATATATTTTTCTTCCAAATATCAATAATAGGGTGTAATCTAAAGTAGGTATCCCCTTGTATTCTTAAATATTAAGAAGTAGCTTTTCTCTAGATATCAATGATAGGATGTAACTTAAGGTAGGTATCCCCTTGTATTCTTCAATATTAATGGTCATTGACTTGCAATAATAATATCATGTAAAGGTGGAAGAATCATATCAAAAAAAAATAGTTGGTAAAATTTTTGAGATTACTATTGACATTCAAAGGATAAGAGTGATTATAATTATTATGTAAAGATAAGAAATCCCATCAAATAAAATAGTAGATAAAGTCATTTTTTAGATCACCATTAACATTCAAAAGATAAGAATCAACATAATCAATCACCTTCAAGTACCATTATAATATTTAATAATTCTTAAAATATAATGTTGTGGATTAAATTAGGTAGGTTAAGTATCCCCTTCTATTCTAAAATATTGATGATCGCGTACTTGCAAATGATAATTATTGTGTAAAAGTGAGAATTTTATTAAAGAAAGTAATCGATGAAGTTGTTTTTGACACCACCATTAGCATTCAAACATAAAAGTCGTCATCGTCAATCATATCCAAGTGCCAATAGAAGATTTAATGATTTTTTAAAGATAATGTTGTGGATTAAGGGAAGAAGGTTAGATAATCGTCAATAAAGAAGATGGCAATACCTAAAGTCTCTTAATATTTAAAGGTGACGATAAATTTAATTGTATTTTTAAAATATTAATATTATTTTAATTATATTTTAAAAATAATAATGTTACTATGTATTTGGTGTCTTTAGGGGCTTAGTAGAGTTATAAGTTGGAACACTCACTCTAGTAATATCAAAGTTCAAATCCATCCAAATGTCACATTAAAAAAGGAACAAACTATATATATAAAAAATTAATCTATATATATTTCCAAAATTTAATGCTTCACTTATCAAAACTCCATAGAAATAATCATTATCATTCAATCAAATATTTTTATCTAGCTTAAAAGTCTAGTATAGCTCACTTTCCTCCAAATAACAATGATAGGGTGTAACCTTAAGTAGGTATCACCGTGTATTCTAAACATATGCCCAAAATTTAATGATTCACTTAACCAAAACTCCTTAAAAATAATCATTATCAATCAATCATTTTTTTTTCTAACTTAAAAGTCGATGTATAAGTAACTTTCCTCTAAATATCAATGATGATGTAACCTTAGGTAATTCTTAAAAATCGATGGTCGTGTACTTGCAAATGATAATTATTGTGTAAAATAATAAGGTGTAATATTAAGTATCCCCTTGTATTCTTAAAAATTGATGATCGCGTACTTACAAATGATAATTATTATGTAAAAGGCGAGAGATTTTTACCAAAAGACCACCATTCACATTCAAAGCACAAGAGTCATAATAATCAATCACATTCAAATACCAATATAAAATTTAAAGGTCCTTAAAGGATAATCTCGTAAATTAAGGGAGATAGATTAGACAATCTAAGTAAACAAGATATCATCTCTAAAGCCTCTATCTAAAGGTGATGAATCACTTTGATTAGATTTTGAAAATAATAATGTTATTTTAATTATATTTTAAAAATATTAATATTATCATGTCTTTGATGGTCATGTACTTACAAATGATAATTATTGTGTAAAAGTGAGAGAATTTTATTAAAGAGACTAATTTATAAAATTATTTTTTGAACGTCATTGATATTTAAAATATAAGAGTCATCACAATCATTCACATCCAAATACCAGTATAAAATTTAAAGATTCTTAAAAGATAATGTTATAGATTAAGGAAGGAACTCGGAACATTTTGTTTTATAACAATAAAAATGAAAATGAAATATTTTAATGAGGACTTACATTTACAAATTTATTGACTTGAGGTTCCAAAAATATATTCAATAAATAATATTTTTTTAATCATAATTTATTCTCCATGTATAGATGGATAGAATGCTTAAGTATTATAGGGAATCACTGAATTACATAGAATGTCCATTTCTATTTATATTTTAAAAGTAAACATATAATGAATTATAATGATAAGTAAGCATACATCTAAATCAATGTAATCCAATAATTTATACTTGAAATTTTCATTTTAAAGGTTTTAAAAATCTATTTAATAAATAATATATTTTTTAAAATTATTTCAAATTGCTTTGTTATTTTTTTCAATTGAAAAATAAGCTCTCCAATTCCATTAATCTTTCAAATCTACATACAAAAACTGAAATATAAATACAAAGCAAATAACTGCAGAGGTTAAAATCGGTACTTTTCAGGCAACGATCCTTCTCTGAACAGGCAGATTCTGAGCATGACTGTAGGTGCGACTGCGAGGGTAACGAGAATCTGCTTGGCTAACACTTTTTTTGAAAGATCCCGGAAAATAAGCAGGGCTATCCTCTTCTATTCTTCCGACAGACGGCGGCGTACTGGCACTGAAACTTCTGGGATAAGGCTGTTCTACAGGCGAGGGTTTGAAGAGCCCCGAACTGCTCCTCTGCGACGCCGCCCTCAAAAGCTCTTTGGCAGATTACTGCTAATGGAAACCCCCGGCCCCCCTGCCGTGAGGCTGCTGTAATTGGCTCTTCCCGCGCACTCGGTTTATCTGGATTCCTCTCATCCATGAGTTGATTCCCCACCCGTCCTCCTCCATTTATTTATTCTGAGGGCCATCCATCAATATTATTTTCATACACTCCATCCAATAGTGTTTGGAGGCATCTTTTTAAATTTGTTTGTAGTAAATTAAACAAGATTTAACAAAATATGAGTACTGCTATTTTTCAATTTTTATTATAGTCATTTTAGAAACTTTTTCATTATTGTTTCATTTGTGATACATAACATTCAATTCTCACCATTTTTGTGTTGAAATTACAATTAAAATAATTTTTAGAATGATACATAAGTCATTAAAATATTTAAATTATTTTGTGCATTTAGTGTGTATCTTTGAAAGTGTATTGGGACATCTTTGATTGGAGCAATACGCTCTACACAATTATTAAATTCACTTGAGTCATTGAGTTAAATTCCAACTATGCAAGAAATGTTTTAGAATTAATTATGTCAAATAGTTCATCAATTTTGAAAAGCCATTTTACTTTTCATTAAGTTAATTAAACTTTAGTAATTAACATAATATTTTTTTAATAAGAAATTCCATAGTTTTTTAGAATTCTTCTATTTTACTTAATTCATTAAATTGAATTATATCATGAAAATTGTCAAGCACTGATAATCAATGAAAACAAATATCAAGATTAAGACAAGCCATGTCTCTTTAATACAACCTCTTTCCAAAATATTTATGGAATTGAGCCTCCAAAATTGACTTAATGCTAAGCCACACGTCTTGATTTGAATCTAGTGGCCACAGTCAGTATAATAAATCTATAAATAAAAGGGTCACCATAGACTTTTCATAAAAAAAAATTTGCAAAGAAACTCTACACAAATCTTGAATAAGCTTCACCTATTTTCTTCTAATTGGTTCACAACTCATTTCCTATAGTGCTTGGAGAGATGTTGATGGATTTCATACTGTGACATTGAAGAAGACTTTGAGCTCTACATCCGGACATAATCATGTATGTGCATCAACTAGCTAGTGACGTATATGAGGAAGGTAATAGCTTTTGATTACTTTCTATTTGTTTCTCTTGGATAGATCTTGCCCAATCCAAGAACCACGCTTAAGAACTTATATTTTCTATTGTTTTATGCTTGCTTTTGCATACTAACGATAATTAACCTCTTTTGGATTCGTGTGTTGATATTCATTTGAGAATTTATCAGAATAAATATTATTTCAACACTTCTCTTGATGCAACGTTGCATCAAGTTGGAAAGTGACATTTCCCACTTCATTTTAAATGGCCTCTATTGTATTAGCAAGTGAATTGTGTGCACTATTACTTGAAGGGTCATGCAAACTATTGATCATAATTTACAATTTTTTCTACTTTGAATTATATTGTTCATATAATTCAACTTTTTCTTTTGTGAAGTCACAATTTTGTTAGAGGTTTTCTTTAGGAAATGGGTCAATTGAATCAGGTATCTAAATTCATAAAAAATAAACATTTATATTAAGTCTAGTTGAAAATTTTCATAAAATAAACGTAAATGCAATTTCAATACCTTATTACCTTATGATTATTATTAACAATGCCTCACAAAAAAATAAATTACAAACCTAAATGTGCCCTACTGGAAAAAAAACTTGGGACTATGATGCAAGTGTATAATCTTGGTGGGGATGCAAGGAGAGCAAAAGCACACACACCCTTCTTATTTTTATTCCAAAACGTGAACTCAACAAGTAAAAACAAATAAAATATAAGTTTCATAAATACAAGTTTATTTTTAACATTTAAAAAAGATGTACACCCTTTTAATTTGTGACGATACTTTACATATTAATTTTTTTTTCTAAAAATACTTACACCCTTTGAAAATAATAATATGTATTTCTAATAATATCATGTTTTTTAATCTCCCAACTTCATGCATCTACCTAAAGGATCTTCCCCAATGCCTCCCCTCATGTTTTGATTTGGTTGCCTTTACATTAAGAATCAAGGGCTTCGTGTGGACCTCATTTTTCAATAGCCGAATCTTTCATGCTAATTGTATATATCCTACTAATTTAGATAAAGATCAAATGGATTTTGTTCTTTCCATGAACGTGAGTTTTTGAACTCATATAATAAGTGAATCTAGCTACTCATTAAAGGCGAATATACTTTCTTGACCTTCAATCAATCTTTAACTCCTCTAATCAATTAAGATCGAAGATGGCCGTATACCCTGATAGGTATATAAGGTAGGGTAGGGTACGTTGGGTGGGGTAAATTAGGGTAGGGTAAGGTCAAGGGATAGCCTCCCCCTCCTTGAATAGGTACAGCGGTATGGGACATTATATAGAATTTAGATAGCCCTCAGGTTCATTTCATTGATGCGAAGGGGCCCCATATATATATATGAGAGCCCTCTCCACCAACTATTTATTATATTTATTTATATTCTTAACGTTTTAGTTAAATTTGATTTACTCTTTTAAATTGATTTATCATATATTTAAATCGTATCTTAATTTTAAAATATTTTACATAAATTAATTACCTTTGTACACATTTAAGATAAAACAATGACATGAAATTTTAAAATACATTAAGTTCATAACCATTTACAAATTTAATAGCATATCATGATGGTATTATTTAACTACCTAATATTTATAATTATTGAAAAAGTGAAGATCAATGATAATCTTGATAAGATTAAGTATCAAATGTTATAATTACATGAAAAAAATACATTGTGTTTCAAATAGTTACAAAGTATGTTGAAATTCAGAATGTAATGTTGTTGTTTTGTATTATTCTGATAAGTTTTGTAAAAGGCTACTATCCTCACAACAACACTGAATTATTTTATACTATTATAACTTTATAACTATCTATTTTTTAGCAATCTTTTAATTACCTTTTTATTTGTCATTTTTTACTTACTTGGTTTCAATTATATATATATATATATAACTTAGATGATTAATAAATATACCATATAATGTATGAGTAAGAGAAGTATAGAATCATCCAAAATACAATGTAAAACAATATAATTATGGAATGGCACACCAAATTCACAACATACATATTTAGTTTTTTTAACCTTGAAATGGAATAGATGTTGGAGTTATTATTGCCATTGTGTTTCTTATTGCTCATGATATATTTATAACTCTTCAATTTTTTATTTAAATATTTTTATAAATTTTCATATTCACACCAGTGCCAATTAAAATCCAAGACATGTTTAATAAAGCTCACATCAAAGTCTAATAATTAAAAATATAAGTAAATTATAAAGAAAAGAAACCTTTATTTTTATATGTGAAGTTACTTTTCAAATTGTTTCTCATTTGTTTATGAGATGAAAATATTTCAAAACATCGATGGTCATTTGATCCATTGGTGAAGATGTTTGGTTCTCATTGAGTCCATCAGAGATCAAATCTTGTTGCTAGCAAGGCCTAGACAACTAACACAAAAAGTCAAACAGATAAGATTAGGATAGTGAACTAGATAATTTTGATGGCGTGGATGCCCCTTAGTCATTGCTGCTTAGCTGAAGAAGTTTAATTTACTGAATCAGATATTCGCTTACTCATATTATAAATCTGCTACATATTTACTTTGAAACATGGGTTGAGAGGCCGACATTCATAAATGTAAATGCTCCAAAATTGTGTTCAATAAAAAAAAAATCTGAAAACATAAACAACCATTTGAAAAAAAAAAAAACTCTTGATATATCAATTTATACTATGTAATTTAGTGGATTGTAAATAAAACTAATTATTTATATTTCATAAATAGAAATATAAATTTAAATACGTAACATTCAAACGAAACTAGAGTAATCACATAACATTTTGTATATCACAATTGTTAAAATCAATAAAGTCATGCATATACCACCACCTCTTAAAATTTAGCAATGTTCCTCTTCATGCACCAACATGATCGCAAGGTGAAATAATATAACCAAAATTTAACTCTGATCGGCTAACAACATATCCGAATCAAAATTAATAAAATATGCCAAAGGTTATAGTAACTTACTCCACAAGTATTAATAATTAAGAGTTGTCTTAAAGGTGTAAAGTTATATTAGAAGGGATATAATATTTATTTTTATGGTAAAGTGGGGTTTTGTAAGTAAAATAATATAAATTAGAAGGAATAATGTATACAAAACCAATGATTGCTATAATAATTTTTATATTTTGTGCATAAAACATTAAGTAATAATAATTTGATATTTATAGTGGAGGTGATGGTGGAAAAGGAGGTAGTGTGTTACTTCATACGATTGGACAATGAATTGTGCATATATGAGACATCATATTTCACTATGAGATTGAGCAATAAAAAATTGGTAGACAAAAAGAAGACCATACTATACATGAAAGCAATGAAAGAATTCAAGATGAGCAAAAATTGCAATATACAAATATATATGAATACATGATACCATTATCTCTCTAAGTAATATGAAAAACAATGATTATATTCGTAACAGTGGTGAACATTCCTCTTTATTTGGTGAATGGAGGAGAGGTAACATTGTCATCAAGAATACAAACATTACCAATTTTTAATTGTATAGTAGAACTGGTTTCAAATCCCCACCAAGTTTTACATACTCTCTCCTAACACTATGATGGTATTATATATATATATATATATATATATTTAATAATATTTAATATAATATATTATATCAAAATAATAATTATATTATATTTTTGAAGTAATTATATATTAATGTTATTATATATTTTATTAAATAAAGTTTTTATATTTTATTAAGTATTTATTAGTGTGAAGTAGGTGAGTAGTAGCAAAGAGCAAAATAAATGTTGTGAAAATGCACTTTTGTGTATATATTGAGAAAACCTAAATTTGTTGTAAATGATGTGGAAGAGGTATTACATTGATTTTTTATTCCTCTAGTTTTCTCAGATTTACATATATATTATCCTTGATTTTTGCATAGTAATCAAATGAAAATGAAGAGTTGATATACAAATCAAATAGTGAGTGCATTCTTTATACGATAGTGAATGTTAACCATTGACGATCATTGTTGCCAATATCTATTGTTACTTTATTAGATGTCAACATATTTTTTTGTCTTTTACTTAGAAGCACATTTTCTTCGAGCTGAGTGTTATGGGTTGGTGTCACCCATTGTCAGTTTTGTTCTGCATTGCATATTGTTATTGGAATGTTTAATGATTTCAGCATTTGCTTGTTATGTATTGTTGCCAATCTATTAGTTGCATACTAATGTGTTGACAATTTGAAATCTTCCTATTATTTTTTATGCATGAAGGATGATGTTATGGACATGAGCATATTCCAGTCTTCTTTTGTTGGGTTTACATTTCTGATGTCAATGTCAATAAATTTGTGAATAGTAGTTTATTTTTTGAGCATCCTTGTTGATAGAAATTTGTGTAATATTACTACTATGTTATATGTCTGCCAAAGGGTGTGTCCATATGAATTTCCTACAGAAAGTGGTATGTCATTTATGGGGGGACGTTATACCATATCACCAACAAGTATATTGAGAAGGGATGTATTTTTTTCTTTTCAAGTGTTAATATATTGTATCATTGATTTGAGCCACATATCAGACATGGATTCCTGTTTTAATCAAATCATCTCTCATGACATCCTCATCCATCCTCAATATTATAAAAAGACAAATCAAAGATGTTGACATCTTGTAAGCTATGGATCCCTTTTTAATGGGTGATGTACGCATGTAAATCCAACCACCACCTTAAATCTAGGTTTGGTGTTACAATATATCCCCCTTGGCATATGGTATCCCCTGAAATACCTTGTCATTTACACTCATAGTCACCCGTCAACACATGTTGAAATCTTTAACCACTTGCATGTTCTTTATCGTCTTTCCCTTTCTTCTAAGGATTTAAGTTTGGTGTTTACATATGTTTTTAACCTTGAATTTAAGTTCCTCTTATGTTATTATATTTTTAACAGGGATAAACATAAGCTACAAGATATAATATGTACCTCAATGTCTTATCCACATATAGGCAACATTGTAATTTGGATTCGAGCACTCATCGGACATGGATCCCTATCGTAATCAAATTAGTGCTCATGATGTCTTCATCCACCCTTAATAATAGAAAATGACCAATCAAAAATGTTTCCACCTTGTAAGCTACACACCCCTTTGAAATGTGTGCAATTCATGTTTTTTTAGGCATGATGTAGAATAATTCTGAATGTTATTTCTTGATTAACTGACAACTCATTGTAAATGGCTTGCTAAATCATATAACATCTATAATCTGGGTGACTATGATTTGAGAATTTATACATTTTGACATTGTTGTGTGTAGGTTGATTAATACATTTCCACACCAAATGTGAAAAAACACATAACCTCATTTTTCAATGTCGCATTCATTAAAAAAAATAAAAAAATGTATTTTTTGTTTCTTAATGCTTTGTGAGAAAAATGTTAGACGAGGTCAATGATCATGTGTTTAGAGTGTCATATAACATAGAGTTATCTTGGTTTGCCCCCAGGCCTTATCCCTTAGACCATTTATTATTCAATATACTCTATGCACATTCAATATTCCAATGTAAATTACACCTCCATGCATTCCTAAAATGATTTTTTAAGCATCAGAATGTCCCACCTTCATGCACAAATTTTGTTAGTTTTTTGGTGTAAATTACTTACCCCAACTTATTGAGAATTCCTACTTCTATTTTTTGGGGTAAGTTATATCAATCGATCCCCAAAAAAACTTGTATGTTTAATGGCCAAGTACAAATTATCCGTTGATGTCACTAACAAGAATGGGATCCAAAGAATCGGGGATGAATCTTTGGTGCCATCTTGCAAGTAAAAACATCTTCAACATAATTAAGCATTTACATGATTTTCTTCCCATAAAAAAATGAATAAAAACCTATTGTGTGAATATGTCATCATTCCATACATACATAATTTGCGTAGCTTTAACCACTTTCAAATTGCATCCTTGAGCACCACATGGACACGCATGTGATTGCATCCCTAATCACCACGTATAAACCCACCCAAGTAATACCAATTTTTCTAAAGTTTTTTTTTATGTTCACAAGAAGGACACATGAACAGATATGACCCGAGTAATTTCCATCATGAAGGGTGGAATGACAAGCCATGCCCATAAAAGTGTCATAGCATCCAACCAAATTAGTGGAAAAGATAAAATGAGAAAAGCAACGAGGTAAGGGAAGGTTTTGGGATGTGACATTAGCTACTTATTTTCAACCTTCTTTATAATCTATAGAGCTAATAATTTGAACCCATCTGACTTGCAGATAGTGTGGGGTGCGAACAAAGAGATTTTGGTGTCTGATAATGCAACCCTTGAAATTACCTTTAGTATAATTCTTATGTTGAAATACAGAGATGGCACTATCGTATGGTCTACAAATTATTTTCAAGGGATGAGAGTTGAAGAATCTGGGAAATTAGTGCTCCTTAACAGCTCCAATAGAAGCCTATGGCAATCTTTTGACTACACCACTGATAAGTAGTTATAAGGGTAGAATTTGAAGGTGGGATAAAAGGTTGTTGAAAATATTTCTCCTATGAATATAAAGAGAACAATAAACATATTATCATACATACCCCATAACCATATCTGAGAAAAACTCCAAGTGGTGGCAAAAATATTGAGAGCAACACCTCTATAAACATTTTAGACCCCATCCTTGCCCTTGCCTACTATATATTTAATTTCAAGGTAAGATGAGTGCGATGGTGAGAGGCAATGACAAGTTATTTTCTATGATATTGTACACCAAGGGGCTCATTAGAAACCAAACATCGATTAAAAAAGGGGTTTGTAACTTGTAAGGTGGCAATATTAATGTATTGACTTTTAATATTGGATAAATTAAGCCAATATTACATGCATGTCATGTTGGAGGCCATTACAAGGAGGCCATTACAATTTACTGTTTATACAATATGTATAATATAATACTATATATTTATTAAATTTAGTATATAAGATTATATTTTATATATTATAAATTTATTATATTCAAATATGTATAAATATTATAGATTATATATGTATATAATATATTATAATAGTATATAAGGTATATTATAACAAAGTGTTCCAAATTAAATATTATGTTTAACTATATATAACATTTAAAGTAGACAAAATGGAGAGTGAATGTTCACATGTTGTTTCCTATGTAGATATCATCATCGTTGCAACTCATGATGTTGTAATTCTGATATACGATGTGTTGGGTATTCATTCTTCAAAATTATTCTACAATTACACCTTATTATAATCAAACTTTATCTTTAATTACACCTTATTTCTATCAAACTTTATTTTGTGTAGGGTGGAGGGTCATATTGGGATGTATCATTAAGTAGAAAACATAGAAAACAGATCCAAACAAAAACATTCCAAGGCCAAATTCAAACCTACAAATAGTGATCTTGTGGACATCGTATTTACCGATGTCGAAGTTGGTGACTGTGTTCATGTTGGATGAAATTTAATGGCGGTTAAGTTGTAGGCTTATGTGGCCTCCTCTAGAATACCTAGATGAAAATTTTTGACATTACTAATAACTGTCGAAAGTAACAAAAATCACATCAAATAAGATCCATGGATGAATCTCAGGTCTACTCCTAATAAAAACCACTCCGATATAACAAAAGAGATCATAAAAAAGAGTGAATTTAAAAGTGAATCTTCTTATACAAAATTATGATTCAAATAAAATTTATATACAAGTTTATAAAAATCTATTTTTTTAAAATTATGATTTTTATTTTCCATAAATAATTAATACCTCTCTTTCATCATATACTTTTAATAATAATTTAAGGGAAAAAAAAACCCACTTAACACACAAATACAAATAAAACGTCATACCATGTTGTTTCCTTCATCCATCTCTTGCCATGTCATTTTGCATGAAACAGGGGTTTGTCACCGAAGATGCAAAAGTACCTTTTAAAACCTTAAGTGGGACCTTTCTTTTCCATGCACTATATATTTTTATCATTTTCTTGCACAATTTATTATAGTGTAGATCAACTTTTAAATGAAATTGACCTTTCATTATATATATCTCGAAAATTTTAGGATATACTTAACCAAAATTTCAAAGAAATAATCATTATTTTTCAATTAAAATTTTTTCTCAACTAAAATTTTATATGTAACTTTCTTCTAAATATCAATAATAAGGTGTAATTTAAAATAGGTATTCCTAAATATTAATAGGTAACTTTTCTTCATATATCAATGACAGGATGTAATTTAAGGTAGATATCCCCTTATATTCTTGAATATTGATGGTTATGTGCTTGCAATAATAATATCGTGTAAAGGTGAAAGAATCATATCGAAGAAAGTAGTTGGTGAAGAAGTTTTTGAGATCATCATTGACATTCGAAGAATAAGAGTGATTATAATAACTATGTAGTGATTATAATAACTATGTAAAAGGGGGAATCCTATCAAAGAAAGTAGTAAATAAAATCATTTTTGAGATCACCATTAACATTCAAAGGATAATAGTCAACATAATTAATCACCTTCAAGTATTATTATAATATTTACTGATTCTTAAAAAATAATGGTGTAGATTAAGTGAGGTAGGTTAAATATCCTCTTATATTCCTAAATATTGATGGTTGTGTACTTGCAAATGATAATTTGTGTGTAAAGGTAAGAGTTTTTTTTCAAAGAAAGTAATCAATGAAGTTGTTTTTGAGACCACCATTAAGATTTAAAACATGAGTCGGCATCATCAATCATATACAAGTGCCAATAGAATATTTAATGATCTTTAAAAGATAATATTTTGCATTATTGATGTTCATTTAATGTTAAATAATAGTCAGCAAAGAAGATGTCAATTCCTAAAGTCTCTTTTAATATTTAAAGGTGATGATCACTTTAATTATATTTTTAAAATATTAATATTATTTTAATTATATTTTTAAAATATTAATATTATTTTAATTATATTTTAAAAATAATAATGTTATTATGTATTTGGTGTCTTTAAGATTTTGGTAGAGTTGTAAGTTGGGATACTCAATTAGAGAGACCAAAGTTCAAATCCATCCAAATGTCACATAAAATAAAGAAAACAATATTTACAAAAACTTTTAATGTATAAATATCTCCAAAATTTCATGATTCACCTAACCAAAACTCTATAGAAATAATCATTATCTCATAATCAAATGTTTTTCTCTAACTTAAAAGTCTAATATAGCTAACTTTTCTCCAAATAACAATGATAAAGTGTAACTTTAAATAGATATTGCCTTGTATTTCTAATTAATTTAGACATATGCCTAAAATTCAATGATGCACCTAACCAAAACTTCATAAAAATAATCATGATCAATCAATCAATTTTTTTTCCTTAACTTAAAAGTCTATGCAAATGTAACTTTCCTCTAAATATCAATGATAGGATGTAACTTTAGACAAGTATCCTCTTGTATTTTTAAAAATTGATGGCCCTGTACTTGCAAATGATTATTATTATATAAAGGCAAGAGAATCTTATAAAAAATATCAATGATAGGGTGTAACCTTAGGTAAGTATCTCCTTGTATTCTTAAAAATTGATAGTTCTGTACTTGCAAATGATAATTATTGTGTAAAGGTGAGAGAATCGTATCAAAAGACTACCATTCACATTTAAAACACAAGAGTCATCACAATCAATCACATTTCAAATACCAATATAAAATTTAAAGGTCCTTAAAAAATAATGTTGTGGATTAAGGGATATAGGTCAGTTAATCTTGAACAAATAAGATATCATCTCTAAAGCTTTTATTTAAAGGTGATGAATCATTTTAATTAGATTTTGAACATAATAATGTTATTTCAATTATATTTTAAAATTATTAACGTTATATGTGTTTGATGGTCATGTATTTACAAATGATAATTATTGTGTAAAGGTGAGAGAAACTTTTAAAAAAAATTAATTTGTGAATTTTTTTGAGTCATTGATATTAAAAACATAAGAGTCATCACAATCAATCACATCCAAGTATCAGTATAACATTTAAAGTTTTTAAAAAAATAATATTATAAATTAACGGAAGTATCCAAAACTACAAGGACATAATATTCTTATTATATTTTTAAAAAATCACAAAAATATAACACTACAAGAAAAAATTTCAAAACATTTTTTTTAATAACAATAAAAATGAAAATTTCGATAAGATCATTCAACTTAAAATAAAATTAAAAAAAATCTCAAAACATTAATTACATTTTAAAATAATAAAATAAAAAAAACTTTATTCCACATTTTTAATTTGATGTTCTAACTTCAAATTTGGTATCATAAAAATGAAGAATATTATGCGCATAAGTGATGCACCCTACTCACTGAAAAGAATACTTCAAATATTCGGCAATACCGCATTCAAATAGCACTGAATAGACAAAAATATAATAATAAATAAGAAATTTATATCTTTTACTTTTAATAAAAAACCATCTCTCTAATCTTGGAAACATATTTTGTCACTTGTGGATGATGAAGAATCCACACATTAAACTAACTTTCAGCATATATTTTATAATAAAATTTATTGATGGATCCAACATTAAAAATAATATTGAAAAAATGAAAAGACCATTTTATGGCTTTTTCTAACAAATTAGATCACTTGATGCAATCCAAAATGTAAATGATAGTACAATTGTACGATAATTTTACTTATAAATTTATTTATATATATATATATAAAATAATAAAATTGTATTTAATTATATATATATATATATATATATATATATATATATATGAAGTTTCATTTGAAAAGTTCAAAATCTACAAATAGAATGTTTTAAAGTTGAATAAGAAAAAACTTTCATTTGAGAGAGATTATAAAAAATTTAT
The DNA here is from genome assembly GCA_037957365.1 of Torreya grandis. NCBI lineage: Eukaryota > Viridiplantae > Streptophyta > Pinopsida > Cupressales > Taxaceae > Torreya > Torreya grandis. Next base: position 3,604,678 of record JARHVA010000778.1, read on the forward strand.
AAATTGTAAGTGTGTTATCAAACACCCCAAATTAATATTTTGATAAGAACTTACATTTACAAATTTATTGACTTGAGGTTCCAAAAATATATTTACAAAGAATATGAAATTTTTTATTCCTTATATTTTAAGACAAAGCCATTATTTATATTTATTTATTATTTTGGAATGCTTAAATATTACAAGAAATCATTGAATTATATAGAATGTATAACAAATTACAATGATGAATAAACATACATTTAAATCAGTGTATTCCAATATTTTGTACTTTGAAATCTTTATTTTAAGTTTTTTAAAAATCTATTCAATATATATATATA
>JARHVA010000778.1:3607500-4140000 GCA_037957365.1 Torreya grandis
TATATATATATGTATATATCTATGTATATATATATATATATATATATATATATATGTATATATATATATATTCAATATTTATATTTTAAAATATGATATTATAATATATTAATATAATAACATATTATTCAATGCTTAGGGTTGAGGGGTTCTTGTCCCATTTATGTTTTGATCGGAGCTTCAACCGGTTTGGGACACAATCAAGGGCCTAGATCCCCAAGAGAATACCAATGAATGACCACAACTGGCCTGAGAATACAATCAATAGCCACAATTGACCCAAGAATACCAATGATCAGCCATAACCGGTCTAAGAATACCAACGATTAGCCTCTACCAGCCCAAGAATACTGGTGATCGACTATAATAAACCCATGAATACTTAACGATCGACCACATCTAGCCTTCAATACCAAACTAAGATTTGAACCTGGGTGGTGCTTGAAACAAACATGTCACTTAACCAAATCACCCACATCTTATCAGTTATAATAACATATTATTATATAATATAAAATATTCATTTAATAATATAAAATACACTAATAATCTTCTAGAAAAACTGTGTCAATTTTTTGAATCTCGACACATTTTGAATCTACTTCCGTGATCACACATTATTTACCTGATGAAGGATCATAGAAGTAGATCCGAAATGCGTCAAGATTCAAAAACATCAGATCTTTAATATTTTATGGACTGTGAAAATATCAGATCTTTAATATAAAATATAATATAATATATTATATTTACTATAATATCTTATATTAAAATTAATAGTTATATTATATTTTTAAGTAATTATATAGTAATATTATTATATATTTTATTAAATAATGTCTTTATATTTTATTAATTACTTATTAGTGTGAAGTACGTGAGTAGTAACAAAGAGCAAAACAAATGTTGTGAAAATGCACTTTTGTGTATATATTGAGAAAGCCTAAATTTGTTGTAAATGGTGTGGAAGAGGTATTACATTGATTCTTGCTTCCTCTAATTTTCTTAGATTTATTTATATATTATCCTTCATTCTTGCATAGGGGTCAAATGAAATTGAAGGGTTGATATACAAGTCAGACAACCAATGCACTCTTGATATGGTAGTGACGGTTAACCATTGATAATCAATGTTGCTAATATATATTGTTACTTTATTGAATGTCAACATATTTTTTTGTCCTTTACTTAGAAGTGCAATTTACTCGAGTTGAGTATCGTGGGTCGGTGTCCCCTGTTGTCTTCTTTATTTTTCTTTACATATTGTTATTAGAATGTTTAATGATTTTAGCATTTGCTTGTTATGTATTATTGCCAATCTATTAGTTTCATACTAATGTGTTGACACTTTTAAATCTTTCTATTCTTTTTTATGTATGAAAGATGATGTTCTAGACATAAGCATATTCCAATCTTCTTTTGTTGGGTTTGTATTTATGATGTCAAGGTCAATAAATTTTTTAATATTAGTTAATTTTTTTTTGCATCCCTATTGATAGAAATTTGTGTGTAATATTACTACTGTGTCGAATACCTGCCAAAGGTTGTATCCATATGACTTTCCTACATACATTAGTATGTCATTTATGGGGGTACGTTGTCTCAAGTTACTAACAAGTATATTGAGAAGGGATGTAATTATTTCTTTTCAAGTGTTAATATATCGTATCATTGATTGGATCCACATATCAAACATGGATTCCTATTACAATCAAATAAACTCTTGTGATATCCTCATCCATCCTCAATAATATAAAATGGAAAATCAAAGATGTCAACACCATGCAAGCCATAAACCCCTTTGCAATGGGTGATGTCATCATGGAAATTCAAACACCACCCTAAATCTAGGTTGGATGTACAATATGGCCCCCTTGGCATATGGTATCCCTTAAATACCTTGTCATTTCCATTCACCGTCATTGGTTAACACACGTCAAAATATTTCACCATTTACGTGTTCTTTATCGCCTTGCCCTTTATTCTAGGGATCTAAGTTTGGTGTTTACGTATGTTGTTAAGCTTGGATTTAATTTCTACATATGTTATTATATTTTCAATAAGGATGAACATAAACTACAAGATAAACTATATACCTCAATGTCTTATCCACACATAGATAACATTGTAATGTAGATTTGAGCCACTTATCGAAGATGGATCCATGTTGCAATCAAATCAGTGCTCATGATGTCCTCATCCACCCTTAACAATAGAAAATATCCGATCAAAAATGTTTCCACCTTACAAGATACATACCCCTTTGCAATTTGTGCAAGTCTGGATTTTTGTAGGCATGATGTAGAACAATTTTGAATGTTATTTGTTGATTAACTAACAACTCGTTTGGAAATGGCTTGCTCGAGCACACAACATCTATAATTCGGGTGAATATGCTTTGAAAAATTATAAATTGTGTCATTGTTGTGTGTAGGTTGATTAATACATTACCACACTATATAAAGAAACACACAACCTCATTTTTCAATGTCACCTTCACAAAAAAATAGGTTTTTTATTTCTTAATAATTTGTGAGTAAAATGTTAGATGAGGTCAATGGTCATGAGTTTCGAGTGTCATATAACATAGAGTTATACTAGTTTACCCTAGACCTTATCTCTCAAACCATTTATTATTCAGTTTACTTTATGTATGTTCAATATTCTAGCAAAAAAAATACCTCCATGCATTCCTAAAATGATTTTTTAAGCGTTGAAATGACCCACCTTCATGCATAGATTTTGTTAGGTTTCTGACATAAACTAATTTCCCAAACTTATTGGGAATTCCCACTTTTGTCTATTGGGTTAAGTTATATACATCGGGTCGCACATGAAGTTATTTGTTTTATGGTTGGGCATAAACTATTCATTGATGTCACTGACAAGAATGGCGTCCAAAGATCAAGGATGAATCTTTGGTGCTTGCCAGTAAAAACATCTTAAGCATAATTAAGCATTTACATGATTTTATTCCCAACAAAAGACAAAATGAAGAAAAACCTATTGTGTGAATATGCCACCATTCCATACGTACAATTGCGTAGCTTTAATCATTTGTGTGTTGCATCTTTGGCCACCATGTGGACGCCCACATGATTTCATCCCTAATTACCATGTGCAAACCTGCCTAGGTAAGATCGATTTTTCTAAAGTTTTTTGATGTTCCCAGGAAAGACACATGGACAGATATGACCCAAAAAAATTTTGTCATGGAGGGCAGAGTGATAGACCACACCTGTCAAAACATAGTAGCATCCACACTAGAGTAGCGGAGAAGACAAAATGAGAAAAGCAATGAGGTAAGGGGAAGGTTATAGGATGTGACATAGGGTACTTATTTACAACCTTCTTTATCATATATAGAGATAATAATTCAAACCCATCTAACCTATAGATGGTGTGGGGTGCGAATAGAGAGCTTTTGGTTTTGAACAATGCAACCCTTGAACTTATCTAAATAGTATAAATCTTATGTTGAAAGACAGAGATAGTACTATCATGTGGTCTACAAAAACATCCAAAAAATATTTTGAAGGGATGACAATCGATGAATCTAGGAACTTGGTGCTCCTCAATAGTTTCAAAAGAAGCCTATGGCAGTGTTTTGATTACGCCATTGATAAGTTGTTATTGGGGTAGAAGCTGAAGGTGGGATAGAATTTTGTTACAAATATTTCTTCCTACGAATACAGAGAGAATAGTAAACATATTATCATACATATCCCACAACCATATCTAGAAAAAACTCCAAGGGGTGGTAGAAATATTGAGATCAACATCTCTATAAACATTTCAAACCCCATTCTTGCCCTTGCCTACTATATACTTAATTTCAAGGTAAGATGAGTGCGATGGTGAGGGGAAATGACAAGTTATTTTCAATGATATTGTACACCAAGGGGCTCATATCAAAAAATAAACATCGATTGAAAAGGGGTCTGTAGCTTGCAAGGTTACAATATTAACGTATTGACTTTTAATATTAGATAAATTAAGCCAATATTACGTGCATTTCACATTGGAGTCCATTACAATTTACCATTTATATAATATAATACTATATATTTATTATATTTAGTATAGAATATAATATTATATATATTATAAAATTATTATTATATTCAAATATATATATATATGGTATACTATAACATATTAATTAACAAAGTGTTCAAGATTAAAGATTATGTTTTACTATATGTAGCATTTAAAGTAGACAAAATGAAGAGTGAATGTCTAGGCGTTGTTTCCTATATGGATATCATCACTGTTGCAGTTCATGATGTTGTACTTTTGATATACGATGTGTTGGGTATTCATTCTCTGAAATTCTTCTATGATTACACCTTATTCCTATCAAACTTTATCTTTAATTACACCTTATTTTTATCAAACTTTATTTTGGGTAGGGTGGAGGGCTGTATTGGGATGTATCATTAGGTAGAAAAGACTTAAAAATTGACATGAACAAAAACATTCTAATGCCAAACTCAAACCTACAAACTATGATCTTGTGGACATCATATTTGTTGATGTTGATGTTGGTGATTGCTTTCGCATCACGAAATTTAATGGCGGCTAAGTCATAGCTTATGTGGCCTTCTCTTGAGTACACGAGCAACAATTGTTGATGTTACTTATAATTGTCGGAAGTGACAAGAATGCCATCAAATAAGATCTGTAGAAAAATCTTAGATCTACTCCTTCGAGTAAAAATGCCTCCAACATAACAAAAGAGATCATAGAAAAAAATGAGTTAGAAAATGAATTTTCTTGTACAAAATTACGATTCAAATAAAATCTATATATAAATTTAAAAGATAAATCTTTTTAAATTATAATTTTTATTTTTTATAAATAAACAATACTTTTTTTTTATCATATACTTTTAATAATAATTAAAGTACAAGAGAACCCACTTAACACACAAATTAAAAAATATATCATACCCAAAGAAATCCATGTCTTTTTTCCTTCATCCATGTTTTTGTTCACATGCTTTAAAAAACAAAAGAGGTTGGTTTCCACCGAAGATTTGGATGATTTGGGGGGGAAAGTCAAGGTAATGGAAGTTAATGCTATGTTACATCAAATACTTTTCAAACATCTTTTTGATTGGAAATGAATGAGATAACCCACATGGACCTAGCATATATAGATTGGCCTATTATATATAATGTCATTAAACTCTGAGTGGGACCTAGTATATATAAGCTGGCCTATTCTATAAAAATGTTATTAAACCTTGAGTGGGACTTTTGTTTTTTAATGCATTATTTTTTTAATCATTTTTTTACACAATTGATTATAGTGTAGATCAATTTTTAAATAACATTGACCTTCTATCATATATATTCTTGAAATTTTATATTCTACCATATCAAAATTTCAGAAAAATAATTATTATTTTTCAATCAAAAAAATTCTCAAGTTATATATATATATTTATATATATATATATATATATATATATATATATATATAACTTTCTTTCAAATATCAATGATAGAGTGTAATCTAAAGTAGGTATTTCTTCGTATTCTTAAATATTAATAGACAACTTTTTTTCCAAATATCAATAATAAAATGTAATTTAAGTTAGGTATCCCCTTGTATTCCTAAATAGTGATGGTCATGTGCTTGCAATGATAATATTGTGTAAAGGTGGGAGAGTCATATCAAAGAAAGTAGTTGGTGAAGTTGTTTCTGAGATCACCATTGACATTCAAAGGATAAGAGTGATTATAATTATCATGTAAAAGCGGGAAATTTCATCAAAGAAAGTAATAGATAAAGTCATTTTTTAGATCACCATTAACATTCCAAAGATAAGAGTCAACATAATCAATCACCTTCAAGTAACATTATAATATTTAATTATTTTTAAAATATAATGTTATGGGTTAAAGAAGGTAGGCTAAATATCCCCTTGTATTCCTAAATATTGATGGTTATGTACTTGCAAATGATAATTATTATGTAAAGGTGAGAGATTTTTTTCAAAGAAAGTAATGGATGAAGTTGTTTTTGAGACCACCATTGGGATTCAAAACATAAATTCGTCATCATCAATCATATACAAGTGCCAATAAAAGATGTAATGATCTTTAAAAGATAATAGTTTGGATTATTGATGTTCATTAAATATTAAATAATCGTCAGCAAAGTCTTTTTTAATATTTAAAGGTGACAATCACTTTAATTATATTTTTAAAATATTAATATTATTTTAATTATATTTTAAAAATAATAATATTACTATGTGTTTGATGTCTTTAAAGGTTTGGTAGGGTTGTAAGTTGGGATACTCACTGTAGAATAACCAAAATTGAAATCCATCAAAATGTCATATAAAATGAGGAACAAAATATTTATAAAAACTTTTAATCCATACATATCTCCAAAACTCCATAGAAATAATCATTATCCTTAAATCAAATATTTTTCTCTAACTTAAAAGTCTAGAATAGCTAATTTTCCTCAGGTTGTAACCTTAAATAGGTATCACCTTGTATTTCTAATTAATCTAGATATATGTCCCTAATTATTCACATAACTAAAACTCCATAAAAATAATTATTATCAATCAATCAAAAAAAATCAACTTAAAAGTCTATGCATAGGTAACTTTCCTCCAAACATCAATGATAGAGTGTAACCTTAGGGAAGTATCCCCTTGTATTCCTAAAAATTAATGGTTGTATACTTACAAATGATAATTATTATGTAAAGATGAGATAATATTATCAATAATATCAATGATAGGATGTAACCTTAAATAAGTATTCTCTTGTATTCCTAAAAATTGATGGTCATGTACTTGAAAATGATAATTATTATGTAAAGGTGAGAGAATCTTATCAAAAGACAACCATTCACATTCAAAGCACACGAGTCATGACAATCAATCACATTCAAATACCAATATAAAATTTAAAGGTTCTTAAAAAATAATCTTGTGGATTAAGAGAGGTCATTATTATAAGGAAACAAGATATCATTGTAAACACTAGAAAACCATACACTACGGCTCTAGATGTCGCATTAACCTTAGAATAATTATAAGCAAACAAGATATCATTGTAAACACTAGAAAACCATACACTACAGCTCTAGATAATTATAAGCAAACAAGATATCATTGTAAACACTAGAAAACCATACACTACGGCTCTAGATGTCGCATTAACCTTTAAACTACCCTTTGGCCCCCTTTGGGTTACATTATCTACCAATTCTTCTTTTATTACCCTCAAACTACTTCTCAATGCCATTAATCATTAATCATTAGTGGAATTATTTAAATCTAGACAATTTTGAGTATGTCCCCTCGACTGCATGTGACGATCAACCCTCAACCATTGACGATCAGCCCTCGACCACATGTGACGATTAGCCTTCGATCGTCAATGGTTGACCCTTGACTGTCGATGATTACTTAATGCAACCAAAACTCTGTCTCTGGGTTGCATGATCAAAAGAGTAAACTGCAACTCATGCATGGATTACTTGCTTTCTAATTTTAGTTCATCGTTTGCATTATCAATGCATAATAGAATGTTTGTTAAATTGTGGTTAAACCTTTTGTTAAACTCTTTGGTTTCAACACTCCTTAGCCCTATATTAAGAGAGGAAGAGAACGTTGAAAAAAAAGGGGAGAAAAATCATTCGAGGATTAGGAGGAAGAAAAGAGGAGGAATTTTGGGGCAAGAGATTCTGACTCCTAGATAGATTCACAACAACGTTCATCCAAATTTAGACTTCTTCAAGCCATCGAGCACTAAACTAAGTATCTTGTATTTTGCACAAGTTCAGTAGTTTAAGTTTCAATAGCTTAGAGCCTACACCCATTTCTAATTTCTATCCACAACCTCTCTAGTGTTGGATCTCTACAACTCCAAACACTATTCTCTCCACCAAGCACCCTTTGACCACTTTTAACCATTTTGAGTATCAAATTCTTGTTGTGATACCTTTGAAACCTTATCTTTGTCCTCACGACCAGCAACCAACCTCAAGCAACCTACAGGACCCTTCTACGACTTACCCACAGTCTTTTCTTCACCCAAAACCAATCTACAAAAACCCACAATGACCACCAACAATCAACGTTGACTGCCAACAGTCATTTGTCAACCATTGACTGTCAATGGTCACCTATCGACCATCAACGGTCTACCTTGACCATCGACGGTCACTGTGTAAATCATTTTAATCAAAACATTAAGCTTTAAACACCTTCCAGCCTCAACCAAAAACCCCGTTTCTTCATCCATGTCACTATATAGAGTTAAGAACAACAACCTGACCATACCTAAACCACATTTTGACAGTTTAGCATTTCTTTTAATGTTATTTTGTTAAAATGTATTATTTCTTGAAAAGTATTTATTTCTTTTGATTGAGTAATTTTATTTAAGTTATGCAACCATTTCTTATCAACAACTTTCTTAACATTAACTTGTCTAAAAGATGGATTGACAACCTCCAAGGAAGTCATGTACTTCTTTGATCTAGCTTATTAGTTAATCCATCCATCTATCTAACTAATCAACCATTTTCTAGTTATTTTTTTATCTGCAAGTCATCCTTCTAAGACAAAGAGGAGCATCTACAGTCATCTGGATCACGGAGCACAAACCAAATCCAGGGTCTACTAACCTCACCCTTCTTTCAAGTTTTACATCTTTCTAAATGGAAAATAAAGCAAAATTTTATTGAAACAATCATCTCTAAAGCCTCTATCTAAAGGTAATGAATCATTTGATTATATTTTGAAAATAATAATGTTATTTTAATTATATTTTAAAAATATTAATATTATTATACATTTGATGGTCATATATTTACAAATAATAATTATTGTGTAAGAGACTAATTTATGAAAAAGTTTGTTGCTACATCATTAATATTCAAAACATAAGAGTCATCACACTCACATCCAATATCAATATAACACTTAAAGATGCTTAAAAGATAATATTAAAGATTAAAAGAAGTATCCAAAACGACTAAAAAATACAGAAACATAATATTTTAAAAATCATAAAAATATAACATTATAAAAACAATTCTCGAAACCATTTTTTTTTATAACAATAAAAATGAAGATTAATTTTCACGAGACGATTCAATCCAAAACAAAACTGAAAAAGATCTCGAAACATTAATTATACTTTAAATTAACAAAGTCAAAAACCTTATTCAACATTTTTAATTTGATGTTCAATTTTAAATCTGGGATTATTATGCGCTTAAATGATTTTATAACATATTTTGTCACTTGTGGATGATGAAGAATCCACACATTTAGCTAACTTTCAGCATATATTTTGTTATAAAATTATTGATGGATCCAACATTAAAATAATATTTAACATTAAAAAAATGGAGTCTCCATTTTATGTTTTTTAGATGGGATCACCCGATGCAATCCAATATGTAAATGGTAGTACAATTGTACGTTAATTTTATCTATAAATTTAGTTTAATATTTTGTACATAAATTTATTCTGATATTTTATAGATAAATTTATTCTAACATTTTATATATATCTAAAATATAGATAATAATAATAAAATTGTATTTAATTTCACTCAAGAATTTGTTTTCAATATTTTGTATTTTAAAAATATTATTTCAAAGGTTTAAAATGTAGAAATTGAATGTTTTACGATTAAATAAGAAAGAATTTTTTTTGAGAGATTATAATAAGTCAATAAATTATAAGTGCTTTATCAAGTACATCGGTTTAGTGTTTGGTGAAGACTTACATTTACAAGTTTATTGACTTGAGGTTCTAAAAATATATTTAATTAATAATATACTTTTTCAATCATAATTTATTCTCCATGCTTTGCCCATGCTCATTTTAATTAAAAAACATTTAAAATATGAAAATTTGTATTCCCTATATTTTAAGACAAAGCCATTAAATTATATAGAATATCAGGATCGCTATCTGTATTTTAAGAGTAAACATATAATAAATAAACATATACCATATTACAATAATGAGTAAACATACATTTAAATCAACATATTTTAATATTTTGTACCCTAAATCTTCATTTTAAGAGTTTTAAAAATATATTCAATAAATATATTTTTTCACTTATAATTTATTTTCCATATTTTACTCATGCCTATTTTTTTTTAAAAAAAGCACTTGCAAAAAATATGAAATGCATTATTCCCTCTGCTTTAGGATAAAGCCATTAAACAAATAATTAATATTTATTTAGCTTTCAATAATTTATAATTAATACGAGCTATTTGAGAGTTTTGATATTTTCATAGTTTATAAGAATGAGTTCAGATGATTTCTAAGTGTAATTGTGTGTAAGATTTTAAACCATCGCGTTTAGAATGATCACCATGATTCATCATCAGGTAAAAATTTGCACATAGTTTCGAATCAAATTTTTTCTTGATGATGTACCACAAGTAGTGATTCATGCATCAATTTAAAATCTTGCACACAATTATACTCAAAAATCCGTTGAACTCAAAAGTTATTTGGTTTTATGATAGAATTATTTGAGGACAATAAAATAAAAAGGGTAGGAAAGGTCTTAACTCAAATTAGTGAGAGGAACAATCTTCTAAAGAATATTATTAACATGTGTTTTAAACAATTCAGAACAATTGGAAATCCTATAGACACTTTTGAAAAAAAAAAAAACACTAACAAAAAATATCAAATTTTTTATTACTTGTATTTTAAGGAAAAACCATTATATATATAAAATAACTAAACATCACTAAATTATATAGAATATTGACATCTCTATTTATATTTTAGGAATAAACATATAATAAATTAAAATAATGAATAAATAAATATTTAAATCAATATCTTCCAATATTTTGTATCTTGAAATCCTCTTTTTAAAAATTTTAAATATATATTCAATAAATATATATTTTTTAATTATAATTTATTCTCCATATTTTAAACATGCTCAATTTTAAAGAAAAACACTTATGAAAAATATGAAATGAAAAACACTTATGAAAAATATGTAAATGCATTATTGCATGTGCTTTAGACAAAGTTATTAAATAACTGAATAATATTTATTTAGTTTTTAATAATTTATAATTAATAAGATTTTTTTTGAGAGTTTTGATGTTTTTTTATTGAAATATATCTATATATTAATTTGATAGAAATATATAAATAATTCACATAAAAATAAGGTGTTATGAGAGCACGCCACGACACATTAGGTAAAGTTTAGGAGCAAAAAATAAAGTATCTTATCTAGACAACGCTTAGAAACCAGTCACAATAAAGTTATAAAAGAAAAAACTATCAAGCAACAAGAGCAAAGTCTGAAGGCGTAGGATCTATATCATCTGGATCCTAACCCAAACTTGGTAAGTCATTGCCCTCTAAAATAAGCTCCCAACCAGTATCATGAGCCATGTCTGTGTCATCATCTGCTTGAGTCTGACTGAGCGAAATAGCCAAGGAGAGACTGGGAAACTTTCTAGCATGTCAGCTTGACCTCTAGGTGACACCCCCCAAGCATTTGGGCGTAGAGGAGGAGGAACGTCTTAGCCATCCTACCCAATAGGGGAAATAGGCAGTGGTTGCCACCCTCGCTACAACCCAAGAGGAGAAACATGTTGGTACAAGGTGTTGTTATGAGAGCGATGCATAAAATGGCTATGATGATGCCCACCATGAGGTAGCAGAGGCACTCTATCTTCCAATCTAGGATGCCTGGGTGGAAAAGGCAGAACTTGAGCCATAGCACACAGAACATCTCCCCAGTGAGGCAAGAGGTCCTAGAGATGCCCAAGCTCAATAGCAACTTTATTGGCTTGGACTTGTATCTGTAAGAGGACAATGGAGATAATAAAATATTTGTGCAAAGCAAAAACATTGCAATCAATAGAAACACGATTGAACACAAGATTATTTCTTTCTTTCCAAATCCAGAAGAGAATCTCCAATCTAAAAGTATGCTAGACTTGTGTGAATTTGAAGGGCATTATGGGATTGTCTCCGAGGAGGATGTGTTGCCAAAGGAAGAATTTGGGTTGGAAGGGCCCAAAAAGATCATGGATCCAAGACCAGACCCTTTGAGCTTTGGGACAATACCAGAAAAGATGAGGAAGCATCTCAAGGTGCCCATAGAAGGGGCAAGTAGGCAATTGGACTCTAAGTTAAATGAGCCTTCTGCCAACAGGTAAGCCTTGGTGCAGTATACATCAAGCAAAATAAGCAAGCTTGAGCTCCACACAAGCTCCCCAAACAGTGTTGAATTGAAAGCTCCATGATTTCATAGATGAGTACAACCCCCAGTGGTTGTTAATCTTGTTAACCATGGGCAGATGTGGGGTGAGCCAATTATAGCCAAGCTGAGGAGTGTAATTGCCGAAAGGGGTTTCAACATACCATTTCTAGTCCTTCCACCATGGTCTAGTAGAATTAATTGAGATTTTATGGAGCATAGAAGTTGGGACAACATTGAGGATTTCCTAGTAAGATTCTTGGTCTACATTGGCAAACCAAAATTTAGCTTTCACATCCTCCTAGGGTAGCCAAGAGTGAGAGCACCTCTAGAAGATATCCTAGACATAATGGACTCCTCTACAGTAAAACTTAAGAGCATTGATCTAGGGCACTTTTTCTAGACGAACCCCATTTCAATCAAAGAAGGGAGACCACCAAAGAGAGGGAGAATTAACAAAGAACCCATTACAAAAACCAAAGCCATTCTAAAGGAGCCATGGCTTGATTTTTTACCAATCTTTCTAGATACTTTTAGACATAAAAGACCCAATGATCTAAATGGGGGACTAAATGAAGAGCAAATTGGGGAAGCTAAGCCCTTTCCAGGCTTTCTTTCCCTTAGGCAAGCCTAAGGAGATATAGTGTTTGAATAACACTTTTCAAGCTTATGGGCCCTCAATGGCCCTCACAATCCATTTTGCACAAAAGGCAGATGCTTACCAAGCTATGTTGATAAGTCCCATCCCTCTAGCTTCACATGGGAGGCAACAATATTCCCAGGCCACTTTGTGGAATTCTTTACCTTGTGAGGAATTGGCCCAAAGGAAATCTCTGAGTGATTTCTCCAACTTCTGGTAAGAATTTTTGAAGGAACCCAACATGATGAGTAATACACATGGGTAGATGCAAGGATTTTTTAACAGATTTGGAATTTCCTTGCTAACGAAAGAGACTTGGTCACCAAGTAATCTATCTTCTTAGTAACTATGTCAACAATAGATTTCCACAACAAAGGTGGTGAAACATCGAAAGCAAAGGGGATGCCAAAGAATTTAAATATTTCATCATGTTGAATCCACTTCTAACTAAATTTAGCTACCCAGAAAGGTGAAGGGAGGTATGACTATCTATAGCAATGAGTTTTCTACCATTGGATGCTAGAGCCAGAGCCCAGGCAAAAGGTGTCAAGACACTGAAGGGCATTATCCACGTTGGCTTCATCTTCAATGAGGGTAAGGAAGGAGTCATTAGCTAAATGGCCATTAAGTAGTTGCATGCCTTCTTGCGGTTTGGCTGCATCTGGTGGGAGATAAATTCCATTGATAAGGCCGCTAGATTGGGCTTTGCTAAGAAGATATCCAAAAACCTTAACTGCAAGTACATATAGGGCTAGAGCTAAGGTGCACCCTTGGTGGATGAAACATAATAGGCCAAATTGCTTAGAGGTGACTCCATTAATGGAGAAAATAGTTGAGGCATCTAAAAAGAGCATCTAAACGGTTTGAATGAAAATGGGCTCGAAGCCCAGAATGTGAAGCATGGCTAGGATAAAAGGCTATTTTATGCGATCATAAGCTTTTTCAAAGTCAATTTTAATGAACAAATCTTGTTGCTTAGACCATCTAGCCCAGTCCATTCCTTCCCAAATGATAATGATGTTATCCAAAATGTAACGACTTCTAATGAAAGCTCGTTTGTTCTAGACACACAATGAGAGGTAGCATATTACATAGCTGGATCACCATAGCCTTGGCTATGATTTTATAGAAAACATTCAAGAGGGTGATGGGCTGCTAGTTTTAGATCAACTTTGGGTCTCCTTGCTTAGGTATGAATTTGATATTTCCTTTATTTATGTTTTTACCCAATGAATGTGATTGAAATGCTTCTTGATAGACCTTGTGAAAATCATTGCCTACAAGATCCCAAAGGGTTTTGTAGAACTTATAGGGGAATCCATCAATGCTAGGGGCTTTGAGACACTGATTCATGTAAATCATCTACAGTGAGTGGTCTATCACAAATCACTTGCTAAGTGGGAATGAGTTTGCAAGACACAACTAAAAGACCTTGTCGAAGGGAAGTTTCACATTCAACTGAGGAGGCTTAAGATTTGAACACTTGCTAATAATGGTAGACAAATGCATGCATTATCTACAAAGTCTTTGTGAGTCTATTACTAGCCTTAGTGATGACTTGAATTTGTTGCTTTGAGTTTTTAGCTCGCAGTATTTGAAATAACTCCTTAGAGGCTTTGTCCCCAATCTTAAGCCAATGAAGCCTAGCTTTGACTTGGGCTCCCCAAGCATTATAGTTATCTATAATCTAAATGCGGTACTTTAAGGATGCAACTCTCACCTACAAGATCTTATTAAAGTGATCTTTTTCTAGAGCTAGGGCTGCACAACTCAGTTATGAGGAAGTAGTAGAGTAAGAGTGTCTTTGAATTTTGGCAAGTTGATGGCCATAGATCCATAGAAAGTGGGAGGTCCTTTGGATTGCATCATCCCACTAGAGAATCCAACCAGATTCTTAGGAAGGATGTGGGTCTAAATTCTAGACTCTCCTAATGTGTACCATCATGAGCCCATGTTTGAGTAAAGAGTTGTTAAAAACAATTGTGTTTTGCGGACTTTGGGCTTCATGAACTACCAAGTCACATGAAACCGAATGGGGGAGTGGTCGAAAATCCCAAAATACAGTAGTGCCTCCACCAAAGGGAAGAGACCATTATCAAAAGAGAAGTAAGGTTGGGTGGACATCATTGCCTTATCAAGATGCTTCAGAATTAGAATGGGGCTTTCCTTGAAATTACTCTAGGTGTACCAAACTCCATCTGTAGGTCAGCTTGAAGTATTTGGGTCATAAAGACCCCATTTAGTAAACATGTAAAACCACACCTCCCTTTCACCAACTTCCCACCTCATAGGCAAGTGGCCTATTTTGTCTTTGAGAGTTGCCACCATATTAAAGTCACCACATAATACCCAATGGGCATCAGGTAGATCATCCGCTATCCACCACCATAAATGGGTATGCTCCAAAGCATCATTTGAGGCATAAATATTAATAAATCCAAAAGAGTGGATTTTAATGCTAAAAAGATCGCATACT
The DNA here is from genome assembly GCA_037957365.1 of Torreya grandis. Classification (NCBI taxonomy): domain Eukaryota; kingdom Viridiplantae; phylum Streptophyta; class Pinopsida; order Cupressales; family Taxaceae; genus Torreya; species Torreya grandis. The sequence continues at coordinate 3,622,866 of JARHVA010000778.1, forward strand.
AACTAGTTGGTAGGGTTCACACTAGATTGCACTATGTGTGGTCGCCACCTTGAAGAAATGAATGTGATCACCCCTCCACATCCCATGGCATGGTTACTATGTAGGATGATACGATCGTGCTAGATGGAATTACTGATAGACATCAATAAAAAATCTGCCACCTTGACTTCCTACAAGTAGAGAATCTCCATCTCGGGAAACTTCCTTTTGAAATCATGCACAACAAACTTGTGTTTTGGGTCTATGAGACCCTGAACATTCCATAAAAAATAATTCATAGATGATGGGAGTCAAGGGACATGTCCTTTGAGTCTAGCCCTTCCAGGGCATCATACCAATTCTATAGAAAATTCCCATTGTTGGCACTCAAGAACTCATATTGCTTCCTCAAATCAGGGTCAGCTAGAAACTCTCCTTCCTCTACCTCATTGTTCCTCCGAGGGCTATGAGAGCATTTGGGTAGATCTTGCTGAGTAAGTGGAAGAGTGGCTACTTGTGGGTGTGAAAATTTGGGAGAGCTAGGCACAGAGGCCTCGAAACCTTGAGACAAGAAGTTAGTAGCCAGAGGGGTGTTAAACACCCTAGCCTTTTAGATCAATTTTGGGGCTTCAACCAGTGTGGGCTCTTTTTCAATAGGTACCTACTCCTATGGGCCATTTCTTGAATATGGCTTACTGCCTTTGGGGGTAGAATCTATGTTTGATGCTTTGGGATGCGATTTCTTCTTCCCTACTATAGTCCAATCATCCTCAACTAGTTTTTTGCTAGCCTTAGGAGCGGACTTGGGTGGTGAGGATGAGTGGTTGGATGTATTATTGCGAGCCAAGTGAAGGGGATAATCTCATTTCTTTTGGTCTATGACTTGGTAGTGAAAGCAAGTATTAGGCAAATTGATTTAAAGGATTCAATGGGATTGTCTCACATCATTGAATTGGATGCCACACACACTTTGAGGTATTTATTGATAGGTCAATTTTTATATAGACCCTTTCTTTGCCAAAATTCTGAGAATGGACCAAAATTGTAACCATTGGATATGATTTTGTCCCTCATAAACCACACGGGTATGGAGGAATATCTAAATGAACCTAAAGACCAACATAAAAGAAGGAGGTTTAGGAATCAACCCAAACTAGGAATTTTGCTAGCAATTTATGCTTTGAGACCCCAAAAAATGTCCATGGGGAGAGGACCGTGAGCATGCAGTTCTTGTCATACCAAGTGGAAAAATTATTGAGGATTCCTCTGGCATGGATGACATTCAGCAAAGTCAAAAACATGGAAGAAACCCTTAAAGTTCATGTTCTGGATGCTCTCCAGTTTGATGACATGAAATAAGTGAGTTTGAACCTAAGACCGTAACATACAAGTATGTATTCTCCTAACACAATAACCTATTAAACAAAACTGCTCTATACCATTGGCATGTAGAATTCATTCAGGAATAGGTAGAATAACATTAGGTATATTCAATCCATTTTACCTCATGAAACAACTCTATTGTTTATAGGGAAAGGTCTAGTCCATTCGTCATTTTATCTCACAACTTGTAGATCGGTGTCATCCTTTTACTCACCTTCTAAAGAAAGGTGTCTCTTTCTAGTAAAATAGAATTGCCAACAAGATTTTGAAGAATTAAAACCCTATCTGACCAACCCAAAGTGTTGACCCCACCTTTGCCAGGGATGTCATTGCTTCTGTACATCTCAATGACTGAACACACATTGGGGTAGTTATGGCTTAAAAGAAGATCAAGGCAAGGAACATGCAGTTTATTATTTGATCAAACATATGTCCTTTGAACACAACTATACATCAATATATAAATATTTCTTAGTAATGATTTTCTCATCCCAAAAGATATGACACTATATGTTGAACAACAAAACCATTATGATTTCCAACATTGACCACTCAAGTATTTATTATCCAAGGCAACTTTGACTTGTCACATGGCCAAGTGGGTAATGTTTCTATAGTTTTGATTATCTGGAATTGGTTAATTCTTAGGCTTGAGATATAAAATTATTTTGTATTTTAAAATTTAGAATTTCTTTTTAAAATATTGGAACTCTTAATTTTAAGAAGAAATTTTTAAAAAATAAATTTTCTAGAAACCCCTACATTAAACATCGATCCATTCACTTTTGAGTTCCCAAATGAATCGATCTTCTTTGAAGGAGTTGCCTATTGTCTAAACAATGGAAGCTTTATTTTGATGGTTCTCTCACCTCCCATGGATATAGGGCCAACAATCTTGTTAATCCATAAGGAGATCTCATTCCTAAGGTATTTCACAATATTTTTCATTAAACCAATAATATGTAAAAATATGAAGCACTCATTGCAGGACTCCATCGTTGTGTAGTGAACATTAACTAGTTGATGGTATATGGGGATTCCCAATTGATCATTAATTAGGTTTCACACTAATATCAGACCAAAGATGAGAAACTAGTGCCTTATAATTAAGTATGTTGGATATCCCAACCCAAACATTTTAAATTTCTTTAGTTTAAGTCAATACCAAGAGCCAATAATAGATCAACACATGCAATGGAAATAATTGGCTCCATGATAGCAGTGGCCAAAAATGTAAAGAGTACCAATTTTTTACTGATAATCTTCTTCCACTAGATCATGTATAGTCAAATCCTGAGATGGTGTTGTTTCCCAATTCCCCTTGGTACCAAGACCTATACACCTATCTCCAAGACCAAATTCTCCCTATTAACTTATCATGAAGCCAACACAAAACCTTGATTCACAATACCTCTAGTTACACCTTAATTGGTAGCAAACTGATTATCATAGTGGACATGATGGAATATTGATTCATTATTTAACTTTCAGAGAATATGATTTAGTGCTTAAAAATGTACATGAAGGGATTTATGGGGCCCACACAGTGGTATGGTCCTTGCTAATAATTTTCCTATGAACAAGGTACTATTGGCCAATAATGGAAGTTGATTCGTACAAGTGTGTCAAGAAATGCCTTCCCTTCAAAAACATGGTGATTTGATTCACACCCCTTCACAAGTGCTTGGATTTTTTCAACTTGGGGACTCGAATTATAAGGAAGAGTGATCACCTAACTTCTACTGATGGCCAAAACATGTCCTAACTGCTACTCAATATTGTTATTGGGCTAGAGGTAATTCTTCTCACTTGCATAACTAGAAAGAATATTTATAAGTTCATTTTAAATCACCTCATCTACCACTATGGCATTCCCTCCACCATTATATCCATGGATAATTAAAAAATAAGGACGTAAATTCCATTTGTGCATTACCATATAAAACAAAAAGGTCCACACCCTATTTCCCTCAAGGTAATATCCAAGTTAAAGCATCTAATAAAACCATTGTTAAGATTCTTAAGAAGATTCTTAATGTATGGTTGTGATTATCACTTACACTTATTACCAACCTTATGGGCTTATCATTAATACCTACACACCTACAAGTGCCACACCATATTCTTAGTCTTTGTCTCTAAGGTAACATCCCTATAGAGATCGAGTTGCCTTCCCTGCAACTCTCATTGAAGGATATACTTTATGAAGAGGACTATCCATTTCCATTATAATAACTATAATTCTTAGATGGAAATGATTAGCTACATTAAACCATTTGAAAGCCTATTAGGTGTCAACAACATCATAATTATAACCAACACATTCTTCTTAGAGAGCTTGAAGTTTATGATTTAGTGTTGAAGGAAAATAACAAAAACACTAATGCATAACTTTAAAAGAAGTGAAAATTTGAGGCCATTTGGCAAGGTCCATATATTATTACAATAAATTATGGACTGAACATATTCATTGGCTACACTAGATGGGCAAGAGTTAGAGGATCCCATGAATATTATGTATCTCAATCATTTCTATGCTTGATTTGGTCAAAACATTATCTATGAGAACCCTTATTTGGGGGCATCCATTTTGTAGCCATTCATATTTTAATTTTCCTTCATCTTATATTCCCTAGTAAATTATTGTCCTTGTTCATGTTTCCTATTACCATCATGATCTTGGTTACGACCAACAAGTCCTCTACACGTATATTCATAAATCATCTTAGAAGGCATTTTGAGTTGATCATTAGTGGCCATATTTTGTAGACAAGTGTATTAGGGTTCTTCAATATGGTTTTGATTACTTGGTAGTTCCTTGAAACAACTTCCTTTCGCTTATTATAATTATTTCTCTCATTGTGTATTACCCTATTCCTATTTTTTATTGCATGATATTCTATTTTCCTCTGGAACTCTGTTATTGGTTCATGGCATTACCATTTTAGCTAGTTTATATATTGTTTGAGCCCCTACCTATGGTTGTTTGTTCCTTTTATATATGGTTCCTTGTACATTTGTGAATATTCCCTTGCATTCCTTATTCCAAAAAACTCAAAAACATTAGAAAAAACCAAAAATCCTTATTTTGAAAAAGGCTTGAACTCTCCAAAAAACATATAAATCCACAAAAATATTTGAACCTTATGTCATCCTATTCATCAGTGGACCTTGGTCATATTCTGGGTGGGAGCCTCTAATCCAATTAGATCATTTCCACTCAACATTTCCATTTCTTCATTATCCTCCCATTTTTGAAGGACTACATCGGTTGTGAGGTCCACATGAACTATATAGGTACATGCTTGGATGCATGGGCCATAACAGGTGAACTTGGCCACACTCATTCCCAAAGATTTTCCCCTACCTTCCATTTACATTCTTTTCATTTTATGATTCCATTTATGCTCTCGACATTTCTGTGAGAAACCTTGTATTACACTCTCTCAATTTTATGAGTCTATTTATGCTTTCACCATTTTGTGAGCAACCTTGTATTATGCAGTCTCACCATCTTGAGATCCCATCCCTCTTTTACTCTTTAATCAATTTTATTATACACCTTGTCACATTTTTTATTCTTTCCTATCCTTGAGATGGTGTTGTTGCTCCCAATTCCCCTTGGTACCAAGACCTATACACCTATGGTCCAAGACCAAATTCTCCCTATTAACTTATCATGAAGCCAACACAAAACCTTGATTCACAATACCTCTAGTTACACCTTAATTGGTAGCAAACTTTATCATAGTGACTATGATGGAATGCTGATTCATTATTTAACTTTCAGAGAATATGATTTAGTGCTTAAAAATGTACATGAAGGGATTTATGGGGCCCACACCAGTGGTATGGTCCTTGCTAATAAATTCCTATGAACAGGGTACTATTGGCCAATAATGGAAGTTGATTCCTACAAGTGTGTCAAGAAATGCCTTCCCTTGTCAAAAACATGGTGATTTGATTCACACCCCTTCACAAGTGCTTGGATTTTTTCAACTTGGGGACTCGATCTTATAAGGAAGATACACCTAAGTTCTTTTGATGGTTCAACAATTTCAAGGTTCTAACTCGGTTCAATATTTCACCTCGGTTCAATCAGTTCGTTCGCTTTGGCTCAACATTTTGGTTCATCCTTTGGTTCAATCAAATGGTTCGTTATCGGTTCAGGCTTTGTTTGAACCATTGAACCACTTGGTTCATGCTTGGTTCAACGTCTTTTATCCATGGATATCATTAAAAAATAAGGACGTAAATTCCATTTGTGCTCATTACCTTATAAAACAAAAAGGTCCACACCCTATGTCCCTCAAGGTAATATCCAAGTTAAAGCATCTAATAAAACCATTGCTTAAGATTCTTAAGAAGATTGGTTAATGACATTGGTTGTGATTATCACTTACACTTATTACCAACCTTATGGGCTTATCGTAGTACCTACACACCTACAAGTGCCACACCATATTCTTAGTCTTTGTCTCTAAGGCTAACATCCCTCAAAAGGGTCATTTTCGAGAAGCCTTCAAAGGTAAATTCCTTTGAAATTTTGTTTAAGGTAGACAGTCATAATTCTTTCAGACTTTTTTCCAAAGGAATTCCTTAGAACAAAAAGTCTAAAAGACATTCAAGAAGCGGCATGGGCAAAAATCCTGAAGAAATAACAAGACATCAAAGTGATAAGACACATTCTTCTTAGAGAGCTTGAAGTTTATGATTTAGTGTTGAAGGAAAATAACAAAAACACTAATGCATAACTTTAAAAGTAATGAAAATTTGAGGCCATTTGGCTGGGTCCATATATTATTACAATAAATTATGGTTTTGGAACATATTCATTGGCTACACTAGATGGGCAAGAGTTAGAGGATCCCATGAATATTATGTATCTCAATCATTTCTATGCTTGATTTGGTTGAACATTATCTATGAGAATCCTTATTTGGGGGACGCTCCCAAAGACGTCAAATTTAACCATTCAATTTTAGCTATTAAAACATAATGACGGGTCCATAAACGTCAATTTTAAAGCTCATAAAAAAGCCATTCATCTTTTGAACCTATAGACCTGAATCATCATAGACTTCAAGGCCAAGACCAACAGAAAGTGAGGAAGGAATAGAACAACAAATTAAATCCAGGACTTGATTCAATTGATGATTAGTGGCACATATTTTGTAGACAAGTGTATTAGGGTTCTTCAATATGGTTTTGCTACTTGGTAGTTCCTTGAAACAACTTCCTTTCGCTTATTATAATTATTTCTCTCATTGTGTATTACCCTATTCCTATTTTTTGTTGCATGATATTCTATTTTACTCTGAATCTGTTATTGGTTCATGGCATTACCATTGTAGCTAGTTTATATATTGTTTGAGCCCCTACCTATGGTTGTTTATCATATTTTTTATTGGAATAAGAAAAAACCAAAAATCCTAATAAAAAGCAAGTGGTTTTTTAGACTTTGTGCTGTAATATCTTTGTTGTTCAAGAAACTGTTCTTATTTCTTTTTCCTTAATAAATCTTCTATTCCTTTAATTCAACAAGCAGAATTAAATAACATATAAATCCACAAAAATATTTGAACCTTATGTCATCCTATTCATCAGTGGACCTTGGTCATATTCTGGGTGGGAGCCTCTAATCCAATCCAGATTATTTCCACTCAACATTTCCATTACTTCATTATCCTCCCATTTTTAGAAGGACTACATCGGCCTGAGGTCCACATGAACTATATAGGTAGTGCTTGGATGCATGGGCCATATCAGATGAACTCGGCCACACTCATTCCCATTTTCTTTTCCCCTACCTTCCATTTACATTCTTTTCATTTTATGATTCCATTTATGCTCTCGACATTCTGTGAGAAACCTTGTATTACACTCTCTCAATTTTATGAGTCTATTTATGCTTCCACCATTTTGTGAGCAACCTTGTATTATGCTCTCACCATCTTGAGATCCCATCCCTCTTTTACTCTTTAATCAATTTTATTATACACCTTGTCACATTTTTTATTCTTTCCTATCCTTGGGAGAACTACATTTGGCCTGAAGTCTGCCATGGACTATGTAGGTAACATCCACTTGTATGGGGTATTTTGAGACAACTCGTCCACCCCTTCCTTATTGTTCTATTCAACATTATGTCCAAGGGCTCACCTTGTCACATCTATCACCCCCTTGCCTTAGGCTAAATGTATCCATGCCTCATACCTTATTATCACACACATGATGGTATTTCATTTCTTACTTGTTACTTTTTACAAATGTGATTCTGAGTGATTGGATTGTGTGCTTGATTATATGTTTATTTTATTTACTTAGTTGTTTATTTTTATTTGATAAATTATGACTACACTTGATTATTGATCCTTCATGTGTAGACCATAATTTGTTTACATTTGTGTTATTAACATTTTTGGAAAATGTATGTCTATTATTTAGTGCATTGTGTTTCATGTTTGGGTCTTGATCTACCATATCATGACCTTGAGCGCTAATCCATTGGACCTAAACTCATCCCTACATGGCTAACACACATTTTCATCATGAATAATTTATAATTATGAAGTATATTATCATTTAAAAAATTAAAAACCAAGTGCTCAAGTCTTATCCACAATGCACGTTGAGAAAATCTCTTCTTACACTACTTATCAATCACATCCACCCTATTGGGGAAAATCATGAATCAATCCAACCCCTCTTTGGGTCAATTCAACCATTAAATCTTTCTTCTGATTCCAAGTTATTTATATATATATATATATATACATATATATATATATACATATATATATATATATATACATATATATATATATATATATACATATATATATATATACATATATATATATATATATACACACATATATATATATATATACATATATATATATACATACATACATATATATATACATACATACATATATATATACATACATACATATATATATATACATACATACATATATATATACATACATACATATATATATATATATATATACATATATATATATATATATATATATATATATATATATATATATATATATATATATATGTGTGTGTGTCATCTTTTTTATAAAATCAAAATTTTGCAACTTATTTTGGGATCGATCATTCACTAAAGCCCACAACTTTCACCATGTTTAGAGTATGCCAAAGTGTGTTGCTTATCTTGGGATGAATACTTCCTAGTTCCTTATCTTTGGTGCCAACTCAATTCTAATATATTAATCATTCATTATCATAGTGTGTAGGCATTAACTCATATGGATTTCTCTCATCCATGGGTTGATTTCCTTCTTTTTCTCCATTTTCTTCATTTCAAGGGCCCATCCATCAATATTATTTGCAGACACTCCCTTGAGAGGGAATCATGGACATCCTAAACAATGTTTAGGGCATCCTTTTGAAATTATTTTTAATAAATTAAATAAAATTAAACAAAACATAGGCATGTCATTCTTCAATATTTATTATGATCATTTTATAAAATTTTTCATTCTTTGAAAAGCCATTGATTCACTTGTGTCTCACAAAGCCTTCTCAAATAGGGTAAAATTGTAGACACTCAATTCTCACCACTCTCATTTTAAAATTGTAATTTGAATAATTTCTAGCAATGACTCAAAAATCACTAAAACACCCAAATTATTTTGTTCACTTAGCATGTATCTTTTAAAGTGTATTGGGGTACACAACTATCAGCTTCACTTAATTCATTCTGAGTCAAATTGTAACTATGCAAGAAATATTTTGGGATTAATTATGTTAAAAGTTTCATCAATTTTCAAAATCCATTTCAATTTTCATTAAGTTAATTGAGCTTTACCAATTAACCTAATCTTCCTCTAATAGGAAATTCCATAACTTTTTATAATTATTTTATTTTATTTTATTCATTAAATTGAATTATTCCTCCAATTTTGGGAAGTGGACAAATGATGGCATCATCATGACATCCTAACAAATATCAAGAATGATGATGTCATCATGAAAATTGTCCAGCATTAATAATTAATGAAAATAAATATCAAGATTAAGGCAAGCCATGCCTCTTTAATGCAACCTCTTTCTAAAATATTTATGGCATTGAGCCTCCAAAATTGACTTAATGCTAAACCATGTGTCTTGATTTGAATCCAATGGCCACAATCAATTTGGGAAATGTATAAATAGAAGGGTTGTCATAGACCTTTCATAAGCCTTTTTTTTGCAAAGAAACCCTACATAAATCTTGAATAAGCTTTACCCATTTTCGTCTAATTTGTTCACAACTCATTTTAGATAGTGCTTGGAAAGATGTTGATGGATTTCATAAAATGACATTGAAGAATAATTTGATCTCTACATCTAGGTATAATCATGTATGTGTATTAGCTAGCTAATGACATACACAAGGAAGGTAATAGCTTTTGACTACTTTCAATTAGTTTGTCTTGGCTAGATCTTGCCCAATCTAAGAACCACACTTAAGAACTTATATTTGCTATTGTTTTATGATTGATTTTTCATAATAAATAGAATTAACCTCTTTTGGATTTGTGTGTTTGCACTCATTTGAAAATTTAACAAAATAATATATTTCAACACCTTTCTTGATGCAACATTACATCAAGTTGGGAAGTGACATTTCCCACTTCGTTTTAAATGGCCTCCAATGTATCGACAAGTAAAGTGTGTTCACTATTACATGAAGAGTCATGAAAACTATAATCATAATTTTTTTTTTTCTACTTTGAATTATGTTGTTCATATAATTTTGCTTTTTATTCTATGAAGTCAAAATGCTAGGGGTTTTCATCACAATTTTGTCGGAAGTTTTCTTTAGGAAATGGGTCCATTGAATCAAGTATCTAAATTTATAAAAATAAACATTTATATTAGGTCTAGTTGAAGGTTTTCATGAAATAAATATAAATTCAATTTCAACACCCTCTTACCTTTTGATTATTATTATCAATGCATCACAAAAAAATACATTACAAACTTAAACATGCCCTATAGGGAAAAAGAATTGGGACTATGATGCAAGTGTGCAATTTTGGTGTGGATGCAAGGAGAATAAAACCACACATGCCCTTATTATTTTTATTCTAAAATGTGAGTTCAATAAGTAAAAACAAATGAAATGTAGGTTTCATGAATACAACTTTGTTTTTAATATTCAAAAAGGATGTACACCCTTTTGGTTTGTGACCATGCCTTGCATATTAGCTTTGTTTTATTTTAAATACTTGTTCCCTTTGTAAAAATGATGTGTTTTTAAGAATGTTAATTTTTTTGTTCTCCAACTTCATGCATATACTTAGGGTATCTTCCATAATTCATCTCCTCATGTTTTGATTTGGTTGCTTTTACATTAAGAATCAAGGGCCTCATGTGGACCTCATTTTTCAATAGCTGAATCTTTCATGCTAATTATATATAGCTCATTAATTTAGATAGGATCAAATGTGTTTTTTCTCCCAATGAATGTCAGTTCTTAACCTCATACAATAGGAGAATCTATCTATTCATTAAAAGTGAATATACTTTATTGACCTTGAATCAATCTCTAACTCCTATAATCAATTAAGATCAGAGATGGTCGTATACCCTGATAGGTATATAGGGTAGGGTAGGGTAGTTTGGGGTGGGGTAAGTTCGGGTAGGGTAAGGTTAGGGGATATCCTCCCCCTCATTGAATATATATAGGGTCATGGGATATTATATATATTTCATATAGGGGCCCTCCCCCTTAGTCTCATTTCATCAACGTGATGGGGCCCCATATACATATAAGAGCACTCTACCTCCCATTGATTGTCTTAGCCAATTGTTTATTTTATTTATTTATGTTTTTAATGCATTAACTAGATATGATTTGTTCTTTTGGATTGGTTTATCATATATATAAACCATGCCCTTGTTTTAACGTATTATACATAAGCTAATTACCCTTATACACATTTAAGGTGAGACAATGACATGAAATTTTGAAATACATCAAGTTCATTACTATTTACATATTTAGTATTGTGCAATGATGGATTACTTATCTACCCAATATTTATAATCTTTAAATATATATAACTTACATGTTTAATAAATATACCATATAATGTATGTCTTCATGCAAGCAAGAGAAGCATATAATCATCCAAAATACAATCTAAAACAATATAACTAAGGAATGGCATACCAAATTCATAACATACATATTTAGCTTTTTTAGCCTTGGAATGGAATAGATGTTGGAGTTATTATTTCCATTGTGTTTCTTATTTCTCAAGTTATATTTGTAACTTCTTTATCTTTTTTTTTTCTTTTTTCTTTTTAGATTTATATTTAAATTTTTATATTCACACCACTGCCAATTGAAATCCAAGACATGTTTGGTAAAATTCACATCAAAGTCTAATAATTAATCAAACTAACAACCTTTTTTTTATTGTTTGACATATAATTACAACATAGGTAAACTATAAAGAAGAGAAACCTTTACTTATATATATGAAGCTAACTTTAAAATTGTTTCTCATTTGCTTGTGAGATGAATATATCCAAAAACACAGACAACCATTTGAACAAAAAACTTCTTGATGTATCAATTTATGCTATGTAATTTAGTGTATTATAAATAGAACTAATTATTTCGTATTCATAGACAAAAAATCATATTTAAATATGTAATATTCAAACCAAACCAGAGTAATCATATAACATTTTTTATATCACAATTGTTAAAATCAATAAAGTCATGAATAAACCACTCCCTCTTAAAATTTATCCATGCTCCCCTACATGCACCAACATGATAGCAGTTTGAAATTATGCATGTTATTTGAAACTTTTTTGTGACATTAGTGTGCTTTAAAATCCCACATTAAATCTGAAAAAATAAATTATTGATGTTCCTGGGAAACCCACCCAATTAAGCCTCATTAAAGGTAGACAATTTAAAACTTTACAATAACAAAAAAATATAATCAAAATTTAACACTGATTAGTTAACAATATATCCAAATCAAAATTAATGAAATATGACAAAGGTTAGAGTAACTTGATCCACAAGTATTAGTAACTATCAGTTGCCCCAAAGGTATAAGGTTACACTAGAATGGATATGATATTTAATTTTTGGTAAAGTGGGATCTTGTAAGTGAAAGAGTTGAAATTAGGGGAAGTAATGCACAAAAAACCAATGATCACTATAATCAAGTTTCACATTTTGTTCATGAAATGTTGAGTAACCATAATTTGATATTCTTATGGAGGTGATGGTGGAAAACAAGGTAGTGTGTTACTTCATATGGCATGACACTGAGTTATGCATGGATTGGACATCATGTTTCACTATGAGGTTGAGAAATGAATAAGTGGTAGACAAGGTGAAGACCATAATGTATATGAAAGCAATGAAATAATTCAAGATGAGTTAAAACTACAATTTACAAATAGATATGGATACAAATATTTCCAATCTTTTTCCATTATCTCTCTCAGTAACACCAACAACAATGATTGTATTAATAACAATAATGAATATTTCTTCTTATTTGGTGAATGGAGGAGAGGGAAAACTACCACTAGGAGTACAAGTACTACCAATTTTAATTTTTATGGTGGATATGGGTTCAAATCCCCACTAAGTTTTGTGTACTCTCTCCTAGTATTACAGTGGTATAATGGATTATGTATGTATGTACGTATGTGTGTATGTGTGTGTATATATATATGTGTGTGTATGTGTGTGTATACATACATACATACATACATACATACATACATATATATATATATATATATATATATGTATGTATGTATGTATGTATGTATGTATGTATGTATATATACATATATACATATATATATATCATATACATATACATACATGTGTGTGTGTGTGTGTGTGTATGTATGTATATGTATATATATTTATACACACACACACACACACACACATATATATGTGTGTATGTATGTATGTATACACACACACATACATACACATATACACATATATGTATGTATGTATATGTATATATACATACACACACATATATGTATGTATATACATACATACATACATATATATATATATATATATATATATATATATATATATATATATATATATATATATATATATATATATATATATCTGTGTGTGTGTATTAAATATTTATATTTAAAAAATTATAATATTGTAATATATTAATATAATAACATATTATTAGAGTCATGGAAAAAATTTGTTGTTTCCACCATGAGCCGAAACCATAAGAATTCTGAGTTGAATGTCTCCATGATAGATCACCAAGAGTTGAAGGTCTTGAAAGTGGTGACTACACCCACCAAGACAATGAATGCAACCAAGGTGATGGATCCAGTGGTGACATCTATAAAAATAAGGGTTTAGAGCCTTATGGATTTGAATGAGACGCCTAAGTTAATACAAAATATAATGGCACCAAATAATTATTGATGTCAAATGTAGGGGATAAGGTTTGCCCTACATTTGTAAAAGCTATCAAAAAATGGGCTAAATCATGCATTCCTATAAAAACCCTTCCTTGCTCTGATACCACTTGATAATCATATCCCTAGGTACATAGCATTCCTTCAATTGTATTTGAAGGAAAACCATTGAAAGAGATTCTTAACAAAGAAAAGGATTTCTCTCACAAAAGTTTGATATGTTGGTTCACTAGTTTATAACCCTCTTTGTCAGATTTGGGCCAGTGGATAATGGAAACATGGGAGTTGAAAGGTAAAACTATCATTTTACCCTATGCTAGAGGATTATTTTTTGTTTTTTTCTCTATTTTGGAAGAAATAAACCATGTTTTTCAAAATTATTTTAGCTGGGGTAAGATCTTTCTTATTATGAATCCATGACTTCCATATTTTAATATGCTCACTAAGACTTTTGATGTCAAACCAATCTAGGTTAGTGTTGACAAATTTGGTCTTCTAGGTCAAATTGTCACCCTTACAATTTGAGAGATTTATTGTCATGCTGGCTTGTCCTATTGGTTATGATGTCGCCCTTGTAATGCCATTGAAATGATCAGTTGAAATCTTGATTAGAAAGGTTTAATGTAAATTTGATAGGTTTAAGGTTGTGTTCATCATAGGTTTGTGTTTGTTTAATCACTTCATGACTTGTGTCAAGTTGATTCAAGTGGTGAAAAGAGTTTAGAGTGTCTTCAACTACCTCATAACATGTGTCAAGTTCATTTCATACTCTACAAATGCTCAAATTGATTGATGGCACTCTTTGCTAACATCATAACCCATATGTGTTGCATTTTAGACCTGCTTTTATTGTTTTAGAGAAGGTTTTTCAAGGTTATGGTAGTTAATGATCATAATAATGTTGTAAAACATCATGATACATATTTTTAGACATTTTTAGGCCTTATAAACACTTTTTGTAGCATTTCTATCAAGTTCCTTAAGTGATTATGGCATTTTTAGTGCTAAAAGAGGCTCTTTTGAAGCATCCATACATGTTTCTAAGTTTTAATTCACTTTCAAGAATATTAATGAGGTAAATACTTCTTTGCCAGCTCAAAGAAGGCCATTGGTTTTATGGTCAGGAGAGAGAGTCAAGTCTGAAGATCTTTGGAAATTATAGGGACCATAATTACCTTAAATTTTGTGTAATTCATTGTTATATGCATCCCCCCATATTTATGAACAATCACTAAAAAAAACTGGTCTTCTATATTGACTTTGTGAATGGTTTGTTTAAGCAGCTTTAAAGCATTTTTGGGGTTATGAAGTGAGTGTTTTCATCTTTGAGGGTTCTCAATTTCCTACCTAAATAATGATACACATATTAAATATAAACAAATATTTCATGTGCCTTAACCTTGAAAAAATGCCTTTCTTGAGATAGTTTGCAATGAAATGGTATCTTTCTAAAGATGTAGTTAGTGTTATTTATCTTTTGATGTGAAAGGGTCTCAAGGAGGTTGACAATATGATCTTATCAAGTACCCAATAGAGAGATAAACTTGATATATCCTCTAAAAAGTGATCCATAAGATGTGTGAGAGAGTATGGCTCAAGAGATCACTCATGACCTCATCCTGAGTGGCACAAAATCCCATGTGGCATGATTAGGTGACTCTCTCATGAAAATATAGGAGCTAATTGTTTGTCTATACCCCTCACGGTTCACTTACAATTCCCTCACCAAGTTTGATCCATTTTTATAATTAGGGATGAGAATATTATCTTAAGGGATGTGTTCATCGACCTACGAAATTTAACTTCATGAGTGCAAATGAAGGTCATTCTTGCATTTATATGCCCATCTGAATGCATCTGTATTGATGATTCATAAATTGGGCTAGTGAGTCAATAAATATACAACCTACTAAAAAAAATTTGGTCTCTACAGTTAGATTTATCTATGAGATAAAATGTTTCAATATTTCTCCCTCATCTCAAGTGTCATATGTTCCTTTATGACGTACTCATAAGACTCTTTCATTTGACTCTAAGAGCTAACAATTTGTCTCTACCCCTCACATTTTGCCTACAATGACTACACCAAGTTTGGTCTATTTTACACTTAGGGATGATAATATTCTCTTAATGGATGCATTTATTTTCTTATAACACTCAAGTCTAGAGCCTAAGAAAGCGTGGAATAAGTTCATTACTACATTTATACACCCATCCAAGTGCATCCACAAAGATGGTTTATCAATTTAGCTATAAAATCAAAATATACGTGACCTACTGACAAACTTTGGTCTTTAAAGTAAGATTTGGGTGTGAGATAAAATGTATCACCATTTATATCTCATCTTGAGTGGCATGTAATCCTCTAAGGCATGTGCATAGGATTCTCTTATACAACTGTAATCTCTGATGGTTCATATATACCCCTAACAATTCTCCTACAATGCCCACGAAAATTTTGGTCCATTTTTCCACTTAGAAACAAGAAGATTCTCTTAAGGTACATGTCTGGATACCTAAAAAATTTGAATCTAGGCATCGATAGAGTGTATAAAAAGGTCATTATTACATTTATATGCCCATATAGATGTGTCTGAGAAGATAATTCATCAATTGGGCTAGCGAGTCAATAGATACATGACCTACTGACAACCTTTTTATCCTTAAAGTGAGATTTGGATATGAGAGAAAACATGTCACATTTTTCCCCTCTTATTGAGTGGCATATAATCCTCCATGGAATTCTTAGAGGACTTACCCATGAAACTATATGCTTTTATGGTTTATCTTTATCCCTCATGGTTTGCTTGCAATGCCCATGCCAAGTTTAATCCATTTTTCCACTTAGAGACAAGAAGATTCTCTTAAGGGATGCATTCAAATGCTAATAACATTTGAATAAGGGGGATAAAAGAGTGTATATCAATTTCATTCCTGTGTTCATATGCCCATTTGAATGTGTTCATGAATACAATTTGTTGATTGGGCTAACACGTTAAAAAATATATGACCTACTCACCAATTTTTATCCCTAAAGTGAAATTTGGTTGTGAGAGAAACATGTTGCCATTTATTGTTCATCTTGAGTGGAAAAAAATACTTTAGGGATTGATCAGATGACTCCCCAATGTAATTATAGGAGTTTATAGTTCATCTCTAACCTTCATAATTTTACTACAAAACTCACACAAAGTTCAGTCTATTTTTCCACTTAGGGACAAGAATATTATCTTAATGGATGCATCCAAATGCCTAAAAAAATTTGAATTTGGGGCATAAAAAATCATGCATTAAGATCATTCATGTGTGTATACACCCATCTATATGCATCCCCAAATATGTTTCATCAATTGGGTGAGTGAGTCAATAGATACATGACCTACTAACCAAATTTTGGTCCCTAAAGTGAGATTTGGATGCAAGAGAAAACATGTCATAATTTATCCCTTGTACCTAATGACACATAATACTCTATGATGTCCTTAGAGGATTCTTCCATGTAACTAGAAGAGGTAACAATTTTTCTCTTCTCCTCATGGTTATCCTACAACACCCGCACAAAATTTGATCTATTTTTCCACTTAGGGATGAGAAGATTCTATTAAGGGATTCATATAGACACTGGAAAAAATCAACTATGGGGCCTGATAAAACACAAACAAAGGTCATTTATACATTTATACACCCATGTAGATGCATCCTTGAAGATAGTTTATCGACTGGGCTAGTGAATCAACATATACGTAACTTATTGACCAATTTTTGGTCCCTAAAGTAAAATATGGATTCAAGATAATATGTGTCATTATTTCTCCCTCATCATAGTTTGAACAAAAGAATATAGAGTGTGGTCATATGAATCACCCAAGCAAATATAAGAGCTAATAGTTTATCTATACGCCTCATGATTCACCTACAATGCATATGCGAAGTTTAGTCCATTTTCCACTTAGGGACAAGAAGATTCTCTTAATACACATGTCTAACCACCAATAAAATTTGACTCTGGGGCCTGATGGAGCATGGAAAAAGGTCATTCCTACATTTATACACTTATTTAGATGAATTTTCAAAGGTGGTTCATCTATTGGGCTAGTAATTTAATAAATACATGACCTATTGACTAATGTTTTATCCCCAAAATGAGATTTAGTTGTGAGAGAAAATGTGTTTCCATTTGTCCCTCATCTTGAGTGGCACAAAATCATTTGAGGCATGCTCATATGACTCATTTTGAGATTGTAGGACTTGATATTTTGTCTCTACTCTTTATGATGTGCCTACAATGCATACCCAAGTTAGTTAGAGAGACAAGTAAGTTAGTTTTGGAGAGAGTTCCAACTTTAGGAATGCACGTTAATAGAAAATTCAGTTTAGTTATGTGTGTGATAAAGAGAGAGAGAAGGAATATTTTTTGAATTTTCCTCAAACTTTGGCCGAATAATAAAATTTAATTTTTTTTCTTAATGTTGTACTAGCCAAATCATGGTTTCCAATTGAGTTGGATATAAAATTGTAAGATATGTAAATTCTAAGTTTTATTATGGATATTTATTTGGCATGGATATATTATGTTGGGTGTTTTTATTTATGAATTTGTGTTATTTTTTGGGTTGTGTTTTTATGGACAAATACCTTATAATTCTTACATTGTCTTGCAATGTATAACAAAATGGGAATGAATTATGTTAATATTCATGAATTACCAGTGGACTGAATATATTGTTTATGTTTTTAACTTCATATTTGTTTCATTTGAGTTGTTAGAAGCAAAATTATTGAAAGGGTGGGGTTAATTATTCCTCGAAACTTTTAAAACTTTATTTTATCATTCATGAACTATAAAAGGAATAAAGTGAACTAGTAACACATCAATAAACCATTTATATGAGCATGAGACAAGAGCATAACACATAAAACACTTATTTGACTTGGAAACCCTCAATGAGAATAAAACCTACTTATATAGAAAAATGGAATACAATTATATAAAATAAAAATCAAGATTTAGTGAATAACTAAATTCACATAGAGCACCAACCCCAACTAGCCAAGCACCCACTTGACTAAACTTTAGCAGGCACCTACTTGCAAGGAGGCACCAACCCCCTAGATGACTCAGCACCAACTCAGCCACCTAATTTATTTGATCATATATAGGACACCTTATTTCTAAATCAATTTATGGTGACCACCTATTAATCTCTTTATACTCTTAATCCTCTCAAACTGCCTTCTAGGCTCCTTTGCTCAACTAGGTCTCTTTAAGATAGATTATGCCATTTGACCTTGATAGTCATCTATAGTACCTTTGTTCACTCTTCATGATAGTTTATATGTAGATTTATTATGGTATAAAATTGCTCCTTTATGTCTTCAAATAATTTTATCTTCTGCTTCAACTCACTCATGCTCTAACTAGTCAATTAGGCATATGAGGTCTTGTTCTTATACTAGGTTCTTAGTCATATACCTCTTGATCAGATATATAAACTTTCCCATTTATATTTTCCATAAAATATGCCTTATGACATGTCAATAAAATTAATCAAATATTAAAATAGGTTGGTCATAACATATAGGACCAAAAACCCTTTTAGGCCTTAAGGAGATCTAATTCAATTAGGCATTCATTAGCACACATTACCTTTTGATCTTCTTTGAGAACTTTAAAACTTCATAAACAATAGGAAAACTTAATATTAAATTAAAATATACAAATACTAATATAATATTATGTTCATGACATATTTTATCACTAATCACCACTTAAAGCAAGCCATTAGTATTGTTCACAATTAGATTTGTGCATGCCCAAAAAGTTTGTCTTGAACTATTGAAGATAAAACACCAATTAGATTAAAAAAACATGGAAATAAAACATATAAATAGAACCTTAAGGACATAAAAAACATCACCAAGTTCATTATAATTCATTACATAAGGTAAATTGACTCAAACCCTTCTATGCAAATAGCCCACTCAGAACTACCAACTAGCCTTAAAACACAGTCATGAAAATAATGACCTTAAACACATGCAGGACCACTTTAAAAGAATTTAAATTCATGTAGATGATATTATTATTTAATTATACCATTCTTATATATATATATATATATATATATAATGGTCAAATAGAAATATTGGTATTGTAAACCAATCTCATAGTCTTGTACCTCATTGTCTCATCTGAACTAGATAGGTCAACTTATGAGCAACATTTTCATCATATCCATTGACCTCAAAAATTATATTCAAAATTAACATGTATTAAAATTATTTAATAATGTCTTGATGTACCTGGATTCATCCCTATTCCATGATAACACATCCCTAATCAACTTCTCACTTTTGCCTGGTTTTCTCACTATTTGCACCATTAGGCCAATTAGCGATTGGTCAACTTGGATGACCAGTTTAAAACACCTGAGAGATAGAAACTATATATAAAACACCATGAAAACAAACTACAAGTCTTAAAAATTTTCCTCCATCTATTAACAACTTTGACTTGGTCAACTCTGACTGCTATAGCAAATTTTTGAGAAACTAACACTTTCTTGTAGGGTCTACTTACACACATGACAAACCAATCACACCTATAAATTCCTAGGAGATTTTAATACAACATAAAATCATGTAACTATCCATAATAATCCATTCTAAGCACTTTATAATAATATCTTTCACATCAAGTTATTTTTAGGGTTTTAGAGAGGGTTAATAGTGTTTCTGGTGTTAATGATTATTCATAATGGACTGCCTCTCATTTCCAAAGCTAATGCCTAGAGATATTATCTAGGACCATTTAAAATATATCCTCAATAGATTAGGTTCCCATGTAGATGTTACACATGCTAATGAACACCTAACATTCATTTTCAGGTTGAGAACCCTCCATTCTGTGCACTTGAGAGACCTTAAAACACTTTCACAAGCCTAAACCTTTAAAATTTGACCTCAAAAATTGGTCAAAACACCTAAGATAAAAATATAAAACCACTAATAATTCTCAAAATCTCATTATTATCTTGAAATATTAATCTCATACCTCATTTAGCCATCATCTCTCTCTTTATTTTCTTGCACCTTGACCTACAAGTCACATTAGGCCTTGAAACTGAGCTTCTAACCACTTTCCAAGATCTCAACACCTCATATACATGATCACACAACTTCTCACATGATCAATAAATTTCAAACATCCTTCATATGTCTTGTCAATGGTTCATGATACCTCATTAGGCCAAGCAGGGTTTAGAGTTGGTCTAATTACATACTAGGTCTATAGGTCTTACCCTTGTAGGCTCACCCTAAGACTCACATGAGTGTTAAAATTACTATTGTACATGTTCTAGAAACCTCATACATCTTCTTATACCTCTATGCATTTATCTCACCAAGCCACCATGCTCAAACCTTCTCACTAGGACTCTTTATGTTTTGATTAGTGTCATGACTAGGCTTCTCAAGCACTTAACAACTGACAATGAAATACTTATTTATGATATTATACCTTGCTCACATGACTTATATTCTCCTCAAACAATGTCATACTTCTTAATGATGCTATTAAACAAGAACATTCTTCAATTACATCATTAACAACTTTCTTAAGAACTTTTGGCATAAATGATAACATCAATGCCAACCTTCAATAATAGGAACAATGATAAAAAATATCCCCTTTTATAATTGATGTAAAAATATATTTTATATCAATCATTATTATCTCCCCATTTTAGTCTTTCTCGCGATTTGACATAAATGACAAAGTGATGTCTGCAACTTTTTGGATCACGCTCTTCACAACCAAAATACTCAACACATAGGAATTATGAGTTTATGAGACATAACACAAACATTTTCCCCCTATATCCATGTATATATTATTGGAAAACTCACTTATTCTTATATCTAATGAGCATGATTATCTCTCCTTAATTACTTAACTTTTTAAAAGATTTCTAGGGGTAGGAATTACACCCAATTCCTACCTTAGGTGTTCAAAAGTTACCTTTGGAAGTGGTTTGGTCAAGATGTCTGCAATCTGATCCTATGTAGAAACATATTCAAGTTTTACACTTTATTCACTTACATTCTCTATTATAAAATGATACTTGATGAGAATGTCCTTGGTCCTTGAATTCATGGTAGGGTTATTTGAGATGCTTAGATTACTTATATTATCACAATAAATAGGGATAGGACCATCATACTCCACCTTGTGGTATTTTAGATTCTATCTTATCCATAGGACCTAAGTTCAATATGAATCTACTATAATGTACTCATCCTCAAAAGTGGATAATGTTATTGATGGTTGCTTCTTGCTTATCTATGAAACTAGGCATCCACCTAGGAATAAAGCTCCTCCACTAGTACTCTTCCTATCATCTATACTTCCTACCCAATTTACATCTATGTAGGTTGAAAAATTGAACTCCTTGCTTCTTAGATACCATAATATATAGTCCATAGTCCCCTTTGAGATACCCAAGTATCCTTTTGAATGCTTTCAGTTGATTCTCCTTTGGATATGCTTGAAACCTTCCCTCAAGACCTACTACTTGCATGATGTTAGGTTTAGAGGCAATGATGTATAAAAAATTCCAATAATTGACCTATATGATGTCTAATTGACCTTTGAAGACTCATATTACTTGCTCAAATTACATCCTATGATCATGGGTGTATTAACTACCTTGAAATATTCCAACTCAAACTTCTTCAACATCTCTCTTATGTACTTGGCTTGTGAGATGAATATGCCTTTTTGAGATTGAGTGATTTCAACCCAATAAAGAATGATATTTATCCTAGCATGGACATCTCAAACTCTTTCTTCATCACCTCTGTAAAGGCCTTGTTCATGTTCTCATTTTTTCCATAAAATATGATGTCATCCACATAGACAATCATTATCAACTGATGGTAATCTTTTGTCTTGATGTATAGATTACTATTTGAAACTCCTCTTATGAATCCTTGATCTAATAGATACTTGTCCAACCTAGCATACCAAGATCTAGGAGCTTGATTTAGACCATAGATAGCCTTTTTCAATTTAAAAACATTATTATTTGTCATTTGATAGTGATAACCCTTCATGTTTCTCAATCTACACTTCTTCCAAATTCCCATTCAAAAAGGTAGATTTGACATCCATTTGGTATACCTTAGATTTGACATCCATCTTGCAACTAGTGCAAAGTTCTCATCAAATTCCACCCCTTCAAATTATTCATATCTCTTGCATACCAATCTAGAATTACTCCTACTGACTTCTCCATATTCATTCAACTTGTTCCTAAACACCCATTTTATGCCAATGACATTTTTGTATTTAGGCCTATGAACTACTTCCAAAGTCTCATTCTTCTCTATTTGGTCTAACTCCTCATTTATAACACCTATCCAAAATTTATCTCTTGTTATAACATCTATAGGATGAGCTCATTAATGAGTATCCTAAGAATATGCCTTCATCAAATCTAGAATCAAACTTTTCCAAGTCTTCATCATCTCTTTGATGAAACATTTGCTCCCAAACACTCTAAAGTGTTCCACATTGGCAGGTCTACCCTTTCATAGTTCATAAAGAGTCTTGTTTACATTATTCATTATCTATCCTCTATTCAAAATGAAGATAACAATTCTTACTACCTCTCTCCAATATCCATCAGATAATATAGACTCATTTAGCCTAGTTCTAGCCATCTCTTGAACTGTCCTATTCTTCCTATTGATCACAAGACATCTTATGCTTCTTAGGATCACCTTCAAGTTGTTAGACTTATCTCAAAGGACCATGCTATGATAATAATTGTTGGAAGCATAATGAATAAGAGGGGGGTGGGGGTGAATCAATCTTCAAAACTTTTACAACTTTACTTTATCATTCATGAACTATCAAAGCAATATAGTGAACTAAAAACACATCAAGAAACTATTTGTATGAGCATGAGACAAGAGCATAACACATAGAACACTTATTTTAGTAGAAAAACTTCAAGGGGAAGAAAAACCATTGATATATAGAAATTTAATACATTCATATAAGATAAAAATCAATATTTAGTGAAGCACCAACTTCAAATGGAGCACCAACCCCAACTAACCAAGCACCCACTTGATTATGCTTTAGCACGTACCTACTTGTAAGGAAGCACCAACCTCGTAGATGACTCAAAAATAAATAAAACACATGATTTATTTAATCAAATTTATGAAACCTTATTTATAAACCAATTTATTATGACCACCTCTTCATCTCTTCATACTCTTAGCCCTCATAAATTGCCTTCTAGGCTCCTTCACTCAACTAGGTTTCTTTAAGATAGATTAGGTCATTTAAAATTAATATTCATATACATTACCATTATTAAATATTAATAATATTTTATTTTCACCATTATTATGGTATAAAATACCTTCTTTATCTATTCAAAGTACTATATCTTACACTTTAACTCACTCATACTCTAACTAGTAAATTAGGCCTATTAGGCCTTGTTCTTGATCACATACCTCTTCATCAACCCTACACACTTGGAAATTTATATTTTAAATAAAATAGTAATTATTAAATGAAAAAAACATGATTAAAATATTATAATAGGTATGCCATAGCATATATGACCAAAACCCCTTGTAGGCCTTAAGGAGACCTAATTCAATTAGGCCTTCATTGGCACACATTACCCTTTGATCTTCTTAGAGCACTTTCAAAATTCATACATTATATGAACACTAAATATGAAATTAAAATATACCCATAATAATCTCTTATTATTTCCATGACACATTTTATCACTAATCACCACGTAAACTATGCCATTAGTACTGCTCACAATTAGACTTGTGCATACCTAAAAAGTCTATCTTTAAATGTTGAAGATAAAACATAAATTAGATAGACAAAAATAGAAATAAAAAATATAAATAGAAAATTAAAGACATTAAAAACTTCACCAATTTTATTATAATTCAGTATATAGGGTAAAAGGACTCAAACCCTTTTTTGTAAGTATCCCACTCAGAACTGCAAACTAGCCTCAAAACACAGTCATGGAAATAATGACATTAAACACCTATAGGATCACTTTAATATAATTTAAATGAATTTATATGATACTATAAGGTAATTATATAATTATAATATAGATATATAATATGGTAAAAATTGGTTTTATAGACCAATCTCATAGTCTTGTACGTCACTGTCTCATCTGAACCAAACAAGTCAACTTATAAACAACATTTTCATCATATCCACTAACCTAAAAAACTTATATTAAAAATTAAAATGTATTAAAATTATTTAATAATATATTTATTTATTTTTATTCATCCCTATTCCATGACAACACATCCCTAATCATCTTTTCACTTCTCCCTTGTTTTCTCACTGTTTGCACCATTAGGCATGTTAGTGACTGGTCAATGTGGATGACTAGTTTAGCATACTTGAGGGATATAAATTGTCCAAAAACCACCATGTATGAAAAATAAAATTCTTAAATTTTTTCCTCTATCCATTTATCAACTTTGACTTGGTCAACTCTAACTGCTATAGCAAATTTATGAGAAACTAACACTATCCTTTAGGGTCTACTCACACACCTGACAAAAAATCACACCTAAATATGATTGGGAGATTTTAATACAACCTAAAATCACTTAAATAACCATACCAATCCATTATGATCACTTTAGAACATTATCTTTCACATCATGTCATTATTAGGGTTTTAGAGAGGGTTAATATTATTTTTGGTGTTAATGATTGATCATAAAGGACTGCCCCT
This sequence comes from Torreya grandis, assembly GCA_037957365.1. NCBI lineage: Eukaryota > Viridiplantae > Streptophyta > Pinopsida > Cupressales > Taxaceae > Torreya > Torreya grandis. The sequence continues at coordinate 3,648,521 of JARHVA010000778.1, forward strand.
CATTTAAATAAATAATGCATGGAGATATTATCTATTATCCTTACCCATCTCTCCTCAACATCTCAAGTTCCCATGGAAAGGTTACATGTGCCAATGAACACCTAAAACACTTTATGCACTTGAGAAGCCTTAAAACACTTTTACAAGCCTAAACCTTCAAAATTTGACATTAGACTTGGTCAAAACATCTATTAAAACCAGTAAAACCACTAAAAATTCTCACATGATCATTATTATCTTGAAATATAAATCTCATACCTCATTTACCCACCATCTCTCTTTTTATTTATTTAGACCTTGACCTACAAGTCACATTAGGCCTTGAAACTGACCTTCTAACCACTATACACACTCTCAACACCTCATATACATGATAACACATCATATCACATGCTCAAACAATTTCAAACATCCTTTCTATGTCTTGTCAACATCCCATGATGCCTCATTATGCCAAACATGGTCTAGAGGTGGTCTAGTTGCATACTAGGTCTGTAGGTCCTACCCCTGTAGGCTTACCCTGAGACTCACATGAGTGTTATAATACCTCTTGTATATGTTCAATAAACCTCATACAACTTATTATGCCTTTGTGCATCTATCTCACCAAGCCACAATGCTCAAACCTTCTCACTAGGACTCTTCATGCTATGACTAGTGTTATGACTAGGCTTCTCAAGCACTTGAGAACTGACCTTGATATACTTCTTGATGATCTTATACCTTCATCACATGCCTTACATGCTCCTCAAAAAATTTCATACTTATCAATGATTCTATCAAACAAGAACATTCTTCAATGACCTCATGAACACCTTTTTTAAGAACCTTTGACATCAATGACAACATCAATGCCAACCTTCAATAATAGGATAAATTCTCAACATGAGTAAGTATTACATAAATTTACATGAAATTTGTGGATTTTTTTGGTAAAATTTACTTTTATGTCTAATCTTGTGTATATCTGATCTTCTATTATAGATATTTAAGAATTTTGAATATGGGGTAACTAGGAGTTTTGTATGTCTGATGTTGTATTTAGAAAACTTTGGGGTTGTAGAGAATGTTAATAGTAATACTTTTAAACCAAAATTATTTTAGGCTTTTACCAAATGTGCAAATTTATATAATTTTATATCAAAGTTATTTAAGTCTATGGCAATCAATGCACTTTTATATCATATGATAGGGTCCTCTTGCAACAAATTAATGAAAATACATGAAATAATAGATTTATTTAATGAAAATACATGAATTTATAGATTTATGTAATTTTTAGAAACACCAAAGGGATTATATTGATCATAGGCCACTTCGAGGGGACAACCTCCTTTGAGTAAGCTCAATACTATACTTTTATAGATGCCTTCATTAGCCTACTTAGTCTAATGTAAGCAACTATTACTTCCCAAAATGTGGGATAAAACAAAATGCTCACATGATGACTTACAAAGCATATGAATCTATAGAAACTAATATAATAACAAAGTAAAAAACAATGGTAGCACGGGTTCCTAACATCATATATGTTAGTGTTAGTTAATTTTATACTACATGGATTAATACCTTGTCCAAAACTTAAATGCCACCATGCATTGGCATATTAGACCTTTCAAGCCACTCACCCAAATTGAGTAATGGTTTACATTTAACCTTTTGATTGAGAATACACATAAAAGCTTACATCACATACAGATGTAATAGTCATTGAAAAGTAAGATAATGCTAATAAAATATCCCATAGATCAACAATCATAACTCAAATGTGCACAATAAAAGAACTCCATTATGTTCATTATAACATCAATACATCAATTTGATTAAAGCTAAACATTACAATGATTTGTTCATTGACACAACAATGCTTAAAAAATTCTTCATTTATGAATAATCTCAAAAAGGATAACATGTATGTAACAAAAACAACAAATAATAATAATAATTAGATAAAAATTAAATTTGTAAACACAAATTATAACAATGTATGATTCACATAGATATGTATGATAGTATGTATGTGTATCCAAATCATGCCATAATGACATAAAAAATGTGCCATATCAGGATACAATCTAGACCATATACATATAAAAAATGGGCCATATCGGCATACAAAGTAAATTTGGCCTACAACTATCCCTAACACAACAACTAATTCTCTTGATGCTCATTGTATCTAAATAAATTATGCCTCATCACCATAGATGTCAAACTGAGGATGTTGGATGACTCATTACAAGGATAAACTCTCCTCTTATCATGTGAAGGATCAAATTTATCTGCCACAACCTCATAGAAAATTTAGCACCTGTACAACATAAAAATAAAAATAAAATAATGCATTAAAATAATATATGTAAAATGGAGTTCCCAAGGGAAAAAACTCTAACAAACTGATTCTGGACTCACAACATGCCAGCTAAAGGATTGTGTCGAGTTGTGTGACCTCGAATATATCAAATTTGGAGAATCATATCAAGAATGCATATAGTTTTAGATACATATGTGCATAAAAATATAAATATTTATGTAGAGTATCATTAATTGAAGTTAAATTTTTTTTTTTTACTATGTGTTTTCACTAGTTTATGTCTTCAAGTCATGTGGTGTTGGGGAGATACTGGATATTTGGATGCAACTATGGTGTCAGTCAAAGGTTGTTTCAATCCATGTGGGGTACCCATAACAACTCTTATTATTTGTAAAACCAACAAATGAAAGATTCCGATTGTGAATCAAATAAAACTAAACTTATTTTAAGATAAATATAAATGATTACTTCTACGTAAAGAGAGATAATATCAGATAACTGTAATGTTATTTACAGTGTTATCATCATGTTATTTTAGTCTAGATGAGCTAATAACAGTGTTTTTCATCATTTATACAAACAAACATTGAAATATAATAATTACATAACCTATTTAAGATAGATTAAAATTATTTCTTATGTACATAAAGAGAGAGCAAGAGGGGGATAGAAAGAGATAAAAATAGTAATAATGAGAGCCCCTAGAATGAGAAAGAGTGAGAGGGAGAGAAATAGAGAGTGAAAGTAGGTAGATACATAATGTAACATTCTCTCTCTTTCTCTCCCTCTCTCTTCTTATGTCTCTATCTCTCACAAGAGGAGGTGAAGGCCAAGAAAGCAAACAAACTAAAACTCTGGTGTATACAAAATATTCAAACAATATATAAAATTGGAAATTGACTTTCCCTGCCTTAGTGTAGGGTACTACAATGATAATTTTAGCCTCAAAAATAGATTCCAAACCAAATAAGGTACCTAAGATATCAGTTATCATATATACAAGAAACAAATTAAAGAAGTCAAATATTAGTTAATTAAGTAAACATATACTAAAAAATATACTTAATATTCTTTTAAATGCATACACAAACAATAATTAATTTAACTAGTGTGTCAAATACATATTGTGAAGAAGATAAGCCCTACATATATGGATGTGTGTTGGTGGGAGGTGGTGAATCAACTATGGATGGCATATACTTTGGCCTGCTATTGTCCCGAGGTGTTGGAAAAATTACAAATGGAATATATTATTTTATAATAGTGTCTTAAGGTCTTGAATAAATTGTAAATGACATATATATTGTTGTGTACTAGTGTGTTGTATAAATGTATGTCTAGTATCCACATGTGTACCAATTGGATTTGTAGATTTACCCTTTGTATGTCTAACTTCAACATATGGTACAATACACTTCCTCCCACATGATGTGTAATGATGTGCAAGAATTATAGGATAACTACTAGCTATACCACCATATGAAGCACCAATATTATGAGGGAGACTCCTATATGTGCCACCATTTGAATCACCAATAGTATGAGGGACACTAATAAATGTGCCACCACATATAGCATGTGTACATATCCTCAATGTATGCATGCCATGATCAATCGTAACCTATGTAAGATATTAACTACCTTAAGGGTATCCACTTGTGTACTACAATACAAGTTTTTGGGGATATAAGTATGTTTTATTATTCTTTCAATTAGATGTTGTTAGTTTTAACGGTTTTGGTCCAACTTGGCACTAGTCTATCAAATAAGGACCACCTCCCTTACCTTTGGAGGCCTTCATGTCTAAATAATTTGGGATTTTTTGTAGAACAAACTCAAAATAATGTTTTCTCAAAAAATATAATGTAACCTCCTTATTATTACATGGAGACTCATCAAACACCATCCACCACCTATCTCAAAAGTTATTTTAAATCTTTGTATGAACATACCAATAAATGCTCATGTGTTTGCGACTCATTGATGGTGTTTCGATGGTTCTAGGCTTAAGAAATAAATCACACACTTCTTATTTCATTATCTTTTTTGTTTAATGTCCTTATATGACAATTTATTAGAATAATATTATTTTAACATGTCTCTTGATGTAAAATTACATCAAGTTGGGAAGTGACATTCCCCACTTTATTGTAAATGGACTCTAATGTATTGACAAGTGAATTGTGTGCACTATTACTTGAAGAGTCACACAAACTATTGATCATAATTTAAAATGGTTTCCACTTTAAATTATATTTTTCATATAATTTAGATTTTTATTTTGTGAAATCAAAATGTTGGGGGTTTTCATCATGGTTTTGTTGGAGGTTTTCTTCAAGCAATGGGTCCATTGAATCTAGTATCTAAATTTATAAAAATAAACATTTATATTAGGTATAGTTGAAGTTTTTCATGAAAGAAATGTAAATTTAAATTTAACACCCTCTTACCTTGTGATTATTATTAAAAATGCCTCAGAAAAAATACATTGTAAACCCTATACATGCCTTATGGATTTTATTTTTTAGACATACCTGGGACTATGATGCAAGTTTGCAATATTTTTGGGGATGCAAGGAGAGAAAAAACATGCATGCCCTTCTTATTTTTTCCCAAAACATGAGATCAACAAGTAAAAACAAATGAAATTTAAGTTTTGTGAATACAGGTTTGTTTTTAACATTTAGAAAGAGTGTACGCCCTTTTTGTTCATGACCATGCCTTGTATATTACCTTTGTTTTTTTTAATTGCGTACATACTTTGAAAAAAATGATGTTTTTCTACGTATGTCATGTTTTTTGTCCCCCAATTTTGTGCATCTACCTAGGGGCTCTTCCCCAATGCCTCCCTTCATGTTTTGATCTATTTGCCTTTACATTAAGATTCAAGGGCCTCATGTGGACCTCATTTTTTGACAGTAAATTTATTTTGTGTTGACTACATATAGCTCACTAACTTAGATAGGAATGAATGGATTTTTTTCTTCCAATGAATGTTAGTTCTTGACCTCCTACGATAGGTGAATCTAGATATTCATTGAAGGAGAATATTCTTTCTTGACCTTGAATCAATCTCCCACTCCTCCTCTACTCAATTAAGATCGGAGATGGACATATACCTTGATAGGTGTATAGGGAAGGGCAGGGTGGGGTGGAGTGGAGTGGAGTAGGGTAAGTTAGGGTAGGGTAAGGGTAGGGATAACCTCCCCCTCCTTGAATAAATATAGGGGCATGGGACTATATATAGATTACAAATAGGAAACCTCCCCTTCAGTCTCATTTCATTGGCATGATGGGGCCCCATGTATACATAGGATTCCTCTACCTCATATTGCTTGTCTTAGCCAATTGTTCATTCTATTTGTTTAAGATTTTAATGCATTACTTAGATCTAATTTACTCGTTTAGACTAATTTATCAAATATCTAGACCATGCCCTTATTTTTACATATTTTACATAGGTTAATTACCCTTATATACATTTTAGGCAAAATAATGACATGAAATTTTGAAATACATCAAGTTCATAACTATTTAAAAAATTAGTATTGTACCATATTGGTATTACTCATCCACCCAATATTTATAATCCTTAAATATATAAAACTTTCATGTTTAATAAATATACCATAGAATGTATGTCTTCCTGCAAGCAATAGAAGCATACACTCATCCAAAATATAATGTAAAACAATATAGCTATGAAATGGAACACCAAATTCATAACATACATATTTAGCTTTTATAGCCTTGGAATGGAATAGAAGTTGGATTTATTTATTCCATTGTATTTCTTATTGCTCATGATGTATCTGCGACTTCTTTTGTTTTCTTTTTTTAAATATTTCTATAAATTTTCATATTCACACCATTGCCAATTGAAATCCAAAACATGTTTGGTAAAATTCACATCAAATTCTAATAATTAATCAAATTAATAATATTTTTTTAATGTTTAATATATAATAAAAACATAGGTAAATTATAAAGAAGAGAAACATTTACTTCTATATATGAAGCTACCTTTCAAAATGTTTCTCATTTGTTTGTGAGATAAAAATATCCCAAAACATAGACAACCATTTGAACAAAAAATCTCTTGATGTATCAATCTATGATAAGTACTTTAGTGGATTGTAAATAGAACTAGTTATTTATATTTCATAGAAAAAAACATATCTAAATATGTAACATTCAAACCAAACTAGAGTACACACATAACATTTTGTATATCACAAATGCTAAAATCAATAAAGTTATGCATATACCACCCCATCTAAAATTTATCCATGCTCCCCTACATATACCAACATGATAGAAGGTTGAAATAATGAACGTTATTTGAAACTTATATGTGACATTAGTGTGCTTTAAAATCCCACATTAAAGTTGAAAAATTAAATTATTGATGTTTTTGGGAAACCTGCCCAATTAGGCCTCATCGAAGGCAAACAATTTAAAACTTTACAATAACAAAAAAATATAACCAAAATTTAACATTGATTGGCTAACAACATATCCAAATCAAAATTAATGAAATATGCCAAAGGTTATAGTAACTTGCTCTACAAGTATTAGTAACTAGCAGTTGAATCAAAGGTGTAAGGTTACGCCAGAAGGGATATAATATTTATTTTTTTGTTAAAGTGGGGTTTTGTAAGTGAAAGAGTGTAAATCAAGAGGAGTAATGCACATAAAACCAATGATCACTATAATCATTTCAAAAAAAATTCATGAAGCATTAAGTAACAATAATTTGATATTTCTAATGGAGGTGATGGTGGAAAAGGAGGTAATGTGTTACTTCATACAACATGACAATGAGTTGTGCATGGATGAGACATCATGTTTCATTGTGAGGTTAAGAAATAAATAAATGGTATAAAAGGTGAAGACCATATTGTATATGAAGGTAGTGAAAGAATTCAAGATGAGCTAAAACTGTAATATACAAATAGATATGGATGCACGATGCCATATACAAATAGATATAGATACACATATTTTAAAGATTTTTCCATTATCTCTCTCAGTAAGACCAATAAAAATGATTGTATTAGTAATAATAGTGAACATTTATATTTATTTGGTAATTGGAGGAGAGGTAAAACTACCATAAGGAGTACAAGCGCTGCCAATTTTAAGTTATATAGTGGAGCTATGTTCAAATCCTCACCAAGTTTTGCACACTCTATCCTAATGCTATGGTGGTATGATGGATTTTATATATATATATATATATATATATATATACATACATACATACATATATACATATACATATACATATACACACACACACACACACACACACACACACACACACACACACACACACACATATATATATATATACATATACATACATACATATACATATACATATACATATATATATACATATATATATACATATATATATATATATATATATATATACATATACATACATACATATACATATACATATACATATATATATACATATATATATACATATATATATATATATATATACATATACATACGTACATACATACATACATATATACATATATATGTGTATATACACACACACATATATATACATATATATATATATATATATGTATGTATGTATGTATATATATATGTATATATATATATATATGTATATGTATATGTATATGTATATGTATATGTATATGTATATATATATATATATATCTATGTATATATGTATATGTATATGTATACATATACATATACGTATACGTATACATATACGTATACGTATACATATACGTATACGTATACATATACATATACATATACATATACATATACATATACATATACATATACATATACATATACATATACATATATATATATATATATATATATATATATATATATATATATATATATATATATAATGTTTATATTTAAAAAATTATAATGTAATATTATATATTGATATAATAACATATTATTGTATAATATAAAATATAAAATATTATAATTTTTAATAAATTATATATTAATGATATTGTATATTTTATTAAATAATGTCTTTATATTTTATTAAGACTTATTAGTGTGAAGTAGGTGAGTAATAGTGAAGAGCAATATAAATGTTGTGAAAATGCACTTTTGTGTTTATATTGAGAAAGCCTAAATTTGTTGTAAATGATCTAGAAGAGGTATTACATTGATTCTTTCTTCCTATACTTTTCTTAGATTTACATATATATTATCCTTAATTTTTGCATAAAAGCCAAATGAAAATGAAGGGTTGATATATAGGGTACCAATATACACTTTTGACGAAATTTGTCTAGTACCACATACAAATAGTCATGATTTTTTCTAGACATAGGAAAGCCACCCATAAAGTTCATAAACACTCTCTCGTGGATGGGTTGGTACTAGAATTGGGGTACACAAGCCCAAATTCTTATTACTAGGCTCGATAGTGGTACAAATAATACAACCTTTAACATATTTGGATAGATTTTCATACATTTTAGGTCAATAAAAAAATCTTTACAACTATTTTCCCAATGCCAAAATTACCTAAAACAAGATAAGTATGTGTTTCCTTAATCACATGGACTCTTTCATCTTGAGAAATGCATAACTTACCAAGATGATACAATAATCCATCATGCATGTCATATTCCAATTCTTTTACTTACTTTTCATGGGTTAGATCTTCATAGACATCCCTAAAATCAGCATTTCTAACATAGTGTTCCTTATAATTTTCATGCATCAAAGAACTATTTTGTAAGAGAATAGATACAATAATAGGAGGTTTTGAAAATATATCAGCTACCTTGTTTTGTGTACCTTTCTTATATTTGATTATGAGATGGAATTTTTATAAAAATCCCATCTAATAAAAGTGCCTTGATTATTTTATAATTGTCTATGATTGGAGATATTACAAAGGATGGTGATCCGTATGGATGATTATTTCTTTACCCATTAAGTAATACTTTCATTTTTAATACTTTTAACCAAAGCACATAATTGTTTTTCATAAGAAGGATATCCCTTTACCACACTTGTAAAGGTTTCATAATGGTAACAAATAGGATTTCACTTCTACATCAAAACTATACCCATGGCATAATTGATTGCATCAGTTTCAATCTTCAATGGTTGCTAAAAATATATAAGTATTAACACTGGGATTTTTCTTCTATTTTATTTCATCATGTCAAAGGATTTTTTATGCTTTCCTCCCCACTGAAATACATGTTTAGTACTTTTCAAATCATGCAAAGGAGATGCAATCAATGAAAAGTTATTAATAAACTTCCTTCAATATTGGAATACCCCTAGGAAACTTCTAACTATAGTTACATCATTAGGCTTTGGCCATTTAATTATGGATTCAACTTTAGATAGATAATTTTTTTAGCTTACCATCATTTCCTATGTTTTTCCAAATTCACATTTAGACATCTTTAGATACAATTTCTCCCTTTGTAAAGTTTATAAGACTTTCTTAATATGTTGTATATGATCTTCCCAATTTTGAATAAAGATCAAAATATCAATTAAGTATAATAAAATAAAAACATATATGAAATCCCTAAATACATCATTTATAACCCACATGAAAGTGGTGGGAGCATTCCAAGGCCCAAAAGGCATAACAAGCCAATAAAAAATACCTTGCTTAGTTTTGAAAGCAGTTTTCCAAAAAACACCTTCATTAATTCTAACTTGGTGATAGTAAATTATTAATTCTAACTTAGTGAAATAAACAACCTTTTTTAATTAATCTAAAATATCATCAATATGAGGAAGATGGTAGTAGTTTTCACCGTAATCTTGTTCAATGCTTAGAAATCTATACACATCTACCAAGTGCCATCTTTCTTTGGCACCAAGACAATTGGCGAACCACATGGATAAGTGCTTGTTCATATTACCCCTCTCTTGAGTAACTATTCAACTTGGTTCTTTATTTCTTCTTTTTCTACCATAGACAACTTGTACATGCCAATATTAGGAAGAGTTGCATCTTGTTGCAGTTGTATCTCACGTTGAATATCTTTTTAGGAGATAAACCTTGTGGATCCTAAAAAACATCATTATAGTTGACATAATATTAACTATTTTATTTATATGTTTAGTATCAAAACTTTATAGAGCCTTGGATTTATCATCATCCATGGCTTTTAAAACCATGATTACAAAGTTCTTGTTTGGATTGAAAAGCCTTTTCATGTGTCATGTAGATACAAGTGATAATTTTTCTTTTATCCGATGGGCTCTAAAAATGTATTCAAACCAATATTTTACAAGAAAATATTTATTCTCTTACCTATTTAAGATTTTTTTTGTATCGTATAAATAAGTACTTCCAAGTACAATATCACAAATATCAAGGGGAACCACATATAATTCTACCTTATCAATGAACTTAGAGGTGATTACAAATCTTAACCTACATGTTTTTGTGAATTGCAATTTAGCATCATCACATACCCATCTTAAAGGGTAAGGCTTAGGATGTGGTTTAGTTTCAATTCCTATTTTGTTCACAACTTCTTAAGAAATGAGATTATCTTGAGATCCACTATATATAAAAAAAAGCATCTATCTTAGTATGCTTAGAAATCACTCAAATGTGGAATAACTCATTTCTTTTCTTTTTGTCATTCATAGATCTATAATTCAAAGAAAAATGAGAATTAAGAGATTTAGTGCTATAAGAGGAATAAGATGAAACTTGCATTACTATGGTGGTGACCTTGGTCTCATCCCTAGAATTGAAGCCAAGCTTTTGTTGTACTATTGTAGTAGTCTTCTTACTTTTCTTGTTTCCAAGGAATTTTGGCTTGTGTTCTGGATGAAACTTGCAACATTTAACATCTTCATGGATTTTCTCTTGAAATGAGAATGAAAAAAATTCACATCCTCTTTCTTACCCATGGATGTATGTTTCATCTTGCCCTTTCCTTTACCTTTGTTTTTTGGTTGTTTACTGGGATTCTTTATGGAGTGTTCCCTATCCTTAGTCACTTTGCCCCTTGATTCAATATGGGTAGCTTGTACACAAACTTCATCAAGATAGTGGGGTTAAACATAAAGATTTTATGCTTTAATTAACTATGTAACCCACTAATATATTTCAAAATAATCTTCTAAATGTAAAAAGGAATGCCTAACACTAAAACCTCTTTCTAAACTCTTGAGTGTAATATTATACACTTTGACCCTTACTTTACTTTAAATTTTGCCAATCCATAGTCATTTGTTGTATATAACCAAATGGATAGAATTGATTTTTCAATGAAAAATAAAATTAGCACAAGAAGAAATCAATTTACCATGCTTAAGGAGATCCTCTTATGTCCTACTTTCCCACCAAATGATTGTTGTACCACCCAACTAAAGAGTAACTAGATGAATTTTTCTTCCGCATCATCAATCTTCTAAACCCTAAAATATACTTCCATCTGCTTGATCCAATGATCCAAATTTTATGCATTAATCTCTCCATTATATATTGTTGAATCAAACTTGACATCTAGCTTAACCTTGGAAGAAATAGAATCAAAAACCTTCTTTTGCTTATCATTAGAGAAAGAAGGAGAGGGTTTAGATGGAAGAAATTTAGGATATTCTTATCCTTTATCCTTACCACTAGTTGAGGGATATTCCTCTTGTTTACCTTCATTATTATTCTTTATTTCATGGTATAACTCTTCCACCATAATCTTCATCTCTATAAAAGATTGATGGAAGGTCGTTTCTAAGTCTAGTTCTCCCCTAGGAGAATCCATGGCTTGACTTGTAAGTTTTACACCAATTTCAAGGTTATACTCTTCAAACTTTCCTTCACCATGCTTGCTCTTAGAATTGATAACAAGGTTAATTTTAAGAGGCCCTAATATATAACCTATTGGAAATATTTGTTAGATCTAGGAAAATTTGATTCACAGTTGTGGTGAATCCTTTATGGGTGATGGTGAATCTATCTAGTTTTTGGAGGAGAAAAATAAAGAAGTTTACTACATTTTTAAATTATTTTCATACAACCGTTTGGGTACACTAAACTATCCTACCAAACAACTATACCGAATGGTTATACCAAATAGAATAAATTAAATGGCTGGTTTCAAATGGTTTGAATTGAAATATAAGAGCCAAAAACCATGACCAAATAACATGTACCAAATGGCAACATCAAATGGTAGGTGACAGATGGTGTGTGTTGCATGATAGGTGTCAGATAGTGTGCACTAAAAGATAGACATTGGATGGTGATGCCAAAAGTCAGGGCAGGCAAAGATACTGAATGACAAGGTCAGGGCGTGGTGTCGAGCAAATGTGTTGAATATCCCCTGATATTATTCATGGCAGTTTCATTCATTACTATCGGGTACTTATGTAGTAAGTATGCAAGCCAATTGACTAGTTGCCTCCCTTATCCTATAAATACTCACCCTTTACCCTCATTTTAAACATTTTGTAGAATAGATTTATCGACTGAATTTTTCCCCTCCCACAATAATTACCCAACCATGGAAAGAAAGTATGTTTTCAAAAACTTGTTATGCCTAGAAATTTTATACATCATACAACAACCAAATTCATACAATGATTGGATTTTAAAATATAACTTTGGTAGCCTATTATATATGACCTAGTATGAAACAAACATTGGGTTAATCAAATCACTAATGTCTTTTTATGACCCTAGTGATAAGAGGCTCAATATGAATGTCAAATCCAGAACAATTTACTTTGCAACCTCACCAGAAGAGATTCATAATCTGACAAGGATTTCATTTCATAATGTTAGCCCTGTGAATCCAGAAGTAATGCTGATAGATGATGACAAGAAATATTTCCAGGCATCTTTTGGCTTGTAGATAAGTTGAACCGATATTTAATTGTAAATTTGTTTTTTATATCCAAAATTCAACTGTTGATATGTAAATTTCTTTTTAATATTGAAAATTCAACTTTTCATTCCTCATTTTTCACTTTCCTTTCAAATAGTTGGAAGAGGGACCTCCACGTGGAAGATGTTTGTAACCCTTTTTTCTAAAAAAAATGGTTCAATTTTTTCTTGTGAAAAAAGATTTCTAGGGAAGACCATCAGATATTCCTTATTGGGCAGTGGTTTACATTCTTCATACTATTTCTAATTTGAGATATGAATGGTGCACTTTTATTTCTTCTAGAATTAGGATTAAATTAAATTATGTTTGTATCATTCCTAATTCCATAGTTTCTTGTTCAAATTTTATTTTTGCATTGTACGATGAGGCCTTGTATGAGCTCCAAAAAGTTGTGACTCCAACTATGTTGCATCCAAATATGATCTCAAATGCTTTGTTTGTTGATGAACAAGGGGTTAGTTTATTTGTTTATTTGTTGAACTAAGATTTAATATTTATTTATTTATTGTAGGTTTACTATTTAAAATTTTCAAATGACAAATTAAGGATTATTTTATTTATTTTTGTAGTTGACTTGGTATCAATGTGTGAACTTTGTTTGTTACAGGTAAGGATCTACATATTTTGAGTCTGTAGAATCATCATTGCATTCATTTTGGATTTTGAAACATCCAAGAGTTTCTTCCTCATTATCTCTTGTAGGAAATTGATCTTGCATGTAGGTTTACTATTTAAAATTTTCAAATGACATTTTAATTCAAGTAGAAGTTTGTTCTATTGAATAAATAAAACAACACACTCCAATAAATAATTAAGGAGCAAGGATGGGATATTGATGCCTTATCTAAGTAAAAGATAGATATCGATCCAAGTCTACTTTTTGCAGTAGATGTTACAAAATAAGAAAAGAAAAATCTTGCTCATATTAATTCTGTAGCTAGGTGTTAGGAATTTATCTTTTACATTGATTAAATTTAGGTATTTATGAAATGGTAAATATTAAGGTTGATATTTACCATGAGGTAAATAGTAATAGGTTGTTAGTAATCGTATGGTTAAGTTTGTTATAATATATATTGTTATATGTTATAACAATATATCATATTTAGGTGTATGCACTATTATAGGAGTTATGGAGGTTTTATAGGTGTGAAAGAATGTCAATTTAATTTATAGGATGCTATTCTTATATATCTATTTTATTCCTAGATGTATTAATTATTAGATTAAATTAATGTATTGAGTGTGTTTGTAACATGTCCCAAATTATTAATGTGAAGATAGCGGAAAGAATATTATTTGTGTGATTTAAAAATCTCTGTGCATGTATTGTTGATTTTTGTGTTCGACTCTCCTCTGATACCTAATAGTGGTATCAGAGTAGGTGGTTTTGATGGTATAAATAATACATAGGGTTAGTGATGTTATTCTTCACCCCTATGGGTGATAGATTTTATTCTCGATCTATCACTATGTGATCATATCTACCTAATCAGTTCTAAGTAGTTCACACCAAGTTGTAGATATTTACTTTGACCATGCCATTCATAGATCATGTTATCATTCTATTTTCTCAGCCAAGGGTGCATTTGTGAATACTATGCATGTGAGTGGGATATGAAGCCATATCACCTAAATTAGATTTAACATAGCATTCTCAGAATAACGCCAAATCTATTGAGCACCATCCTAATCAAGGAGATTTCTTGTTAGACATGTTAGCATTAAAATTTACACGTTTCTCAGTGGTCAATGTGAAGAATCAATTACAAAATCTCAAAGATCGGTCTATGCTAACACTTGCATCGACTAAGATTTTTATTAAATGTTGTGTTACCTTGTAGCTACATTCACATGTATCTCTGCTTAAATCCATTCTCATTATCTTTGTCCATTGCTCAGACTAGATCAACATATTTGTGAAAAGCATCTTCTCATCATACATGTTAAAGTCTGATTTCTTGCTAGTCACAGTCCTGATATGTTCATTCATAATAAAAAGCTCTTTTATTTCACCATGCCACATCAACGTTTCTACTCAATTCTTCCTTTTGCATGTTAAAATGCTTTTAGAGATTATTAAGGCAATAAAAAATGTTATATCCATATCTATGCATGATGTGAAGGTGCCAAATAGTGCAAATACATATAGCTAGCTACATTCATTGATCAAATAACCTCAACCAATGCATATGAGTCTTCTCTCCTATCAAATCATGGCAATGGTTTATTAGTGAGACCTATTTTTTTAGGAGTATTAAATTTAGTTAGTTTTTGTGTTTTGCCATGTCATGACAAAAATATACATTGCATTAAATGTCTATGATATTTAAAGTGATTAGTAATAGACAATTTTATTTTTTTGTATTGGTTCTTTATAGTTCTAGTATTGGCATCTTTATTTAGGTATGTTAACTTCCAAGTATGAATCCTCTGAGAGTCACATGGTATTGTATATCTTTTAGTGAGTCGAGTTATATTAATAGTCATATTTTTTTTATTTGTTTAGTGTCAAGCATATTATGTCATAAAATGGGTCTCTGTGTTTATATTTTTGAGTCATATTCAAAAGACTTTTAAAAGTCAAGTCTTTTGTTATCATTAAAAATGTCAAAAGAGTTAAGTCATATTTTTAAGTATGTCAATTATTATGATTTAGTGTTTAGAATTCTCAATCATCAAAAGTGTCAAAAAATTAAAAATTGTACATGGACACATTTTCATTTGTACACGACGTCCACATTATGGGTGGGATTTCTCCTAAAAAAATCATGCACCAGAACTTCATGACTTCTTATGCTGAGTAAGCCGTGACATACTAGAGGTTGAAGGATATGTGGATGATGGAGGTTTTTCAACGACCTCTTGTTAGTCACCAATGATGGGGTTGTATCAATGTTTTGGTGACATATATAGTATGCTGTGTTTTTTCATTTTCACTATGGGATTTTCAAAAATAAGAACAAAAATATATGCCTGTTCAAGATTTGTAATTTGTGTGTAATTTCCAAACATGATTCCCTAAGGTGAAAACATTGTAAAAAGACAAAAGCACCAATATAAGTCAGTTCATGGATCTTGAAAGGATTTGTGGTAGAGATCCAAAAAACCATAGGAGGTGAATAGTGTTTTGGAAATAGTTAGGAGAGCATCTACTCAGAGATCGTACGACTCCCTTATTTATAGAGGTGAGCCTCAGTGACATGTCTATTGTGATCATGTAATATAAAGTAGAGATGTGTTCCTTCACATATAGTGATCATGTGCAATAAGATTGTGTCAGTAATATGTAGACCTATGAGTATGTGGTGGTATACAGTTCTATTTGTGGCAATTCTTAGAGGTAGATGGTGTTCCTATTTATTTCAAGGTTTATGGTAAACTTATATACTGTGGGAGGAGTGAGGCTCTCTATATCAAGGTCATGAGCCAAATAGGGCATGTTATAAGAGGTGAGCATACTGCAGATAAGAGTGTGAATGTTTTTACATTATGTAAAGACTATGGGGGGGAATTGTTAGAAATTTAGCTTTTACATTGAGTAAATTTAGGTATTTACAAAATGGTAAATAGTAAGGTTGATATTTACCATGAGGTAAATAGTAACAGGTTGTTAGTAACCGTATGGTTAATATGGTAAGTTTGTTAGAATATTATATTGTTGATATATTTTTATATGTTATAAAAATATATCATATTTAGGTGTATGCACTATTATAAGAGTTTTGAAGGTTGTATAGGTGTAAGAGAATATTAAAGAATTTATAAGATGCTATTCCTATATATCTGTATTATTCCTAGATGTATTAATTATTAGAGTAAATTAATGTATTGAGTGTGTTTGTAATATGTCCTGAATTATTAATGTGAAGATAGCAGAAAGAATATTATTCATGTGATTTAAAAATCTGTGCATGCATTTTTTATTTTTGTGTTTGACTCTCCTCTGATACCAAATATGAGGATCTTGAAAGGGTAGGTATATTGAAGGATGGCATAAAAGAATTAGAGGTAGGGATTAGTAAGGATGGTGGTATAAATGTGGATGTTGTGGTTGATAAAGTGGCTGAGCAGTGAAAGACCAAAAAATTGTTAATTTTTGATATTGTAAACTCTCTAAAATTTGAAAACAATGTTATGTTTAAAAAAAAACTAAATGATAATTTTGTTGGGTGAATATTTTGTCAGCCATAACTGGTGACCAAAATAGTTCCTATCACCACAATAGAAATTGGTCGTCTATGTGCATTCTACGTCAACCAGAGACAAATCTCTCCTCTCATCAAGAGGAGGTTCCCTTAGATACGTAGGAGCTATATACAATATTTAAGCAAAAAGTAAGACATATAGGATAAACCATCCATCTCTCTTTTTTTAGAGATGATGCTGACAAATAAGGGAGAAATCCTTGATGTACTTCTCTTCTTTCAGAAGTTTCAACCAAGAGCCGGATTCTCCTAAATAGTAGAAATCCTGGTGCAATGACAAAAGGCACTTATCTTCTTTCAAAAGTGTTCTTCAGCATAGCAGGAATCTTTCAGGTAGCAAGTAATTGGTATGGGGGTGCTGAGTGATAGCAACCCGAGAGAGAAAAATGAAGAACAATGGGGGCACCACATCGTCCCAAGGGCATAAAATGCAAACACACTAAAGTACTTATGGGGGCACAACATCATCTCACAGTTGGCCTTCAGGACACCTTCCTAATCACCTCCACTAGTTCTGCTTGTTAAATCAAATGGACAAGAAAGCTCTTAGGAAATAGACATACGAACAATCTCCTTGATATCACAAGCTATAACAGCACAAAGTCTGCAAGCAACTTGCTTTCTCATTCAGATAAAATAAATGAATTACAATCTGAGCTCAAAGTCTCAGTAATGCCTTTCAATTTGGGCAGAGCTTTGCTTTTGATAATCAAAAAGGTCTCCCTTCCAATGACACAAGAGATTACAATATATAGAGGCCTGAGGGAAAAATTGGCACTTTTTTGATATTGAAACTCTCTAATATTCAGTGCATTCAATGCCTTGGATGCATTCTTGGCCTTGTCAGGAAGGGCCATGCTGGAGCAGGGTGGCTGCCTTAACTATGGCATGTCGATTCATCTCTAGTGCCTCCTCCTTAGCCTGAATCACTCATTCATTCACCTGCTTAGCCGCGCAATTGTCTACTCTGCCTTTATGTCACAAGGGACAGATAGACAGCAGTTTAATGTTTTTAGGCCCCAAATATCTACCCAGTGAACTGCTTCACCTACTGGAATTAACTCCTGTAGAGTTTCCCTCTTTGTCTCTTCCTTCTCTTGGTCCTGGTCTTAGAGTCTTTTGAATGCATTCAGGTCCGTGCTTAAAGTTTGCTAAAATCAATAGACACTTCATTGAGACAAATTTGACAGTTGTGATCCCATCATTCTTCCCAACAACTCTCTCGTGTCTTTCTCACTCGCCATGGCCGCTTTCCACTGTGACGCAGGTGAGGACATGTGGCAGCATCTGCAACATCGAAATAGGCTTATCAAAATAAGATTTGTACTATTAGAGGCTGGGGGCGTGGATGCAAACACATGGTAGCGTCTATGCACTGGGTCAGGACACATGGCGAGTTCCACACTTTGAGGCTTTATTCGAAACTATGTCTCGACTTATGACGCTTGGTAGCTTTGCTGCCCTCTGAGGCTTAAACCTTTTTCGAAGGGAACATGAAGTTTCTTCTAAGTGGCCTTCAGGCTTTCTCTCTCCAGCGAGCTATGTTTCTTTATTTGCTTTGGGTTGTGGCACATTCCGCTTTGACCCACCAGGGATATGTGGTAGCTTTCGATGTTTTTTGGGAATATGTGGATGATGACAAGTGGTGGCTTCCACTGAGTTCTAGTGAGACTGCAGATCAAAAGGATTTATTCAAACTATCTTAGATGATGACACGTGGCACATTTTGCTCACTTTTGTGACTTACCTGAGGCCCGCCATGGTCTTTAACGAAAACAAAAAGTAGAAGAAAGAAGCTGTGGATAATGACAGTTATAGCTTCCATCGAGCTTTTAGGGGACACATGGCACATTCCACTACTCTTAGATGAATACATTGGGGCCTTTTGCAGTTGCCACTTGTCACCATCTGTGAGACTCTGAGAAACTTATCAAAATAAACCTTGCAACTTATGAAAAGGTGAGACGCAGACACCGACAAACTTTGCAAAGTTTTAATGGGACACATGGCAGCTTTCAGGGCTTTATCTTGAACCTGTTGATTGAACTTGTAGATTGACCCAACTGGAACCAACTATTTGCTGCTTCTTTCTTTGACTGAGGCCACCTTTGAATTTCTTGAACCTTTGAACCTTTGAACTGTTGTTCAAAGTTCAATCGGTTCATTCTCTTTATTGGGCTAAGCCTTGGGTCTATTGATATGCATTGAACCATTAGGTTGTTGAACCTGTTCAAGTTGAACCAAAATGGTTCAAGGTTCAACGGTTCATGCCTCTATTTTTTTGATAAGTGGTTGAAGCCGTGGAACAGTTGAACTTTGTTGAACTTAGACGAAGTGTTTGACCCGTTTGAAGCTTGCCACCGATATTGATCCTTGAACCCATTGCTTTGAACCAAATGGTTCAAGGTTCAACGGTTCATTGGTTCATTTGATTGAAGATTGTGATGACCCTTTTTCGGTTGAACCAAAGCATTGAACCTATCCCAAAAGTGTCCAAGTGTGAGAAACTAGTCCCTTTTTATTTAACTCGCCTACAGAAGCCTTTGAACCCGTTGAACTTGATCCCTTTACTTAAAAATCTCAAATAATGAAGAAGTGAAAGCTCAGAGCAAAATTTGAAAAGGAGATTAAACTCAGATCGTACAGGGCCAAAATAGCTTCATATGTTGTCCCAAAACTGAGTGACATTTTTGGGACAAATTTGAAATTTAGATTTACAATGATCAATTGTTTAAGCTTTAATTAGTCTCATTTTACTGAGTAATGAGGTATGGTTCTTTTATCATCTTACATACATATGTTGTGTTGATGGCAATCAATGAACATGGTGATGTGCACATGGGTTGTAATTTATTTTTGTAGTGGATTTAGTGTTAGGCTTGAGCATGAATTTGAATTTTATGATGTTGTAAAGTCACTATTATTAAATATGAGTTTATTTAGTTGATATAGTTCAAACAAAATACTAATGTGGACTAAAAAATTTTTTGTGATAGATTTGGAGCTAAGCTAGAGCATGAATTTGAATTTGAATTTTATGATGTTGTAAAGTCACTATTATTAAATATGAGTTTATTCAGTTGATGTCGTTCAAAAAAAATAGTGATGTGGACTGCAATTATTTTTTGTAATGGATTTAGATTTGGATTTGGAGCTAGGCTTGAGTATGAATTTAATTTTTTTGATGTTGTAAAGTCATTATCATTAAATATGAGTGTATTAAGTAGATGTAGTTCAAACAAAATAGTGAAATCAGTTATGGAGTGTAATTGTTTTTTTCCTTTGGATTAGGACTGAGCATGGATTTGAATTTGATGTGCTTTCATCTTGTTCAATTAGTATCTTTGTTTTAGATTAAGTTTTTTTTTTTTAATTTGGTCATGTTGTTCAATAGGCTTATTGTGTTTTGTTGCCATCATATTTGACTTGAAATTCATATTTTTAAGTTAAAAGTTAAAACTCTTAATATGGTGTTACAATATCAAATTACAATTATTTCAAAATTTATAAGAAAATGTGTTTGCCAATACAATTAAAAACCAATTAAATAAAAGGGAAAGTTGCATGATGAATGGAACAAATATTTCAAATGATAATAATATCCACAATTGTAATGAATTTAATATTGGAAACATTTTACTATATAAAAAATTATATGAAATTGAAATTCAGAATATGATAATTGCAATAAATATACAACTAATACTTTGGTAGTTGAAATAGTCCTACATAAATCTGATCATTGTCAGTGACATTTGCATATGTTTTGTTAGTGCCATATTCAGTGTCATTATTTACATCCTCTCTATTTGTTGTTGTATTTTTGACACATCTTCTTTCAATTAGAGAAATCCATGTTGCCAGAGCTCTTTCATAAGGAAACATGTCCACATCATAATGTGAAACATATAATCTCAAACATGTTTCTAAATTTTTATCCAATCTATTTCAAAGTTTTGACTTAATGAAGTATAATGCACTGAATACTCTTCAATATTCCACTAAGTCTAGAATCATTGTTTGAAAAAACTCATATAATAAAAAATATTCACTTAGACTTTCCTGCAACATACTACTAGGATTAAGGTTTTTCCATAGCCATGTAATTTCTCAATTTTTTGTTGGTTTGCTTAGAAAGTGATATTGTTCAAACATTGTAATTACAAAATGGGTTGACTGAGATGTCAGTAAATCCTTTCCCAAAATGCACTTTATTTCAAATCCATTGACCTCTATAGATTTATTGAAATGTTTAACAATATAACCCATGTATTTATGAAATAAATTGTTAATCAAATTTTGACTATAATTATTGTTTTAATATATGGGACTCACAACTGCCATGGCCTCCAAAAAATCATCCCTTTGAAAATGATCTCTAGTCTTTGCAGATAAGTTTTGTGAAATTATACTTAGTTTCATCTCGATTTTAGATAGAACAATATCATACGTAATACATGTTATAGCCAGTTCTTTAGATTCAACTCCCAGAGGATTAGATCTTCTGTAGAAAGTATGCATTGGTATCTCCTTACCATTAACAATGACACAAAGATGATCATTGATATTCAATTTCAACTAGATCTCGAGGTTCCTTAAATTTGTCAAACATTGTCAACTGCTACAAATAAGGCCTTCAAACTTTTAATTCGAAGTGTATATTATATATAGAGATTGATATACTCATTTTTTTAGCAGTATGAAGTCAACAATATAAATAGATCTCTCCTGAGCATGTTTCATTAAACAATTCATTTCCTTCAGCATTGAAAGAATTCCACATAATGTAAGTAGTGTTTCCAAATCTATTAAACAATACAACAATCTTTTTCCTTGTCAATTTCTCTACAATATTTATACATAAAACTTGCTAATGATCGATATTCTTCAAAAATTTGGCATGCAGATTCATACATAGAAATCCATCTTGTATCCACATCTTTCAACAATTTATTACCATCCATCACTCCTATTGTGAATTTTTGAAACTCTAAAAATCTTTTTGGATTGCTTGGCATATAAGCATGTAAGTCACGAATGAGATCCTCCACTTTTGCCACATTATCAAATTTGCTAACTATTTTATATGCGAGATTCATCCCATAATCTATGCAATGAATTAAAATCATATATGGGGCAACTATTATTTGTAGCCAAATACACAAACTAATTATATTCCCCTACATTACTGATGCACCATCAACCCCAACACACACCAGCTTTGTAGCTATTGTATAATCATCCATCACAGCTTTATCTTTCAAATTAGATACAACCAATTTGTGAAGATTTTTTACATTGTAATTTTCTACCATTTTATGAATTACTAGTGGATAAGGTTGCCTTGAATGGTTCTTAAAAGTATAAACATGCATGCAAACTCAAGATGTGTTGTCAATTGTTGTGACCTCATCAATGGGTAGTGAGATGAACAATGAATTTCAAACTTTTTATTTCAAAGCTTCCCTCTCAACCATTGCTATATATTTTGCCATTTCCTAATCACTACTATCTGATCAATGTGATTTTGGAATATCTAGAAATCCATTATGTTGAAATAAAATCTTATAATCTAAAAAATTAGAAATAGGTAAAGAACTATATATATTTGACCTTTAGATGGGACCGCATAACTTTTCCAAAATTTGTTTCGATTATTCCCTCTTTCTCAAGAAGATGTTTTTGACATTTTTATCATTTTCATACTTGTGTGCATATCTTACATGCATGCATTCTTTTACATTTTCCCACATGTGTGTTCTTATTATCGGTCCATTTGGGTGCTTCACTATCACATATACCTTTCCATAATGTTTTTTAATCATGTCTAACTTCAATTATGTTTTGTGTTCCTTTCCTAGTTTCCTAGTTACATATTGTACATCTACATTTTATTAGAGTATCATCAACATTTTTAGGCTCTACAGGTTCAATGAAGCAAAATTTTGTTGCCCAGTCCACCTTAAAGGACCTTCTAATTGTCTATCTTCTTCTCTTCTTTCACGAAGATTTTTTAGTGGAGTTTTTAGGTAAACTTTGTGTTTGGTGAGAACCAATAATTGTTTTTGCCACTTGAGTGTAATGATCATTGTCATAAAAAACCAGAGGAGCATCTTTGAGTGGTGGCATGTCATCATCAAAATAATCTTCAGGAGCTGAAATGTTATTCTAGTTAATTCTTTCTTGTGAGATATCAGTGGGAATTTATGCATGTAAAATTGTTTTAATATTATTGAATAGTTAAAGTCAAATTCATGACAAACTAAAAA
Organism: Torreya grandis; assembly: GCA_037957365.1. NCBI lineage: Eukaryota > Viridiplantae > Streptophyta > Pinopsida > Cupressales > Taxaceae > Torreya > Torreya grandis. Next base: position 3,672,225 of record JARHVA010000778.1, read on the forward strand.
ACCAATAAATACATGTGTTTTGAGTGCATTGTGATTGTATGGGCTTTTTGATTGACTCTTTAAAATAAGATAATATACTCTATTTTCTTGATAATTAGCTTGTCCTTTTACCATTTCCACTAGATTCCATGATGATCAAAGATGTAACACTTCAATTTTGTCATCTAGTTATAGAGTAGATGCTACAGTTTGGTTCTATCATTTAGTTGTAGCACCATTCTGCATTTCAATTTTGTCATCTAGTCACAAAGTGGATGCTACCATTCAACACTTCCATTCAACACTATCATTTTGTATTATCATTTGACACCATCATTCAACACTATTGTTATTCAATATCATCATTTAGTTCCTCTATTTTGTACTGTTGTTATCTGGTATCATCATCTAGTTCCTCTATTTAGGTGTTACCATTTGGTGTTGAAAATTGAATAATCCTTTTGATGTTGTTGTTTGACTATGGTCCTTCGATTTCACTTACAGTGTGGGTTTTGTTGATTCATTTCAGTTTGTTTCCTTGATTGATATCAGGGGGTAGTTGTTGAAAGTATATTTTGATATCAGGGGTCGATTGATATGTGGCGAATTGAAGTGTAATCTAAGATATTATTATAAACGGTTAGTGAGCTAGCCAATAAAATAATTTATATTCCTAAATTTTAGGCAATCTAGACCCATCTTTTGACCCTAAAAAATTACCAAAAATAAAATTCAAAAATTGGAATATTCATGAATTAATGAATATTCACCACTAAAATTTACCCTACACAACATTTGTAATCTGGGTGACTATGTTTTGAAAATTTATACATTATATCATTATTGTGTGTAGGTTGATTAATACATCACCACACCATATGAAGAAACACACAACCTCATTTTTCAATATCATCGTCACAGTAAAAAATACATATTTTTTTATCTATTAATACTTTGTGAGAAAAATGTTAGACGAGGTTAATGGTCATGAGTTTTGAGTGTCATATGACATAGAGTTATCCTGGTTTGCCCTAGGCCCTATCTCTCAAACCATTTACTATTCAGTCTACTTTGTGCACATTTAATAGTCCAACAAAAATTACAGCTCTATGCATTCCTAAAATGATTTTTAAGTGTTGGATGTCCCACCTTCATGCACATATTTTGTTAGGTTTCTAGCATAAACTACTTACCCTAACTTATTGGGAATTCCTACTTTTGTTTGTTGGGGTAAGTTATATTGGTTGGGTCCCACGTGAAATTGTACATTTTATTATCAGGGGCAAATTGTTCATTGACATCACTAACAAGAATGGAATCCAAAGACCTAGGGATGAATCTTTGGTGCAATCTTGGTAGTAAAAACATCTTCAGCAAAATTAAGCATTTAAATGATTTTATTCCCAATAAAAAAATGAAGAAAAACCTATTGTGTGAAATTGCCACCATTCCATGCATACATTTACATAGCTTTAACCACTTGTGGATTGCATCCTTGACCACCACATGGACACCCACGTGATTGCATCCCTAATGACCACATGTAAACCCACCCAAGTAAGACCAATTTTTCTAAAGTTCTTTTGATGTTCCTAGGGAGGACATGTGGATAGATATAACCCGAGCAATTTCCATCATGAAGGGTGGAATGATAGACCACACTCGTCGAAGCATAGTAGCATCCAGCCAAATTAGTGGAGAAGATAAAATGAGAAAAATGGTGAGGCAAGGGAAGGTTGTGGGATGTGACACTGGATACTTATTTGCAACCTTCTTTGTTATCTATAGAGCTAATAATCTAAACCCATCTAACCTACAAATAGTGTGGGGTGTAAATAGAGAGTTTTTGTGGTGTCTGACAATGCAACCCTTGAAGTTACTTTTAGTATAAATCTTATGTTGAAAGATGGAGATGGCACTGTCGTATGGTCTACAAAATATTTTCAAGCGATGAGAATTAAAGACTCTGGGAACTTGGTGCTCCTCAACAACTCTAACAAAAGCCTGTGGCAATATTTTGATTACACCAATGAGTAGAATTTAAAGGTGGGATAAAAGGTTGTTGCAAATATTTCTCCTACAAATACAAAGAGAACAAAAACATATTATCATACATACCCCACAACCATATATGAGAAAAACTCCAAGTGGTCGCAGAAATATTGAGAGTAACACCTCTATAAACATTTCAAACCCCATTCTTGCCCTTGCCTACTATGTATTTAATTTCAAGGTAAGATGAGTGCGATGGTGAGGGACAATGCCAAGTTATTTTCAATGATATTGTACACTAAGGGGCTCATATCGAAAACCAAACATTGATTGAAAAGGGGTCCATAGCCAATATTAAACAATATTAAGGTATTGACTTTTAATATTAAACAAATTAAGCCAATATTACGTATATTTCACGTTGTAGCCCATTACAATTTATCATTTATACAATATATATAATACTATATATCTATTAAAGTTGGTGTGTAATATTATATTATATATATTATAAAATTATTATATTTAAATATGTACAAATATTATATATTAAAATAATATAATATATATATTATGTATGTATATAATATATTATAATAGCATATAATGTATACTATAACATATTAATTATAATCGAGTGTTCAAGATTAAAGACCATGTTTTATTATATATAACATTTAAAGTAGAGAAAATGGAGTGTATGTTTAGGTGTTGTTTCCTATATAGATATCATCTTTTTTGAAGTTTGTGTTGTTGTACTTCTGGGATATGATGTGTTGGGTATTCATTCTCCAAAATTCTTTTACGATTATACCTTATCCCTATCGAATTTTATCTTTAATTACACGTTATGTAAATCAAACTTTATTTTGTGTAGGGTGGAGGGTCTTATTGGGATGTATCATTAGGTATAAAAACTCAAAAAATGACGCAAACAAAAACATTCCAATGCCAAATTCAAACCTACAAACTGTGATCTTGTGGACATCATCGTTGTCGACATCGAAGTTGGTGATTGTGTTCACGCTACGTAATTTAATGACAGCTAAGTCATAGGCTTATGTAACCTCCTCTTAAATACCCAAGCAAAAATTATTGACATTATTGATAGTTATTAAAAGTAACAAGAACTACATTAAATAAGATTCGTGGATGAATCTTAGGTATGCTCCTCCAAGTAAAACTACTTCCAACATAACAAGAAAGATCATAAAAAAGATAGAGTTGAAAAATTAATCTTCTTGTACAATATTACTATTCAAATGAAATCTCTATATAAATTCATAAAGATAAGCTTTTTTAAATTACGATTTTTGTTTTCCATAAACAATTAATATCTTTCTTATATCATACACTTTTAATAATAATAATTAATTAAAAAAAAAAAAAACAAAAAAAAACAACCCACTTAACACATAAAAGAACATCATACCATGTTGTTTCCTTATGAAAGGGACCCACTTAGCCCACATGGACCGTAAGAAATCTATGCCTTTTTTCCTTCATCCATTGCATTTTATTTTCATCGTAGGGGTGGTTGCCATGTTGTTTTCCACCGAAGATGTGAAAGTATCTTTCTAACATTTTGGACGCACATGCTTTACGTTTTGTTCGTGCATTTATAGCACAACAATTAAGAAATAACAAGCTTGCAAGAAATAAATAGCTTGCAAGAAATGTGAAGCCTATGTACTCATATCTCCAAAATATTTATAAAAACTTTTAATTGATACATATCTCCAAAATTTAATGATTCATTTAACTAAAATTCCATAGAAATAATCATTATCCCATAATTAAATATTTTTCTCTAACTTAAAAGTCTAATATAGCTAACTTTTCTTCAAATAACAATGATAAAATGTAACTTTAGGTAGGTATTGTCTTGTATTTCTAATTAATCTAGACATATGCCTAAAATTTAATGATTCACTTAACCAAAACTTCATAAAAATAATCATTATCAATCAATCAATTTTTTTTTCCTTAAAAATCTATCTACACGTAACTTTCCTCCAAATATGAATGATAGGGTGTAATTTTAGACAAGTATCCCCTTGTATTTTTAAAAATTGATGGTCCTGTACTTGCAAATGATAATTATTGTGTAAAGACAAGATAATCTTATCAAAAAATTTAATGATAGGGTGTAAGCTTAGGTAAGTATCTTCTTGCATTCCTAAAAATTGATGGTTGTGTACTTGTAAATGATAATTATTATGCAAAAGTGAGAGAATCTTATCAAAAAAACTACCATTCACATTCAAAATACAAGAGTCATCACAATCCATCACATTCAAATACCAATATAAAATTTAAAGGTCCTTAAAAGATAATGTTGTGGATTAAGGGATGTTGGTTAAATAATCCTCAACAAATAAGATAGCATCTCTAAAGCCTCTATGTAAAGGTGATGAATCATTCTAATTAGATTTTGAAAAAAATAATGTTATTTTAATTATATTTTTCAAAAATTAATGTTATATGTATTTGATGGTCATGTATTTACAAATGATAATTATTGTGTAAAGGTGAGAAAATCTTTTTTTAAAAGATTAATTCGTGAAATTTTTTGAGTCATTGATATTAAAAATATAAAAATAATCATAATCAATCACATCCAAGTATCAGTACAACATTTAAAGATTTTTAAAAGATAATACTATGTGTTAACAGAGGTATCCGAAATGACAAGGACATAATATTCCTGTTATATTTTTAAAAAATCATAAAAATATAACACTACAAGAAAAAAATTTAAAACTTTTTTTTAATAAAAACAAAAATGAAAATTTTGATAAGATAATTCAACCCAAATTAAAATTTAAAAAAATCTCAAAACATTAATTATATTTTAAAATAATTAAAAAAAAAACTTATTCCACAATTTTAATTTGATGTTCAATTTTAAATTTGGTATTATAAAAATGAAGAATATTATGTGCATAAATGATGCACCCCACTCCTCATTGAAAAGAATACTTCAAATATTCGGTAATACTGCATTCAAATAGCACTCAGTAGACAAAAATATAATAAGTAATAAATAATTTATATCTTATACTTTTAATAATAAGAGCCACGTAGAGGCTAATCCCTACTTATTTTAGGGTAGTTGTAATAGAAATTGCAATTAAATTACCACTTTTGCAATATTACACAAACCTTGACATCCAATTACTATAAGCAGAGTGTGCTCTTAGAATGGATTCGTGTTATATGGCATAAGCTTTATACTTTAAAAAAATTTAATTAGTAGTGCTAAGACACCTAATTTATGCAACATATTGCCAATACAAGTGTAGGAGTTACCTTACATGAGATTAAGAACATTTCAATGGATGCTAGGGTCTTATTATTGACCTATAGTTTAATAGAAAAGATATGTACCAACCAAAACTACAAAGGACTTAGTTGAAAAATCAACTATGTATAAAAGATGACAATTGCCTCATTAACATACATGAAGGATCAACTCAGTGATAGATAATGCTAAAGCTATGCTCTCTAAGGAGAAAAGTTCTGGTGTTTACATCAAGAGCAACTCAAGTTTAGGAGACTAAGTTAGAACCATAAGTATGATTAACAACCACATAGCATTCACAACCAGTTCAAGCACTATAATATGAGATCGCTAATGAAACAAGACTAACCTCAAGAAGTCTTACTATCATACCAACTCAATTTAGGAGGTTTTTAGCTTATTATTCATTGTTATTTTTTTGGTATACTTATGTTCCTTCGTGCTTTTAATCCAGTTCAATCTAGAAAAGTTCTAATTTCATATATTTTTTTAAACATGGGTTTTATATGGTCTTGGCAAATAAGGAAAGCTAATAATATTTTATAATAGTTATCAAACATTGAATTTTGAGGTCAAAGATGTAAAAAATTAACATATGATTAACTAATTTATATTACAAGTTGTATTTGTAGTCTTAATACTAAGTGATTTTTGTTAAAACAATCTTAAAAATGAGTCTTATGAATGTCTGGTCTTGCAGGTACTACCATTCACAAACTCTTATTCTTTAATATTTGCAGTGGTCTTTTCTATTCTCTATTTGTCTATGTCACAGTGGTTTTGTCCAGTCTTGCAGATACTAAATTAGTTAAAAGTTAGTCTATTTTACATTTATGGTTCTCTATTCCATCAACTTTTTCCAATTCAACCACTTTTGGCCTCATACACAGAAGCATGCAAATTGAAGACTTTCTTTTTTGGTCTCTTATAAAACTATATCCTTCTAGTTCATACATGTTTGTTTGTTTGGTCACATATAAAGTATATTTTATCTCTCATTTTTGCTTTACTAGAAGACAAGAAATCATAGTACAGTATATGCGCAATATAAATTTTGAATTAATTTGTTCTAGGGACTGGGCAAAGATGTGAAGGTATATGCAAATCAAAGAAATTTTAGAATCTGGTCAGGTGGTTCAATTCAATATTGTCAGAGTACTTAGTAGTCAGTGAAGTAGTTGAAAATTATGTTGGTAGAAGAGGAACTAGAAAGTTGAGGCTTGTAAACCTAAAACAAAGTGAGCATAATAGAATTAAAGGTGAAAGCAATAAGAAAGAAATGGAGGAGGGTTCTTTTCACATTGATCTACCAAATGCAAAAATGGGAAAATTGTGTACCAGAATTCCTATTGTGTCAAATGCCTATCAAAGGGTATGGCCATATGAATTTCCTACATACATATGTATGTCATTTATGGGGGGTGTTATCCTAGTTCACCAACAAGTATATTGGGAAGGGATGTAATTTTTTATTTTCAAGTGTTAATATATTGTATCACTGATTTGAGCTGCATATCTAATGTGGATTCTTGTTACAATCAAATCAGCTCTCATGACATCCTCATCCATCCTCAACAATATAAAATGATAAAACAAAGATGTCAACACCTTACAAGCTATGGACCCATTTGTAATGGGTGATGTAAGCATGTAAATCTAGCCACCATCCCAAATCTAGGATTTGTGTATAATATACCCCCCTTAGCATATGGTATCCCTTGAAATACCTTCTCATTTACACTAATCATCATCAGTCAACACACATTGAAATATTTCACCACTTTCATGTTATTTATTGCATTGCCCTTTCTTCTAGGGATCTAAGTTTGGTGTTTTTATATGTTGTTAACATTTAATTTAATTTATACATATTTTATTATATTTACAACATGGATGAACATAAGCTACAAGATAGACTATGTACCTTAATGTCTTATCTACATATAAACAACATTAAAATATAGATTTGAGCCACTCATCAGACATGGATCCCTGTCACAATCAAATTAGTGCTCATGATGTCTTCATCCACCCTTAACAATAGAAATCAACCAATTAAAAATATTTTTAGCTCGCAAGTTACACACCCCTTTGCAATGTGTGCAATTCATGTTTTTTTAGGCATGATGTAGAATAATTTTGAACGTTATTTGTTGATTAACTGACAACTCAATTGGAAATGGCTCGCATGAGCACACAACATTTATAATCTAGGTGACTATGCTTTGAGAATTTATAAATCATGTCATTGTTGTGTGTAGGTTGATTAATATATTGCCACACCCTCTGAAGAAACACACAACCTTATTTTTCACTGTCTCCTTCACAAAAGAAATATCAATTTTTTTGTTTCTTAATGCTTTGTGAGAAAATGTTAGATGAGGTCAATGGTCATGAGTTTTGACTGGCATATGACATAGAGCTATCCTGGTTTCCCCCATGGCTTATCTCTCAACCCATTTATTATTCAATCTTATTTGTGCACATTCAATATTCTAGTGAAAATTACACCTCCATGCATTCCTAAAAGGATTTTTTTAAGTGTCAGAATGTCCCACATTCATGTGCAGATTTTTATTAGGTTTCTGATTTAAATTACTTTCCCTAACTTACTGGGAATCCCTACTTCTATTTGTTGGGGTAAGTTATATAGGCCGAACCCCACACAAAATTGTTTATTTTATGTCTGAGCATGAATTGTTCATTGACGTCACTAACAAGAATGGTATCCAAAGATCCAAGGATGCATCTTTGGTGCCATCTTGATAGTAAAAACATCTTCAGTGTAATTAAGCATTTACATGATTTTATTCCAAAAAAAAACAAAATGAAGAAAAACCTATTATGCAAATATGTTACCATTCCATACATATAGTTCCATAGATTTAACCAATTATGGATTGCATCCTTGACTACTACATAGACACCCACATGATTGCATCCCTAATCGCCACTTGCAAACTTGCCCAAGTAAGACTGATGTTTCTAATTTTTTTTTCAATGTTTCTAGGAAAGACATGTGGACAGATATGCCCTGAGTAATTTCCATCATGAAGGGTGAAATGAAAGACCACACCCATCAAAGCATAGTAACATCCATGCCAAAGCAGTGGAGAAGAGATAATGGGAAAAACAACAAGGCAAGGGGAAGGTTGTGGGATGTGATATGAGCTACTTATTTTCAACCTCTTTGTCATCTATAGACCTAATAATTTAAACCCATCTGACTTGCAAATAGTGTGGGGTGCAAATAGAGAGCTTTTGGTGTCTAATAATACAACCCTTGAACTTACCTTTAGTAGAAATCTTATGTTGAAAGACAGAGATGACACTATCATGTGTTCTAAAATTGCATCTATAAAATAAATTCAAGGGATGAGAATCAAAGAATCTAGGAACTTGGTGCTCCTCAACAGTTCCAATAGAATCCTATGGCAGTGTTTTGATTACACCATTGATAAGTTGTTATTAGGGCAAAAGTTGAAGGTGGGACAAAAGGTTGTTGCAAATATTTATCCTATGAATATAAAGAGAAAAATAAACATATTATCATACATACCCCATAACCATATTTAACAAAAACTCCAATTGGCGGTAGAAATATTGAGAGCAACACATCTATAAATGTTTCAAACCCCATTCTCGCCCTTGCCTACTATATATTTAATTTCATGATAAGATGAGTGCGATGGTGAGGGGTAATGACCAGCTATTTTCAATAATATCATACACCAAAAGGCTCATATCGAAACCCAAACACTGATTGAAAAGGTATCTGTAACTTGCAAGGCGATAATATAAACATATTGAATTTTAATATTAGATAAATTGAGCCAATATTATGTGCATTTCACATTGGAGGCCATTACAATCTACCATTTATAAAATATGTTTAATATATAGTACTATATCTATTAAATTCAGTATATAATATAATATTATTTTATATATTATAAAATTATTATATTCAAATATTTATAAGTATTATATATTATAATAATATAATACTAGATATATATTATATATAAATAATATATAATGTATACTATAACATATTAATTATAACAAAGTGTTCGACATTGAAGATTATGTTTTACTATATATAACATTTAGAGTAGACAAAATGGAGAGCGAATGTCCAAGCGTTGTTTCTTGTGCGGATATCATCACCATACGATGTCAAACCTTTGGCCTCATATCCAAACAAATCCCTTGGTGCAAGGCATGCCACGTAATGGAAGTTAGTGCTCTGTTACATCAAATACTTTTCAAACATATTTTTGATTGGAAATGAATGATATAGCCTTATAAGCTGGCCTATTATATAAAATGTTGTTAAACCTTGAGTGGGACCTTTCTTTTCCATGCACTATTTATTTTTATCATTTTTTTGCACAATTGAGTATAGTGCAGATCAACTTTTAAATGAAATTGACCTTCCATCATACAAATTCCCAAAATTTTATGATATATCTAACTAAAATTTCAAAGAAATAATCATTATTTTTCAATCAAATTTTTTTCTCAACTTAAAAGTTTATATATAATTTTCTCTCAAATATCAATAATAGAATGTAATTTAAGGTAGGTTTCCCCTCGTATTCCTAAATATTAATAAATAACTTTTCTTCAGATATCAATGATAGGGTGTAACTTAAAGTAGATATCTCATTGTATTCCTGAATATTAATGGTTATGTATTTGCAATAATAATATCATGTAAAGGTGAAAGAGTTGTATCAAAGAACGTAATTGGTGAAGAATTTTTTGAAATCACCATTAACATTTAAAGGATAAGAGTGATTATAATTATTATGTAAAAGTGGGGAATCCCATCAAAGAAAGTAGTAGATAAAGTCATTTTTGAGATCACCATTAACATACAAAGGATAAGAGTCAACATAATTAATCATCTTCAAGTACCATTATAATATTTACTAATTCTTAAAAGATAATGTTGTAGATTAAGTGAGGTAGACTAAATATCCTCTTATATTCCTAAATATTGATGGTTGTGTACTTGCAAATGATAATTTTTGTGTAAAGGTGAGAGATTTTTTTCAAAATAAATAATCGATGAAGTTGTTTTTGAGACCACCATTAGGATTCAAAACATAAAAATTGTCATCATCAATCATATACAAGTGCCAATAAAAGATTTAAAGATCTTTAAAAGATAATATTTTGGATTATTGATGTTCATTCTTTGAGACCGCCATTGGCATTCAAAACATAAGAATTGTCATCATCAATCATACACAAGTGCCAATAGAAGATTTAATGATCTTTAAAAGACAGTATTTTGGATTATTGATGTTCATTGAATGTTAAATAATTGTCAAGCAAAGAAGATGTCAATTCCTAAAGTCTCTTTTAATATTTAAAGGTGATGATCACTTTAATTATATTTTTAAAATATTAATATAATTTTATTTTTATTTTAAAAATAATAATATTACTATGTATTTGGTGTTTTTAAGGGTTGAGTAAAGTTGTAAAATGGGATACTCACTGTAGAGAGACTAAAGCTCAAATCCATCCAGATGTCACATAAAATGAGGAATAAAATATTTATACGAACTTTTAATTTATACATATCTCCAAAATTTAATGATTCACCTAACCAAAACTTCATAGAAATAATCATTATCCAGCAATCAAATATTTTTCTCTAACTTAAAAATCTAGTATAGGTAACTTTCCTCCGAATAATAATGATGGGGTGTAACCTTAGATAAATATCACTTTGTATTCTTAATTAATCTAGACATATGTCAAAAATTTAATGATTCATGTAACCAAAACTCCATAAAAATAATCATTTTCAATCAATCAATTTTTTATATAACTTGAAATTCTATGTATAGGTTACTTTCCTCCAAATACAATTATATGGTGTAACCTTAGGTAAGTATTCCCTTGTATTCCTAAAAATTTATAGTCATGTACTTGCAAATGATAATTATTGTGTAAAATAATAGGGTATAATCTTAGGTAATTATCCCCTTGTATTTTTAAAAATTGATGGTCGTGTACATTCAAAACACGAGAGTCATCACGATCAATCACATTCAAATAGCAATATAAAATTTAAAGGTCCTTAAAAGATAATCTTGTGGATTAAGGGATGTATGTTAGATAATCATAAGCAAAGAAGATATCATCTCTAAAGCCTCTATCTGAAACTGATGAATCACTTTGATTAGATTTTGAAAATAATAATATGATTTTAATTATATTTTTAAAATATTATTATTACCATGTATTTGATGGTCATGTACTTAAAAATGATAATGATTGTGTAAAGGTGAAAATATTATTTAAAATATTAATTTACATGAAGTAATTTTTTGAAAGTCGTTGATATTCAAAACATAAGAATCATCATAATCAATCACATCTAAATATCAATATAACATTTAAAGATTCTTAGAAAATAATATTATAAATTAAGAGAGGTATCTGAGATGACTAAAAATAAAGAAACACAATATTTTAAAAATCATTAAAAAAAAATTGTAAAAAAATATTTCAAAATATATTTTTTTAATGATAATAAAAATGAAGATTAATTTTGATGAGGTCATTCAACCTCAAAAAATTAAAAAAAAAAAAAAATCAAAACATTAATTATACTTTTAAATAATAAAATCAAAAACCTTATAACCCATTTTTAATTTAATGTTCAATTTTAAATCTGATATTATAAAAATGAAGAGTACCTGACTCCTCATTGAAAAGAATACTTCAAATATTTAGCAATACCGCATTCAAATAGCACTCAATAGACAAAAATATAATAATAAATAAGTAATTTATATCTTATACTTTTAATTAAAAAACCTCTCTCTAATCTTATGAAGGAAAAACTCGGTTCCATGCCTACATATTTTGTATTCTGAAGTTTTATTTTAAGGCTTCAAACTTATAAGTAGAATGTTCTACATTAAACAAGAAAAACTTTCATTTAAGAAAGGTTATAATAAGTTAATAATTTTCAAGTACCTTATCAAACACCCTAGTTTAATGTTTGGGGTTTACCTTAGACTTAGCAAGTTAGTGTTACTTTAATCTCTCATTGCTCAGTACAAGTCACAAATTCACAACATGAAGGCATTTTTGCTACTATGCAAGGTTGTTTATCCATCAAAGTTCAAACCAATTGGATTTATGGTGTGCAAGTTGATTTACAAACTCTAGAGATTGATTGTAGTCTACAGATTCGGGTAAGTACTGAACCTCTCCAATGTATTAAGCAAGTAAAATGAAAAGGAAGTGTTATGATGGCCATTGATAACATAGAATTTTGGAAGGCAGTTTGCAAGGAGGGTTTTGTCTTAAACTCATAACATGATTTTAGGGTTTAATCCAACTAAGCTTTTCTTTAGTATATCAAAGTAATTAATTATTTTAAAACTAGAAAAATACAGAGTTGTGTAGGATTTAGAAATTTATCTTGAATATAGATTTTGGGTATTTTGATTTGACTGTGAAATTGTGAATATATATATATATATATTCTCTGTTACAATTTTTAATATATATTATTATAATAGGGATATATATATATATATATTATTATATATATATATATATATATATATATAATTTCATTTTTATGAGATCAATTTGAGCGTAAATTACCAATCTCAATTCTCACTGTAAATTAGTATTATAAATATATAAAACTACTTACTGTAATTACCAATCTCATATATATATATATATATATATATATATAGTTTTATGAGACCAAATTTTAATCCCAATTTAAATTAGTCTTACAAAGGGCATTGAATGTTGGGTAAGTGCACACATTTGAGGGATAAAAAAGGACCTAATCGTGGACATGATTTTTCTAAAATTTCAGAAATATGAACTTCTACAGATAATTAGAGATGGTTACACTCAAAATTTGAAGATGGTATAAAAACATGAATTGTAGCATTTTGAGTCTAGTTTCCAAATAAATATTGTTTTTGAAAAATAGTTAAGTATAAATAGGTCAAACATCTAAAGTTTGAAGAGGACCTCATATTTTTTTAAGAAAACATAGTAGATAGATGGTCGTGTGGCCCACCATTTTTTTAGCATCGTTAAATATTGTTAAAAATCATTTGGTGAATATTTAGATAAGATCTTCTAGTGTGTTACTATTTTATTTTATTTTTGAATATTTTTTTAATTAATTTTGCAATTAAGTAGATCAAAAAAAATGACAAATAAAATGGATAGTTGGGCGTGCGGCCCACCCTAACTACCTCAAAAAAATGATTTTTTTTTAATGTGTGTATAATTAGGTCTAATTTTTTATCATATAATTTTTTTTGCACTTGGATCAATGAAAAATAAATTAGATAAACATGGATAGGCATGTATGGGTGCGGCATGTAGTGGCTTAAAAAAGATATTGTTAGAAATAAAATATTTAAACCCTTAAAATAGCCCAAAAATTATAAAAATCATACATTTAGAATGAGGGCAACATGATCATCATAACGGTAATAATTTTTTAAATTTTGATGTTGAAATCTATAGCGTATTTGGTGATTGAATTTGAAATTTGTTATTTTTTCTTAAAACTCTTGGTCTTGACTGTAGATGCACAGTCCTAAGCCTTTGGGTCGAAAATCCAAGCTATTTTTGAGCCTAAAGGCTCATTTTTAAATTCAAATTCGAGTAATGTGTACGCATTATATAACATAATATACAATGTGTACACATTATATAGCGCATATGCATTACTTTGAAATAACACAAAATAAACAAATTTCATGTTTGGTATAGGGGAAAGGTCCCATTAACCATGCATCCTTATAGGGGAAATGTCTCACTAGCTTTGGACAGTGAATTAAGGTTCCATAACATCGCATTAGACTTTGAAATTTTTACCCATTTAAATATGTTGTCTTAACTACTTATAACTAAGGTTTCAATGTCTAACACATTATACATATTACAATATAACTAATTTTATCATGAGAGGTCATAAAATGTATTTTTTAAACCTATGATCAAAACTTAACCTTTAGAGTACCAATCACTATGCATTAGAGTATCAATACTTGACTCTTACTTGTCAAGATGTTATTGGTTACTTTTAATTTTATAGAATTAATGTTGAACAAGGATTAGATATTACATGTTCAGCTTCTAGTGCACTTTAATATTTATATACACCAATATATTTTATCAATAAAACACATGTTAACAAAAGCCTTGTTCAATAATTGAAACATGCACAGCTATTGGGACCTTTCCCCTAGTCAGGAAAGGATATACCTTACCACCTTACTTGCCTAAAATCTTACTTGCCCTTAAATTTTGTGTTTGCTATTGATATTATCCTACTTTCCTAAAATCCTATCTTACCCTTTTGTTTTTTCTTTGATATCTTTGACTAGACCCCTTTATTTTTAAATTTTGAACTAATTTGTTTAATTGGCAAACCCGTTGAATTGGACTATGTAGTATAGATAATCTTGTGTAAGTAGAAATCAAAATTGAGCCCTTGGTGTAACAATACATCTCTTGGATATCTATTTCAATAATGCTATGTAATAGAGCCCAATACTTGTGAATCATGCTTTGGATTGTCCCAAAAACATTCCTATAATGTGTTGAATAAAGTCCCTTAAGTTTCCTCTAAGATCACTTAGTGCATCTAATTCAATAGGTGCATCTTGAGGTCCCAATTGAAAGTCTAACAAGAGTCTTCTATTGTTACAATTATTCTATTGATTCCCCTAATGTATTCAAATACGTTATTCAATTTTTTCCTAAAATTAAGATCTCTTATGAAAATATGGTTAATCCTCCATTCCATGCACCTCCTTCATCTACCCCTCCATCACACATGGGACAACCATCAACAACTCCATCCATTTCCATGTCATATGAAGAGTGTGTCTTTTAGATGGGACTAGTCCTAGCCGCACCATAGATACAACAATTGCAAGCTCAAAAAAAAGCTAGACAATACTTGGTGATTATCAATACTATAGATTTTTATACCTTACTATGTAATTGGGATGGTAAGATATGAAATTAAGATGATGGGTGCAAGGTATGTACATATTTTTCTTAAATATTTTGGTCAAGTTGTGTATGCATTTTATTTTGTATAAGATGTGGTTTTGAGCTCAATAAACTTGAAATGGTCACATGTATCTATTAGTGATGATGTGGTTTTTCAGATGTCATGCTTATAGTGTTGAATGTATAGCTTAAAAAATATCTAAATACACTAAAGAATTTGTTTGAAACCATTAAGGGATGGCGTAGACCTAGCATTGACCAAGTATGACATATGTATAAGTTACTCCAGATCAAACTCTATTGAGCTTATTCAAGATACATTAAACCTATGACAATGTCCCCTAAATCTGAGACCTGCTTCCCCTCAAGGATGATGTTGAACAGAGAGACCCAATAATTATTCATGTGGATGATGAATTGCTCACCTCATATAAATGGTTGATCAGAATTGAATACCAGTGTGGACCCCTCATTGAAGGTTTCAAGATTATATATTTTGTACATATATCTTCAATCAACTTGTTCATATTTCATTGTAATGAGCTTAAACCTTATGATGTGGACTGCAAGAAAGTAGTACATGTTTCAGAATTCTTGCTCTGACATTGGATTTGAGATTGAGGCTCATCCATTACTAAGTTGTGTTCTCTCCTGCATATAGGACTTAATATGAATGTATTTAGGGATCTAGAGGTAATTCAAGGTAGAGGGATATGAATGATTTGAATACATACATTTAGAAATTTGATAACATTCGGTGCTTGCTCAATTTGGATGGGACCTTAAAGGGCTCTACATGACAATTTTCATACAATAATGGCTAGTCAGAGTCTCAAATCATGCGAATTATTTACTACAAATGAGTTGATTGGACCGATGTCAATCTTTAAACATTATTGGCTTATATGTATGTATGATAAATTTGTGAATAGGCCTTAGTTGTTTGTTGGATCAGTGATGGAACATGTCTAAGTATCAAATATGTGCATATCTAACAACTCTAACACTTCTCTAGGTGTACTAGACCTACACATGGAAAACTTTGATTAGATTGGGCATCTTGAAGCTCTAACAAATCTGATGCTTCTAGGACAAGTGACAGTTAGATCTCTAACACAAATATATGTGTGTACAAGATACACATGTGGTGATGTATCTAATTGGATCGGGCCTCACCAGGATTTGATAGAGCTCTTTAATGCTTTTAAGACTTGACACCTCTAACAGTGTTGACACTTTCAAGCATGTATGAGGTACACAAGGTGGTATGTAATTATATTTGGCCTCAGAAGGCATTGTCAACTTTGAAAATTCTAGGACTTGATGCATCTCTAACAACTTTAACACTTTCAAGTGTATGAGGTACACACATGGCACAACAAGGTTCAATTATAGGGGAAATTCAATTGAGGAGGCATGGGAGACCAATATGAACCCCTTCTTGACATAACTATAAGATCACGATCTATGATTTGGAATAAAATTATGATTCTATCTATCATTAATTGAACCAATTAGTCAATTGGTTTAATTAGGGATGTGATTTGGGCAAAATTGAGCCTCTAAACCAAATTTATGGCCCAATCGATTGTGTAATCTAGATGCAACATGTATGACTTAAATGTCCCTAATTTAATAAAAAATGTAAATACGAATGCAAATGTGGCCAATTTTAACCCATTGAACCTCAAGTGGAGTCTACAATGTGATTAAAAGGGCTACATTAGGTCACGTTTCATGACATGTTGATCATAAACCCTAATTTTATCACTTGAACATGTACAGTTCCCATAAACCCTAATTACATGACATATACACATGTGCAAACCTATTACACTAAATGTCTAACCCTAAATCTTAATTTTATAACAAATACAACCCCTAAGTTCCCTGATTTCATCACAAATGCATAAATTCATGAATGTGATTAGTGACAATATGTGAACCTGTTATTCACCTAGTTTTATAAGGACCTATGACGAGATTTTGGGGAAAATTAGCTCATTTCATCTTACATATTGAGCCTTATTGCATCATTCATTAGTCTTATTACTTCATCGTCTTATCAAGAGTCTTATTGAATCATGTATTGGAGATTTATGCATCATATTGTGCCTTATTGCATCATATTAAGCCTTATTGCATCTTATGATAGCTTTATTGCATCATATGGAGATCTATTGCATCGTATGATAGTCATATTGCATCTTATGATAGTCTTATGGCATCGTATGATAGTCTTATGGCATCGTATGATAGTCTTATTACATCATATTGAGCCTTATTGCATGATATGATAGCATTATTACAACATTTGATAGTCTTATTGCATCATATTAGGGATTTATGCATCACATTATAGTCTTATTGAGTCTTATTACATCATATTATAGTATTATAGTGGAAAAATGCATTGAATATGAGCCTTTTTGCTTATTTTTATAGTATATGATTATACTTCAAGGAACACGTATGCATTATAGGAACACGTACAAATTTTTGTAACACGTACATGCTCCTATAACACGTACACATTCCTTAAAATAAAAATAAATACTCACTTTTTAACATTTATCCCTAATTGATATTGTTGTCACCATAGACATTCTCTATGTACTCTGCATACTTTATTGGATAAGGTACAAACAATAACCCTGATAAGCCAAATGCCTTAGATAATGAGGCAATCAACAATAATCAATTGAATAATGATGAAATTTACAATAATGAATTAAATTATGTTGAAATTCACAATAATGAATTAAATTATGATGAAATTGACAATAGAAAATTAGATAATGTTGGAAATTCACATTGAAAGTTTAAAGTTTTTGATTTTGTTGATGAAGAGCCTATACATGATACTTTACCCACAAACAATGAAGAAAATTTAATGGACTCAAATAATGATGAATTTAACGATGAAGAAAATTTCTTGGAAACATATAATGAAGAAATAAATAAAATAAAATTTCATGGAAACATATAATGATTTTGAAACACCCTCTGAACGGATTCCACCAACAACAACACCTCCAATAATTGTGAGTAGAAAAGATAAGTACTTAATTGAAGTTGATGAAAATATTTTGAAACCAATGCATAAAAAAATGTTTGACTGCCATTCAAGAAGATTGGATCAAGAAATTTGGGATAGTTTCTTTCAAAGATTGAAGTATGATAGTCAAAGATGTCAATTATTTATTTTGTTGATGAAATTGGCTAAGATGAGACCTATAATGTATACATTAGCACTAAGAACATCTAACATGGATAATGAAAATGATGAAATTGTTGAAAATATATTTGTTGCATATCATATTTTAGGTTTGAAATCATGCAACAAAGATTGTAATGTTGCCTGACGCATAATGACAACTTGTGAAATAAGTGCTAAAATAGGAAAAAAATGATTGATTTAAAAAACAAGTCAAACACTTGATATAAATAAAAAATATTAATGAAATCAATTGTAAGACGTGAAAGACTTAATCAAACCAATACAAAATAGCTCTGGGCATTCTCTGGTAGACTTCCACAAAAAAATAACGCTATAGCCGATGATTTGTAAGACTTACTTGCATAATTTTGGAAAGATAATACAAGAGTCTCACCTAATGCAAAAGATGTAGTGAAAAGAAGAGTTGGTTCTTGTAATAATGAACCACATCCAAAGCATTTCTTGGATATGACTCGAACACAATTATACTCTAAATTTTTATAAAATCATCCACAAATTTCTATTAGTCAAAGAATTTTTGAGATGGCCAAACCTTTTTATGTAAAATAAATTACACATGCACCACTTATTGTTGCAGGCAACATGTTGAATTTTCAATTCACTATGATGTTTTTCTTCATATTCATTGTACTTTGCATATTAACAACATTTTACAAGAGTGTGGCATAGAAGTTCTGCCAAAGTCAAACAGGGAATTTATTTCATATTTTTTGTGAAAGATCAAATGGATAGTTCTTTTATACGAAGGCATGTTTGGATGGAAATTGCAGAAGTTATGATGGATTGCCAAAATTGAAAAAATGTATCCATGAGGAGTGTACAAGTGCAATTGGATAGGAATTAGTTGGGTTGAGAAAATACAAATCTATGAATTATCAAGTAAAAGATGACAAAGAATCTAATAGGTTTGAGCTTGTTATGAAAGAGATACCTATTTCAGAATTTATGATCAAATTCATGGAGAAAATTGTTTTTGAGTATGCACAGTAGACACATAGGGCTAAATGGTTGGATGAAAAATTCAAACTAAGAAAGGACACATTCCCACTTGATTCTATTGTTTTAGTAGTTGAGTTTACTAAAAATTACACATTCAAACCACAAATGGAAGTTTAATTTTAGTATTACACCTCAACACAAATTACCATATTCGTGCATATAGCATTCATGCATGCACCTGATAGTACAAAGGAAGATCAAAAAATATTAAGGGAGTGCCATTTTTATATCAGTGATGACTAATAACATTATACAGAGTATGTGTAAGGTTGTTTTGAGAAGTTTTATGGATAGTTGACTCAGAGGAACATTATTTTCAAACAACATTATATTAGGTCAGACAATTGCACATCACAATTCAAGAATGCATGGATGTTTTATTGGTTGAACAAGATCTACATTACCACTGATGTAGAACATATTTGGAGTTTCACTAAGGCTGGCCATGGAAAATGGGAGCATGATGTTGCTAGGGCATGTGTAAAAAGAGTCATTGCAAGGGAGGAGTTAAAATATGACAATGTTGCTAATTTGATTGACACAAAAATTGTGATTGACTGGTGTAATGAGAACATATGTCATGGTGCTCAATAAAATTCTATTGTTCATAGACAGTTTTGGTTAATGGAAGAAAAAGACTTAGAAAACTATGAGGATTGTATGACTCTAATAGGTTCAAGTGAGCTCCGCTCATTTTGTAGCTCAAATGTAGGTTCTTAGACTATTCATATGCAACACTTAGCATGTTTTTATTTTGCATGCATGGAGTTTATTTGGAATGAGTGTGAGCCACAAGAGTGGGTGGATAACTAGAGTTATAAACCTCTAATTCTAATCAACACATATCAAGTTCCACTAGTAATGCAACTTACAGACATGACATCGTCACATGACTTTGACCATATATCTGATCCATTATAGCTAGGTAGAAGATTAATCTTTATGTATGATTTATTCTCATAATCTATCTTCATAATGTCATTAAATTTTTTTAATGATGCAGGCCATGTTTTTATATTTATTATAGACAAGGACAATTAAGAGGGAATAGATTACTACTTATTTTGGTGTGTAGATGGAAATAAAAAATTAACTTCCTCGGTCGTATATGAAAAAAACATTGATTATCCCACTAAGTTTGCGGTAGTCACTGGAAATTGGCTTCGATGATATCTTATAAAAAATTCAAATGTATGGTTGTTTGAAGACTTTGAAACTCACTGGAAGATTTTACGCTATTCAAATTTGGTTTTTTCAATGAATATTCAATTTCAAAAACACCATGGGAGGCCAAGAAACAAGAATTTATAGAAAGTTCATGAGTCATACCATGAAGTTATTCTTGATACTATCAAGATTAGAGTAGATCCAAGTGGTTCATTGGATTGAAATGCATAGGTATGTTGACTTGTAAAATGTATATGTAATCAATTTTACCAAATGTCTTTGATTTTGTAGGTAGTATGTGCATAAATTTCATCTTTAATTACTTACTAACATTTTTTTTAGGTTAGTGGTGCTAAATTAGCTTCCACATTCATGTGGTTAGTACCATTAGTAAAGAATCTCATATTCTTGACGCTAAGAGAAGCTTACTAAACGTACTTGGCATTTCTACGCTCTTGAACAATTACTCATGACAAGTTTATTTCTCCTTGTAGCCTTCCAAACACATTTGTTGTTAGTGTTTCTATACTCCAAAACAATAGTGAATATGCACTTGCGAGTGAAAGTGGGTGTCATGATCATTAGACCACATGTAATTTGCCTATATAGACATACTTGAAGTGGTGGATATGCACTTGTTAGTCTCAGAGGCAAAGTTGCTAATTGGAGGTCAACAAATTGTCTCTTCACTACCAAAATGTTGTATTTTAGGACCCTTTACTATAACTTATACCATGGATTGATATTAGAGGTGATTTAGACTAGATCCAGGGTATAATTAGAAGACTTTCCCATGCACATGAGGGATCTTACGATTCCTCCATACAACTTATAATTTTATTTTTATGCGTGCCTGAAGTTAGGCTAAAAATCAACATTTTTGTTGTATTGGGAAAGGCAGTGGTGGGTTTGTCGATCAGGATAGATGGGAGGATAAGAACTTGGTCTTGGACATTATCCACCCCTTGGAATGTGTTGGCAATGCCATTTTTCAACCAATAAACACCATAAATTGAGTTTTCAGACCATAGCTTCAACTTTGACAACATTTGTTGTCAATGTTTCCATGCTCTAGAATAGTAGTGAAAATGCACCTGTAGGTAGAATTGGGTGTCACAATAATTGAAACACATGTAATTTGCCTATTTAGACATGTTTAAAGTGGTGGATTTACACCTGTCAGTCTCAGAGGCAAAGTTGCTAGTTGGATATCAACAAGTTGTCTCTTCACTGCCAAAAAGTTGCATTTTAGGACCCTTTACTGCAACTTCTACCATTAATTTATATTAGATGTAATTTAGACTAGATTAAGGGTGTAATTAGAGGGATTTCCCATGTATATGAGGGATCTTATGGTTTTTCTATATGACTTATGGTTTTGGTTTTATGTATGCCTGAAGTTAGGTTAAAAATTAGCATCGTTCTTTTATTGGGAAGGGCATTCTTGAGCCCAAAATGGGTGGTGGGTTTGTCATCCAAGCTATATGGGAGGTTAATAACCTATTTCTGGATGTTATCTACCCCTATTAATGTGTTGGCAGTGCCATTTTTCATCCAACATGTACCAAAAATTGAGTTCTTGATCCGTAGCTTCAACTCTGACAACATTTGTTATCATTATTTTTGTGCTCTGGAACAATAGTGAAAATACACCTGTGGGTGGAATTGGGTGTCATGATCATTTGAAAATGTATAATTTGCCTATTTATATGTGTTTAAATTGTTGGATTTTCACCTACCGGTCTCAAAATTAAAGTTACTAGTTTGAGGTCAACAAGTTGTCTCTTCACTACTAAAAAGTTGCATTTTAGAACCCTTTACTACAACTTCTACCATGGATTAATTTTTAAGGTGATTCAGAATAGATTCAAGGTGAAATTACAGGGATTTCCCACACATATGAGGGATCTTATGGTTCTTCCATATGACTTATATTTTTGGTTTTATGTATGCCTGAAGTTAGGCTTAAAATCAACATCTTTCTTGTATTGCGAAGGGCATTTTTGAGCCCAAAATGGGTGGTGGGTTTGTCATCTAGGCCAGAACAGAGGCCAAGAACCTTGTCCTAGATGTTATTTTCCCCTTTGAATGTATTGGTAGTGCCAATTTTTAGCCAACAAACACTAAAAATTGAGTTCTCAGACCGTAACTTCAACTTTGATAACATTTGTTATCGATGTTTTCGTGCTCTTAAACAATAGTGAAAATACACCTGTAGGTGGAATTGGGTGTCATGATCATTGAAACATGTGTAATTTTATTATTTATATGTGTTCAAATTGGTGGATTTTCACCTACTGGTCCCGGAGGTAAAGTTGCTAGTTCGAGGTCAACAAGTTGTCTCTTCACTGCCAAAAAGTTGCATTTTAAGAGAGAAGTAGAATAGTGCATGGTAGTAAGTTTATGATGGCATTAAGATAACTAAGAAAGATAAGTTAGAGTAGAGTGTCCCTTGAACAATGTGTAATAACTATCAATTAAGTGTAAATGATGGTATATGATGGAAAATCTTGCATTATTGCACACAGATAGGTTGTGATAGTAGGTCTGTGAACCTATGCTTGGACAATGATCAAGAATAGGCTAATCAAGGAAATAGTGTGGAGTGTTTAAGAAAATGAAAGTATATCCTCTTAGAGGAATAAACCATTTTTTGAAACCCTAAGGTAACAATGTCAACTTTAAGAGATTGTACATGCAACACTGTGACAGTAAACGTGTCATTCCATGAATAAAAGGAATTAAGACTTGATAAAGGAAATTTAAGAGTATTGAAAGGTGTATTGAGAGTGATCCAACATAAATGAGGCCTTGTGTTATCTTAAATACTAATGGAAATATAATACACAATAATTGAGAAATTGATGTTTTAAGCCTAGAATAGATCAAGGAAGGGTTCTAGCCTATTGTATGAAGTAGAGGATATTATTGCAGAACTTTTGGTGAGGATTTGATCCTTTCAAATTTTGTATCATTTAAGATATAGAATTTAAAGTGCTCAAAGGGTCTATACAAGGCTTAAAAACCCTAAAACTAGGGTTTAGGATAAATTGAGAGATGTAACCATTAAAATGGGTCTAAATTTTGTAATCTTGCATAATTATATGTGTTCTAATTGATGAAAGTGGTTTGGGAATGAAAATGTATGGATAGATACGGTTTTGAGGACTGTAGGGTTAGAATAAGCCTAGTTTAGGGGTTCTATAAAAGAAAGTGATAACCAGGATAAGATTAAAGTGTTGTAACTTTGTAAGGAGTTGAAGGGTGATAGAGGGTGCCCTAAAGTGTTCTTACATCTTCAAGAAAAGACACAAGTTAATCAAATAAAGGGAAAAATAGTGAAAACAAGGCTACAAGCCTAGACAAAGTATTGTGAATTTGAGGTGTAGCAGGAAAGGAACAGAGTATTTGGTCACTTGAGAAGGGTTTAGACAAGTGTGTCATGATCACTTAAGACCATCAATGTAATGAATTTGATTCTTAGCAGCTTAAACCAAGGAATGATCCTTGAGACCTAATGGGCTATATAGTGTGAAGGATAGTGAATACCCAAGGAGAAGTACTAAAAGGTGAAGTAGGTTTGGACACTTGAAATAGGTTTGGGTAGGCATTTTTTGACCATTTAATACCATTCAAGCATTGCAATTGTACTCTTGAAACCTAAAGTGAGATTTGGTCCTTAGAACCCAAGGGGTTCTGCCTAGTCAAAACTAGTGAAGAGACTACAAGAAATTTTGTCAATAAACTAATGTAAGGAGGTAGAGAATGATTGAAAATTATAATTAAGGAGTATAAAAATATCAATAAAAGTGTCTCTATATATTCAACAAATAGGTACATGTGGCAAGTGCCTAGTAAGCCCAAGAATCAAAGAGCAATTTTGAATTAGTAAGGGAATATTGAAGATCAAGTCATCAAGTCCATTGACACCAGTTATAATGATGATTTGTAGACTTATAAATTTTTTTCATCACAAATAAAGGAAAAATAGGATGATGACTCATTTGTGAAATTTGACCAAGCAGACATGTGTCACTAGATTTTGCCAAAATGGGCCTATAGGCCAAAATATGTTTAATATAATCATGAAATTTGGTGAAGAGGATAATTATGACCTAATATACCCATTAAATATATTTTTTAAATTTTTTGACAATGTAAACTATTTAATATTTTAGTACAGTCAAGCCTATGTCAAATCATGGTTAACATTAGAGCTTGCCTTGGAGAAATTGGTTAGTTTGAGCATCTATAGGTTGAGTCAAAGCATTAAATATGATAATAATGGTCACCATGAACTTAAAAAAATCCCATTCCATCCTTAATCTCCTATAAAGAGTGAAAGTTTCCACTATTTTGACACAGTCCTCTTGTAGTTAAGAAGGCAACCATTGGAGATTTCTGGAAGTTTTGTCAGTTCTAGATGCCAAGAAGCAGTTTAGGCCTTGGAGAGGTATTAAAACCATATAATATGATGTTTTAAACCTATATTATCCTATATAAGTGATCAAATTTAGGTTTTTCATGCAAAAGTTTGAAGAAAGACAAGTTTTGGCATGAAGGAAGCATACAGGGAACTCAAGGTAAATTGTGGTAAAAAGGGTCTATAGGACAAAGTACATATCCAAATGACTTAAAAATTTGTAATATTAGTATTTATGACCTATTTTACCCATAAATAATATTTTTAAGGTCATATGACAAGTGTAATTTCTCACTTTTTTATCACAGTCCCCTCCATGTCTCATAATGGTCGTTATTCATGCAGACATACTTTTTGGCATTTTAAGGTGTGTTTGAGGTTTAAAAGCTTAGATAAGTATTTTAATATATTTTAAAACATATTAAACACCTTTAAATGGTATTCACACTCCAAACTTCATGCAATCCCCATAGGGATTCTCAAATCCCCATAGGTAGTGTTGAAAGCATAAAGGCAAAGTTGGTTTTATGATCATTGAAAAGGTGTTATGAGATGTTTTATATGTCATGAGGATGTTGTCGAGAAATTAATATCAGTGGGAAGGTAAAATTGGTCCTTTTGAGAGTATGTACAGGGCATGGGAAACCCTAGATTAGCAAACTTTGGGCATTTCTGAGAGATTTAACCATGGGAATTTAATGAAACTTTATAATCTTGCTCCAATATACATGTAAAAGGTGAATAAAAATTTTTTAACCTAATATTTTATGGTTTTGTATGGATTCTAGGACTGAGGGTTTGGAATAGGGCTAATTAGGCCTAAATGAGGGTAGGCTAATGAAGGAAGTGATAGTTAGAGGTGGAGTTGGGCTATGAAATTTGACATTGACATAGAAAATGATAGAGTGTACCTATAAATACCATTATAATCTCTTGATAAATCATAAATTTTCCATACAAGGCAAGATATAGTAAAAAAAAGGCTACAAGCCTTAAGAGAGCATTGTGTCCATAAGGTGTGGAATGATAGTATGATATTGTTTGAGTAATTAAAGGGGCTATACCATATATGGTATGATCATATAAGACCATATGTGACAACAAGTTGAGCTCTTGGAACATATACCAAGATTTGGTCCTTGAGATGCAAAGAAGGTGCCTAGGAAGAAACTAGAAAGAGATTGAGAGGAAGTTTGTGAATGAGACCTGAATGGAATGAGCTAAAATATGTGTGGACAAAGGTTAATACCATCATGTAGGTGCTACTAAGAGTACAAGGAATAAGTACTAGGTGTAAGAATCTAAATTAATCCCAAAGAGTCAAAAGAGGAGCTAGCTTGTGAAAGAAGATTCAAATCAAACCATAGCAAGTGAATGTGATCAATTGGGTTTAGAACCATCTAGTGATGTATTTTTAGATTTTTCCTCCATACGTATGCATCAACATACAAACATAATTCAAATGTAATCAATGATATTCTTTATTTCTTATAAGGGTCTGATTTGTAACATTATCCTAACAAGTTATTCTTAATCTCATAATATTTGTAATCCTTAAGAATACTTCAAAACCAATCATTCATAATACTCTAAACACAAGTGATTCAAACAAGATTTACTTCATTGGTTTTCTCAAACATTCATGTATAAAATACCAACAATGACATATATAGGCCTACAATGTTAATAATACATGCATTGCCATATAGGCATACAAAAAATTACATCATGTCTAAAAACATATTATCTAATGTCAGGTCAGGTGAATACATCATATATGCATGTACAATGCCAAAAATGTGTATATTGTCATATAAGCATACACAAAATTACACCATCTACAACATCTTAATCATCAAATAGTCTTCCTCTCTTTGCCTTCTTCGAAGAAGACTCTCCTTGGGATGCCCTGCTTTAGATAGAGATATCCTGAATACCTTGGATTGCTCCAAGGTTTGACTGTGGGTACTACGCTCATATTTTTTTTACAGTCGAACCTGTTCAAATAAAAAAATTATTATAAAATTAACAAGTATACATGAAACCAAGTTAAAAAACTCATGTTTTAAGCTATAATAAAAAATAATTTCAACATGCACTTACCGCAATCTCATGGTCCTCCTTAATTTACCATTAATGCTCGACTGGGTCAGTGCCAAATTTAGCTACATGAACAGGCATGTCAAATGATGAAGAAATAGGAGGAGCTATCACATTAATCATCTAAATCAAATTATCAAATGCCATATGATAGCCCTGCATACATAATAGATTCATTCATATAAGTTATATTTGCCAAAGTATATAGTAAAATTATTAAAACAAAAGTACTAAATTATATATCAAACTTATAAGTGAATATTTATACCTTGGTAAATGCCTGTCCAGATGACATTGCAAAAAAAATTACTGAGTCTATCTCAACTTGTAATGATGGAAAAGTGTTTACCCTAGTCATCAACTGAAAAAAATAACCTAATAATTAATAACTTGGGCAGTTCATTGATTAAACAAGTTGCTAACAAACTTAGTCTTGCATAAGATATGAAAAAATATAATGAAGTCATGGGAAGCATGAATGTGACAAGTGGATATGTGTCACATGTGACTTGTTACACCACACTAAAGGTAAAAAATGTCAGTTTCATGAGGGAGAGTGACAAGATAATGAGGGAGGATTTTGAGTGAATTTTGTGAAATTGAGTCATTGAATGCAAGTTAGGTGTTGACACATCCTTGATATGTACCTATATACACTAGTTTGGATGCTTGTATAGATTTGCTAAGTTGTATTTTGGATTTTGACCTGATTATTTAGTCATTAGGGTTAATTAAGGCAATGACTTGGTATAGTTGAGGATAGTCCTATGAGTATTGGTGTGATCAAAAAGCCCTTAGAAATAGTCATTGTCATAAGACAAGTAACCTGTATAGGTGTTTGTTGAAAAGTTTTTAAACTAAATTTTAATCAGGTTAAGACACCTAGAGTGATAGGTTACTTTTATGGGGGGCATCTATACTTGAGCCTTTTAAAAGTGTCTAGAACGTTATAAAATAGGTCTCATCAAAATCTAAAGAAACATATAGACTATAGAACTAAATATTGTAGAGATAAGAGTAAGTGGACAGTCTTCTTTACAAGTGCATGATTTTGGTTTCCCTATAGGTGACATTAGGTCAACTATCTATCCTTAGATTTCCCTCAATTTTTTCAAGGGAAGGTATATATGTATAAAATGCAAGTAGGTTAAGGTCAACAAAGGGTGTTATAGTCTTGTCGACACTCAATATTCATTTTAGGGGGACTTTCTTGATGAAAGGTGTTATAGTCTTATAGGGTTGGCATGTCACTCAAGTGATGAAAGTGCATGGATATAGATAGGACCTCTCCCCCAACTAGATATAGTAGGTCATTGGCCCCCCTAAGTAGGTGGTGGTAAAAAACTAATCAACCCAATCTATCTATATGGGGTTGAGGCCCCTTATTTGTATATGGTCACAAGGCCTATGCCATATACATATAGGTTATAGTTTATAGTTAACGCTCTCCCAATAAACTAATAGGATCTAATGGACACTCTCCCAACAAACCAATGGAATTGACTATGTACAATGGGATAAAGAAGTTATGCCATCTAAATTTATAATTCCATAGATAGAGATGAAATTATTATGCCCAAATGGAATCAAGATGGGAATTGAATTGCTAGCTATGACCATTTTGGATATCGATCATAGAGATTGAACCGCTATATGTGATTAGGATTACAAGGAATCAAGTGCCTGGCTATGAGGCCAGTATTTAAAAGAAAGGAGTGGTGTGCATATTGATGAAGACATGCTATGCTCGATGGGGAAATTGATATAAATATATTTTACCGAACAAATTTTATCAAATGAATTCCACATATATATATATATACATCCAATCATACTAATTAGGATTGACCCACTATGGGAACTAAATATAATGGGATATTAAGCAAATGTTTAACTCACTATTTTGGTTATTGAAAACATATTTAAGATGGAGGATGAATTTATGACAAGTTATGTCAATCCATGTTAATACATCAAACAATAAAAAGTCCAACAAAATTATATTATGTATTTTATATTTTCTTACACAAAATCTACCAATGATGAAATTAAGGTATATGAACGTACATCTAGGGTATATAACATTCACTTGAAATTTTACCTCTATAAATGTTTATGGTGTTGTACTGATATGGATAGATGTAGTAGGGGTTGGCTCACTACCTAGTTGTCATGTCGAAGGCAACGTCTCCTCCTGGAATAGAAAAAAAATACATATATGTTATTTAATTTAAACATGTAAATTAATTTTTACCTTTTTATTTTGTAAATATAACTTAGAAATTTAACATCAAATTTATATAAAGATACCTGCATGTGTGTAGAGACTCCCAACATATCCAAACCAAATGTGTGTGCCAAAAACTCATCAGTCAACACCATATCCTCCAAGCCTCATGAAGCACCATTGTCATCATCTAAAGGTCCAATACATATAACACCATAACATCTGCATGGGTGGGGTCAGGTATGACCACTAGCTGGAGTATCTCAAGCATCTTTCTCTGAAAGTCTACTCATATGATGAATGAGTGTATCAATAAGTGCACTAAGCACATGCAAAGTGTCTATCTCCACAACCTCTATCACTACAGAGGGAATATCTAGATGAAGTGGCTTTTGGGTACGGATCCTTGTAAGCTGATTAGGTGCATGATGTGCACCTATTAAACCTACACGAAGCTTTTCCCTCAGCCCTGAAACTCACCATAGTCAAAGTAGTTTGGAATTTGATTGAGGACAAACTCATAATAGGGTTTTCTCAAAAAATACAAAGGGACCTCATAGTTATTACAAGGGGTATAGTCAAACACCATCCACCATCATTCCCAAAACTTGGCTTTAATAAAATTGTGTTGACATTAGTGGATTGAGAAATGTTTGGTTGTTATGGGAAATGGGGCATTGATGGCTAGGTCGATAAATAAGGTATAAATTTGATCTTTTGTTATATTTTTCTTCTTCACCTTAGATGCTAACAACTTTTTAGCATAATAATCCCTATAACTATCCTTATATGACCTCCATCTATTATTTTGACTTGTTATCAAGTCAACTTTACCTAATACTAATTTTGGGGTATTAGCCAAATAGGTACGGTGGGTGTTCATGGAAGTGGGCTCTCTCATTCTCATAATTATCTACTCAATTTAAATTTTATTCTCCACTATGTGAGCAAGTATATCCTCCTGACTACTTAGGGGATCTAATGGAACTATAAGAGGGTTATGAGGGTTAGGCGAAGGGTTACGAGGGTTGTGCAAAGGGTTAGGTGGAGATTTAGATAGAGGGTTAGGAAGATCATGCTAACCTATTCGATAAAATTAAAAATTAAACTATGAAATTTACATTCACAAAAAATTTAAATAAATTGATTTAATCTACAAAAAACCTACTTCTTCATGGCGGCATCATCTATCTCATAAATGCAAGCCAAAAGGAAAATCTGCAAGCCAAAATTTGAGCTGGAGGGCAAAAGGAAGATCCTATAGCATATACGCATTCCTATATTATAATGCGTACATATAGTGGGTTATG
The DNA here is from genome assembly GCA_037957365.1 of Torreya grandis. Classification (NCBI taxonomy): domain Eukaryota; kingdom Viridiplantae; phylum Streptophyta; class Pinopsida; order Cupressales; family Taxaceae; genus Torreya; species Torreya grandis. The sequence continues at coordinate 3,703,005 of JARHVA010000778.1, forward strand.
TCCATGGAGTTGTCCCCCAACTTCGTGCACATACCCTATTGATTGGTGCAATTTTGGGTATTTCAAAATATATTTTTTATATTATATATATAGTTTTGTTTTTATATATATTTATAATACTAATTTATAGTGAACTATGAATATATATATTTCATTTATATATATATATATATATATATATATATTACTAATTTGCAGTGAATATGTGTGTGTGTGTGTGTATTATTTTATTTTTATGAGACCAATCTGAGTGTAAATTACCAAACTCAATTCTCACTATAAATTAGTCTTATAAATATATAAAACCACTCACTGTAATTACCAATCTCATAGTAAATTAGTCTTATAAATATATATATGAAAATGAAACAATATAAACAATTTTGTGTAATGCATGGTAAAATGCATGTAAACTATCCTGTGTATACACTACAAACTATAAAGTTTTAAATCTCACCCTTATTTTATCATTTTAATAATAATTATGCACTTCTTAATTGTCATGCAACTTATGTATTAAGTTTTTTTTTTCCAACCATTTTTTAATATGGATTTCTGTCATTGGTTCGGACTCTGGAGCCCTTAGACAGGCTGTGACAGGTTCAAATTTAAACACTTGTAACTTGTTCATTCACCTTCTATTTTTCACTTAGTGACAATGAGTCATCACTATGTCACACTCACCAATCACTGTGCAGGCAGTGATAGGCAATGGTGTGGCACCTAATTGGCAGTTATAAGAATGGGCTAGAGCCTTGGACTGACTAACAAGGATTTTTAAAGCTCACCCTTATTTTATCATTTTGAAATCTGAGTGTACATTACCAATCTTATAGTATATATATATATATATATATATATATATATATATATATATATATATATATATATATATATATATATATCAATGGTCAAATTTGAACCCATCCTAGCCCATCTAAGTTGATGTAATAAGTATATACTTAGCCTTACAAATTTACAATAATAATAAATGAGTTTGTATTATTTCATTTTTATGAGACCAATCTCCCTTTGAATTAGTATTTTAAATATATATAATAGTATTAAATATATATATATATATATATATATATATATATATATATAAGACTAATTTAAAGTGAGATTGGAATTTGGTCTCATAAAACTCTGTGTGTGTGTGTGCACACGTGTGTGCATGTGAATTTGTGATTTGTGAGAGACAAAGTATCCATAAGCCTACGGTTGTGCTCCCATAGTCCACTTCCAATAGCCACCATCCCACTGCCATTATTAATTGTTGGTACTTGGTAATGCATTAAAATGAATTTAGCAAATTAGTTGGGCCACCGGCACTAGCTGACAGAGTGAAATAGCAAATTAGCAATGTCAATTGAAAATGACCATTGACAAGTTAAAACAACAAGTTTTAGCGGAATGCATTAGCCATTTTTTTATAAAATAACTTGAATTTTTAGTGAAAATGTGAAACTAAGAGTGGGTAGTTGTTACTTGTTAACTTGTTTGTTCGTTCACCTTCTTGAATGTAAATTACCAATCTCAATTCTCATTGTAAATTAGTATTATAAATATATAAAACCAATCTCACAGTAAATTAATATTATATATATAGTTTCATATATATATATATATATATATATATATATATATATATATATATATATATATAATACTAATTTAAAAAGAGATTGGTCTCATAAAAATAAAACAATACAACTCATTTATTGTTATTGTAAGGCAAAATGTATACGTATTACATCAACTTATTTATACTATTGTGTTTTGATGGCCCTTATGTACCTAAATTTTAAAGTTCTCAGTAGTCAACACTTTTAGAAGAATAATATTTTGAATTTTGGAAATGATTTAAAATCCTTACCATTATAAATTAATAATACATAAAGTGTTTTATTGAGATTATAAATGATTTTGGAAATGATTTTAAATCCTAATCTTAATCATAATCCTAATATTACACTATGGTATATGGGACTTATTTATTTTATATTTTTATGTTTATTTTAATTTTTTCATTGAGTAGGTATAAATTGTGAGAAAATGGTTTCTATTGGTCGTCCTAAGAAGGATAAAAAACAACTATCACTTGTTGATGCATTTCATATCCCTCAAGATTCTAATCAATAATGTCAATCTAGAAATAAAAACTTTGATATTCATCTACATGAATAAAACTATGAATCAAATGGAGAACAAATTTTAGAAGATGAATGAGCATCAAAGAAACAAAAAAGAACATTCAATTCCAAATGGAAAACAATATTTTCATAGGCTTATGGTGTAAAAAATTGCAATGGTGTTGAAAGGATAAAATGTTCTTGGTGTGTAAAATATAAGAGAGAGACTCCATTTGTTAAAAATAGGAGTACCACCTGTCAAGTCAGTAGTCAAAGAATGCATGCAAAATTAGAGCCTCATAAATTTACTTTCCAACTTTTGGAGGGAGAAAGTAAATTAGGTAGTATTCAAATTACTAAACATATAGAATTAATGGTAGACGTTGAGAATGAGAAAATTATATATGTGATAGAAAATATGTATTTTGTTGCCATACATGAATTACTTTTAGAACTCTATAAGCCAATTTATGACTTGAATAGGTATAAAGGCACTCCACACATGCCTCTTATAGACGAATACTTTGAATATACAAACACCACATATAGAAAAGAGTTTCTACAAGCTACAAATGATGTATATTGAAAAAAAATTAAAAGATGAGATTTTATGTAGTCCATTTTACTCAATTTTAGTTGATGAAAGTAATGGTCAGAGTATAGAACAAAATTTTATAATTTACATTACATATTTGACAAATGAAGAGATAAGTGTGTAACAAAATGTATACACCTCCTTCAAATAAAATATGGAACAGCTTAGCCTATGTATGATGTCATGATAAGTCTTTTAGTAGAGATGAATTTATCCTTGATGAAGTTAGTTGGATTTGGATCTTTGTTATGATGGGTATCTATGAAGGTTTATCTACTAAAATTTGTCGAGATGCTCCTTAATTATTATATATTCATTTCATAGCTCATTGAGAAGCATTAACAACAAATGATGCTTCATCTCATTTTCTAGAGTTACAATTTATTGATAAATTTGCAAACACAATTTATTCATGGCTTAAAAAAAATGCTAAAAGACATGGAGCATTAAGAGATCTAATGGAGTCATTTTAAATCAATCAATTAGAGGTGTTGAAAATTCATCAAATTAGGTAGATCTCTAGAGGAAAGGGCATGGAAAGGCTTGTCAAACTCATACATATTTTGTTGAGAGAATGGGAGTTAGAGGATAAAACAATGTATGATTTGGCAAGAATTTTTCAAGTAAAATTTTGTATCCATTTACTTACACATATGCTTATTGAGTTAAATAAGTTGAATATAAAGTTTCAAGATGACCATGTTGACATTACTTCCTTTGTCACTACCTTAGATATTATAATTGACATGCTTCGTAGGAGAATTTAAAGAGACATATTTGGAGTAGGTACAATACATATTTCATCCTTTTTAAATAGAGCACAAGGAGGAACTATTGAGTTTTTAGATGGAATAGGTACAATATATATATATATATATATATATATATATATATATATATATATATATATATATATATATATATATCTATTGAGATTTGAGAGATTACCTAACTCACAAAGATTAGGGACACTAGACGATTTCATTGAATTGGAAAAAAAATTATAGTGAAAGTTATTGACTCTCTAGATGCAAAGTTCACAAATTTACCTATATTTAATGTTGCTAAGTTTTTCAATCCTCATAATTATTATGATGAGGTGGATGATATAGATCATCAAATAAAAATATGGTTAACATGTTTATGTGAAAAATTTAGTGTTGGGAACTTGCCTATTGTAGATACTATCAAAATGTTTAGGTGAGATGGATGAATTTATTTGTACTATTTATAAATCATACCTTAAAAAATATATGTTTAGAGCATGGGATCTTTGTGGGGGTAAACATAAGTGGTTTGACTAGATTCCATGTTTAATGCAGCTATGGTAAGCTATTATTATTATTCCAGTGAACATGATAGTATGTGAAAGAGGTTTCTCAAAGTTAAATAGGGTAAAGAATGATGATCAATCTAGACATTATTTGAAAACATTGGATATGTTAAAGTTTATTTCCATTTGTAAACCTCATGTTCTAAATGAGGTAGATTGGAATTCTATTTATGATCAATGGAAGCATATAAAAGTGAAAAGGCCTCTTCCTCTAGACTAATAGATCCATTAGTACAACAGTTTGGAAGAGAAGAATAGAAGAAAATAAAAACTTTGTAATAGTTATAGTATCAGAAGGAAATTTTTGAATAGAAGTTGAAACCAAAAGTATAATTTAAATAAATAAATATTTTATTTTTGTGTGTTTGAATCATTCTCCAACAAATTAGAACCCAAGCTTCTATAGTTCATACTTTTAGTGATCAAAATTTTGTACATGAAGTGAAAGTTGATTGGAATTGATTTTATTAAAAATGAGAAGTTTTTTTACAAAATGACCCAACCTTCAAGCATTTCAAAATGAAATTGAGGTCTATGACAAAAGAAAAGCTACCGAGTGACTACACAACCACAAAAATAAAACACAAGATTTTACTAGTAGATCTTGTCAAGACAACCAACATAACCATAGAAAAACACAAAATAGAACCACCCACCATATCATCAATCAACACCAAGATGTTTTAACCCAAATTGCTTCTTATTTCACTTCAAGGACCAGAGCACCCATCTCGTTCAACACAACTTGACGTGACCTACCTTTCAATCCACACACTAACACTGCTCCATAGTTTCTCTCTAATTGACCCCACATCAATATTGAGACTACAAGTCTAGGAAATCATGCCTTATATGGTGGAAATACTCTTCAAGGTTTGACCACCAATTGGCATAGATAAAACACTATTTTCACCCTTTTTCTGTAATGACAAGCTTCTTTCCAAAATTATAGGTCAAAAATGGGACTTTGTATCTATACCCAGGGATGAGGGGATATAAATTGACCACCCACTAATGGAGAATGATGAAACTTGTCCTTCAAGTCTTTTACATAACCCATCAAGGCAACAAACCATAATTCTAGGGCCCTAAAAATAAATACTAGAACAAACCCAAAACCATTATTGCTTGAGAAAAGGAGCTCCTAATTAGGGTATGCATTAAAATTATTCACACTTTCCATCAAACCTTGCATGTGCATTGAGGCTACATAGATATCCAACACCCTAGAAACCAAATCCTTATCCTGGACTAGAACTAAAATATTCATTGCAAATAGAGCAACAATATCAAAATTTACTCTGCTCAAATAAATTTCTATTAAAAAATCCTCCCTCGAGAGTAAATAAGATGGCATACAATATTTATTTCATTACAACCCAAAATATTTTCTTGATACGCACCCTTGTTGTACCACCACTAAATGCCAACTCCTGAACTATACTACCTCCATGCACTACTGAGATCTCAAGGGCTAAAGTTATATTTTAATCCATCTCTACCTCTTTTGCATAAACCCCAGAGAAAAAATGCAATGAAAAAAGGGGATAAAAAACATAAAAATAAGGGAAAGAATCCTCCCAAGAATTTCTCCATTAATGAGGATAATCATTCCTCATCACTCTACCTCCACTGCCACCTTCTTACCACATGAGGGAAATCCAAAAATTAAGAGGACCAAATAATGAATGATTAAGCCCCTAGATAAATTTTAGATATGCCATCAAACTCCTCCCATGCCTCTTTATTATTATCAACACTAAGCATAACACTTTGATCAACTTCACAGTTTCTAGGAAATCCACTACGGAATTAGCTACCTTAAAAAAATGAAAACCTGCCCAATCTTCGAACCCCTCCAGATTCTCATAGGCATTATAAATAATATTTTATATGTTCCATAATGAGGTTGATAACTTATTCAAATCAAAGATAATTAATTGTGAATCACCTTCCCCTTGAAGCTTTACAATACCACATTGAGAAGCAAGATCCAAGCCAAGCACCAAGGCTTGAGTCTCTACCTCATTATTAGTTATGTCCTTCAATTTATTGAAAAAAACCTTAATCAGGGATCCACTATAATATATAATGATGCATTCGGCCCTGAAAGCTCTAGGATTTCCCCTAGAAGCCTCGTCAAAATTTAATTTAAACCAACCAGGGGGGAGGACACCACTCAACATTCTTCTTTTATTTTTCTCTTTCTGTGACTACCATTGACCCATTAACAAGATGAATTAGTTTTATTATTAATTAAATCTATTTATAATCATTAATACAATATTTAAATTTATACATGTTTTATTATAAGACTATGAACAGGTACTAATTACCTTCTTGTTGGATTAGGTGCAAATGCAATAGTAATGAGCTAGGTTGGTCTTGGAAGTTTGTTGTACACTGGCAAAGGTGGTGTATATAGGGAAAAACAAAAGCATGATGTTATTCTACATCATTTTTTTGGTTTTAGTTATATACTGTAAGTTGTCTACTGCAATCTTACTTCCATCTCCAGCTGATGGTTGGGGTGGGTAGGGATACCCGCTAATGGATGGGTTCAGTAGGTGCATGGACTAGATCTTGGCATATAGAGGAATTACTATGAAATGAACTAGCTGGATATGGAAGTTATGAATATTCGATTTGATATTGTAAGTGTAACATTGCATAATTAGATTTTATGCAACCTAGTTCTGTGATTTAAATGTTTTATTTGGCTCATCCTTCAAAAATATGAATACACTTGATTTGTATAAAGTAAGATGTTATGAATTATGATTGTTGTGACTTGCATCCTTTTGGGTGACTGCTATAATATCATTAAAGTGAGATTGGTTTCATTAAACTATATATATATAACCATGAGATTGGTTTTATGTATTTATAATACTAATTTTACAAAAAGAACATTAGCAGTACATGTTCATAGTCCAGTAATAAAACATATATAAATGTAAATGTTGTATTAATGATTATAAACAATTTTAATATATATATGTATGTGTGTGTGTGTGTGTGTGTGTGTGTGCGTGTGTGTGTGTGTATGACTAATTTAAAGTGAGATTAAATTTGGTACTTACAGTGAGATTGGTTTTATATATTTATAATACTAATTCAATAAGAAGGGCATTAACAATACATATTCATAGTCTAGTAATAATATATATGTAAACGTTGTATTAATGATTATAAATAGTTTTAAATTGGTAATTTGGTAGTGAACTGTGAGATTGGGAATTTGGTAATTACAGTGAGCTGTGAGATTAGTTTTATATATTTACAATACTAATTTATAGTGAGAATCGAGATTGGTAATTTACACTCAAGAAGGTGAACGGACTATGGACAAACAAGTTAATAACTACCCACTCCCATTTCCATGAAATTCAATTAATGACATTTATGTGACACGAAATTCCCACTCTTAGTCCCACATTTTTGTTAGAACTTTAAGTTATTTTAAAGAAATTGGCTAATACATTCTGCTAAAATATGTAGTAACTTGTGTGTGTGTGTGTGTGTGTAGTCCAATAATAAAACATATATAAATGTAAATATTGTATTAATGATTATAAATAGTTATAAATAATATTTAAATATTATGAAAGTCTTGGTCTTATAAATATATATAAAAATGAAACTACATATATAATATTTAAATATTATGAAAGTCTTGGTCTTATAAATATATATAAAAATGAAACTACATATATATATATATATAGTTTCATTTTTATATATATTTATAAGACCAAGACTTTCATAATATTTAAATATTATTTATAACTATTTATAATCATTAATACAATATTTACATTTATATATGTTTTATTATTGGACTATAAATAGGTACTACCAATGCCCTTCTTATTAGATTGTGTGTAGATGCAACAATAATGAGCTAGGTTGGTCTTGAAAGTTTATTGTGCAGTGGCAAAGGTAGGTTATATAGGTAAAAATAAAAGCATGGTGTCATTTTGCATCACATTGTTGGTTTTAGTTGTATGCTCCAAGTTATCTACTACATTCGTACTTTCATCTTCAATTGATAGCTGATGTGGGTAGGGATACCCACTAATGGAAGGGATCAGTAGGTGCATAGACTGGGTCTTGGCATATGCAAGAATTATCATGAAATGAACTAGCTAGATATGGAAGTTATGACTATTCAAATTGATATTGTAAGTGTAACATTGCATAGTTAGATTTTATTCAACCCAGTTCTATGATTTAAATGTTTTCTTTTAGCTCATCCTTGGAAAATAGAAGTATATTTGATTTATATAAAGTAATATGTTATGAAATATGATTATTGTACCCTTTTGGGTGAATGCTATAATATCATTAAATAAATTTTGAAGGTTATATTTCCAAAATTTTATTATGTATTTTGTTTTTGTGTGCTTGAATTTTTCCCCAAAAAATTGAAATTGAAGCTTCTACAGTTCATGATTTTAGTGACAAGCATACTAAATTTACTCTTGTCAATCAAAGGGAAACTAAATTTACTCTTTTAAATCGAAGAACAACTAAATTTACACTTTTCAATCAAAGGAAAACTATTTTTTACAACATTTCATCACCAAAGGGCTAGATGCATAAATACGATTTAACTTGAAATTAAGGCCAACATGTCAAATTTGACCACTGATCCCATCATCCCCTAGACTTAACTGACGATCAAATAGAGGTCAACTCGATGTGATTAACAGAGAATTTGAGCCCATATAATTAACTCCTTACCAACTACCATCACCTAATATTTTTAACAACAAATTTTACCTTTAAAAATTATATTAGCATGGCCACCAAAGTCAAAATAAATATAAAAAATCATTATTTTACTAATAAGTCAGAAAAGTACCATAAACAAGACTCTCGGTAATCAACCTCTGCCTAAACACCATGAAAATCATATGTATAGCCATGAAAACTAAATTTATGGTAGTAAATTCCATTTCAATTTGCTCTATTATTTCCTTCAATTGAAAAAGAAACTCTCTAATTCCATTAATATTTAAAATCTACATACAAAAACTAAAATATAAATACAAAGTGAATAACTACAGAGGTAAAAATTAGTACTTTTTAGGCAAAAATCCTTCTCTAAATAGGTAGATTCTGAGTAGGATTGTAGGTGTGACTACGAAGGGAATGATAATATACTTGGCTAACACTCTTTTTGAAAGACCCAAAAAAATAAGCAGGGTTATCCTTGTCGATTCTTCCCACATATGGCACTAGCACTAAAACTTTTTAGATAAAGTTGTTCTACAAGCAATAGTTTGAAGAGCCTCAGACTGCTCCTCTACGATGTCACCCTCACAAGCTCACTATAATCATTGTCATATTTGGAAGAGCTTATGTTAAATCTCTTTGGTAGATTATTGCTAATGGAAACCCTCAGCCCCTCTGTCGTGAGGCCGCTATAATTGGATCTTCCCATGTACTCGACTTATATGAATTCCTATCATATGGATTCCTCTCATCCATGGGTTAATTTTTGTGACATCACCTTCAGGGTAAAGATAAACTAGGATTTTTTTTTTAGAATAATAAATTTTTAGTCGAAGGTATATCACGCTAATAATGCTTGGTTCATTGTTTGACATAATCTCTTTCTTATTTTTTGACACCCTATATATTCCAACTCTCCTCGTTGATACACGCCCTTTCTATAGGGTTGGAGAAACCCTGAGCTGCAAGTGCACACTGGGACAAGACTCATTAATCATTAACAAATCCAAATATCTATCAAATATACTTGTATAATAAATGTTAAAGCATTAACACATTCATGTATCAATTTCACATCGAATTTGCATTAGATCCATGTGCATATCATTAACCATTTTAATTCCATATCAATAAAATGTATAATAATTATATTAAAAATATAGTTGTTCAGTTCCACAATGGTCATAAGCACATAAATAGTAAATAAACATCATAAAGTCTATCCAAACAAGTTTACATGTCTACCGCATTAACAAGATAAATAGTTATTACATGTATATGAAAATGGGATATGACAATTTTCCCCTCCTCTATTTTATTTATTTTGAGGGCCCATCCATCAATATTATTTTCATACACTCTATCTAGTGGGCACTACGGGCATCCAAAATAGTGTTTGGTGCATCGTTTTGAACTTATTTTCAGTAAATTAAACAAGATTCAATAAAAACGTGAACATGTCATTCTTCAATCTTTATTGTGATTATTTTTTTTTTAAATCATTATTTAAAAATTTATTGCTTCACTTGTACCTCACAATGCCTTTTCAAATAATAAAAATGTAGACACTCAATTCTCACCACTTTCATGTTGAAATTACAATTAGAACAATTTTTAGAAATGATACACAAATCACTAAAATACGTAAATTATATTCTACACTTGGTGTGTATCATTTAAAGTGTATTGGGGCATCCCTGATTGGAGCAATACACTATACATAATTATTAGCTTCACTTAAGTCATTGAGTCAAATTATAACTATGCAATAAATGTTTTAGAATTAATTATGTTCAATGGTTCATCAATTTTCAAAATCTATTTCACTTTTCATTAAGTTATTTAAAATTTACCAATTAATATAATCTTCCTCCAATAGGAACTTCCATAGTTTTTTTAGAATTATTCTAATTTACTTAATTCATTAAATTGAATTATTCCTCCAATTATGATAAGTGGATAAATGATGACATCATGGACAAATATCAAGAATGATGGTGGCATCATGAAAATTTTCAAGCACTAATAATTAATGAAAACAAATATCAAGATAAAGACAAGCCATGCCTTTTTAATACAACCTCTTTCCAAAATATTTATGGCATTGAGCATCCAAAATTGACTTAATGCTAACCCACGCCTCTTGATTTGAATCCAATGGCCACAATCAATCTAATAAATCTAGAAATAGAAGGGTTGCCGTAGACCTTTCACTAAAAAAAAATTGCAAAGAAACTCTGTATAAATCTTGAATATACTTCACCATTTTCTTCTAATTGGTTCACAACTCATTTCAAATAGTGCTTGGAGAGATGTAGATGGATTTCATATGATGACATTAAAGAATACTTTGATCTCTACATCTAGGCATAATCATGTATGTGTATCGACTAGCTAATGACGTACATAAAGAAGGTAATAACTTTTGATTACTTCCTATTTGTTTATCTTGGCTAGATCTTGCCTAATCCAAGAACCATAATTAAGAACTTATATTTTATATTGTTTCATACTTGTTTTTCAATACTAACGAGAATTAACCTATTTTGTATTCGTGTGTTTACATTCATTTGATAATTTATCAGCATGATATTATTTCAACACTTATCTTGATGCAACATTGCATCAAGTTGGGAAGTGACATTTCCCACTTCATTTTAAATGGCCTCCACTATATCAACAAGTGAATTGTGTGCACTATTACTTGAAGGGTCATGAAAAATATTGATTATAATTTGCAACTTTTTCTACGTTGAATTATATTGTTCATATAATTCAACTTTTTCTTTTTTGGAGTCACAAATTTGTTGGAGGTTTTTTTTAGGAAATGGGTTCATTGAATCAAGTATCTAAATTTATAAAAATAAACATTTATATTAGGTATAGTTTAAGGTTTTCATGAAATAAATGTAATAACAATTTGAACACCCTCTTAACTTATGATTATTATTAACAATGCATCACAAAAAATTACATTACAAACCTAAATGTGCCCTATTGGAAAAAAAAACTTGGTACTGTGATCTAAGTGTGCAATCTTGGTAGAGATGAAAGGAGATCAAAATCATGCACACCCTTCTTATTTTTATTCCAAAATGTGAGCTCAACAAGTAAAAACAAATGAAATGTAGGTTACATGAATACAAGTTTTTTTTTAACATTTAGAAAGGATCTACACCCTATTGGTTCGTGACAATGCCTTGCATATTAACTTTGTTTTTTTTAAAATACTTTCTCCGTTTGCAAAAAATTATATGTGTTTCTAAGAATGTCATGTTTTTTGTCTCCCAACTTCATGCATCTACCTAGGGGATCTTCTCCAATGCCTCCCCTCATGTTTTGATCTGGTTGCCTTTACATTAAGAATCAAGGGCCTCATATGGACCTCATTTTTCAATAGTTGAATCTTTCATGCTAGCTGTATATAGCCCACTAATTTAGATAAGATTAAATGGATTTTTTTTTTTTTAAATGTCAGTTCTTGACCTCATACGATAGGTGAATCTATCTATTCATTAAAGGTGAATATACTTTCTTGACCTTGAATCATCTCTAACTCATCTAATCAATTAAGATTAGAGATGGATATATACGCTGATAGGTATATATGGTAGGGTGGGGTAAGTTAGGGTAGGGTAAGGTCAAGGGATATTCTCTCCCTCCTTAAATAGATATAGTAGCATGGAACATTATATAGATTTTAGATAGGGGCCCTCCCCCTTAGGCTCATTTCATTGGTGTGATGGGGCCCCATATATATAGAGGAGCCCTCTGCCTCCCATTATATTGTTTATTTTATTTGTTTATGTTTTCAATGCATTCACTAGATTTAATTACTCTTTTGGATTGATTTATCATATATCTAAACCATGTCTTAATTTTAAAATATTTTACATAGATTAATTACCCTTGTACGCATTTAAGCTAAAATAATGACAAGAAATTTGTAAATACATCAAGTTCATAACTATGTACCAATTTAATATTGTACCATGATGGTATTACTCATCTACCCAATATTTATAATCATTAAATCTATAAAACTTAGGTGTTTAATAAATATACTATATATTGTATATATTCATGCAAGTAAGAAAAGCATACAATCATCCAAAATATAATGTAAAATAATATAACTATGGAATGACACACCAAATTCATAACATACATATTTCGATTTTCTAGCATTGGAATGGAATAGATGATGGAGTTATTGTTGCCATTGTGTTTCATATAGTGTATATATTCTTGCAAGTAAGAGAAGTATACAATCATCCAAAATTCAATGTAAAACAATATAACTATGGAATGGCACACCAAATTCATAACATACATATTTATCTTTTCTAGCCTTGGAATGGAATAGGTGTTGGAGTTATTATTCTCATTGTATTTCTTATTGCTCATGATGTATCTGTGACTTCTTATCTTTTTTCCTTTTTTTCAAATATTTCTATAAATTTTCATATTCACACCACTACCAATTGAAATCCAAGACATGTTTGGTAAAATTCACATCAAAGTCTAATAATTAATCAAATTAACAATATTTTTTTATGTTTAACATATAATAAAAACATAGGTAAACTATAAAGAAAAGGAACCTTTACTTCTATATATGAAGCTACCTTTTAAATTGTTTCTATTTTGTTTGTGAGATGAAAATAACCCAAAACATAGACAACTATCTGAAAAAAAAAAAAAAAAAAAAAACCTCTTGATGTATCAATTTAAACTATGTAATTTAGTGGATTATAAATAGAACTAATTATTTATATTTTATAGACAAAAAATATATATTTAAATATGTAACATTCAAACCAAAACAGAGTAAGCACATAACATTTTATATATCACAATTGTTAAAATCAATAAAGTCATGCATATACCACCCCCTCTTAAAATTTACGAACATGATAGTAGGTAGAAATTTGAAAGTTGTATGTAACATTGGTGTGCTTGAAAATCCCACATTAAAGTTTTAAAAAATAAATTATTAATGTTACTGGGAAACCCACCTAATTAGGCCTCATCGAAGGTAGACAATTTAAAACTTTACAATAAAAAATATAACCAAAATTTAACACTGATTAGCTAACAATATATCTGAATCAAAATTAATGAAATATGCCAAAGGTTATAGTAACTTACTCCGCAAGTATTAGTAATTAAGAGTTGCCTTAAAGGTGTAAGGTTATATTGGAAGGGATAAAATATTTATTTTTATGGTAAAGTGGGGTTTTGTAAGTTAAATAGTGTAAATCAGGAGGAGTAATGCATACAAAATTAATGATTGCTATAATAGTATTCACATTTTGTGCATGAAGCATTAAATAAAAATAATTTGATAGTTTTAATGGAGGTGATGGTGGAAAAAGAGGTAGTGTGTTACTTCATACAACTAGACAATGAGTTGTGCATGGATGAGACATCATGTTTCACTGTGACGTTGAGTAATAAAAAGGTGGTAGACAAGGCAAAGACCATACTATACATGAAAGTAGTGAAAGAATTCAAGATGAGCTAAAAAATAATATGTAAATAGATATGGATATAGGATGCCATACATAAATATATATGGAAACAAATATTTCCAAGCTTTTTCTATTAGCTTTCTTAGTAACACCAACAAAAATAATTATATTAGTAATAGTAATGAACATTTATCTTTATTTGGTGAATGGAAGAGAGGTAGAATTTCCACTAGGAGTACAAGCATTTCCAATTTTAATTTTTATGGTGGAGTTGGGTTTAAATCCCTACTAAGTTTTGCATACTCTCTCCTAACACTATGATGGTATGATGGAATATATATATATATATATATATATATATATATATATATATATATATATATATATATATATATATATATATTAAAAAGTATAATTGTGTTTGGATCGATATTAGGGTTTATGGGGCCACTTCCTGTTAACATAAAAACTAACATGGCTTGGCTTGACGTTTGAAGCGTCAAGGCATCTAACCAACAAACTACATTTAAAACTAGTTTATTAAAAGTACTCAAATACTGCCACACAACATCAGAATTAGAATTTATCATAATTTACTACTATTATTACTACATCTCACCCTTTTCCATTCTGCCATGAGAATGAAGTATCTTGGTAGGGGAGCTTAGGACGAAACATCTTTTCTTTTTGCCTCTTACTACTGTCCATTCTTCTTCTTTACCCAAATTACCAAAATCCAAATTTTGATTTAAACCACATTCCAAAGATAAACCATTATCAACATTATTATTGTTTTCAAAATCTAAAAAACTTCTTCCATCTAACACAACCATCTCACATACTTGAGTGTGAGTTACCTTAAGAGACTTACCCACTTTTTCATCTTCTTTACTACAAACTTTTGGAACGTCTCTAGAAGGCCAATCCGAATCACCAACTAGAGAAACTGTAAGAAACTCTTCTTTTGCCTCCTTCCACTAAAAAGACTCCACTTTTCGCTTGGATTATTGACATGAAGAAGAAAGATGACCAATTTGATAACATTTCTAGCATCTAAAGAGAATGCCCACATAATAAAGGGTTTGTAACCAACATCTACCATTGACATTCAACTCAATCTTTTCTAGAAGGTATTGAGAAATATCCACGCAAACAAGAACCCTGGCAAAAGGCATCCATGAGAAATTCAAAGAAGAAGCATCAATCTCCAAAAAATCACCCAAGGAACCCCCAATAGTTGACAATTTGATTTCTAACCAAAATTGGAGAGGAAGATATGGAAGTTTCACCTAAATGGGTCTCTTAGAGGATTAAATTCTTGAAACTAGGGCTTAAGAAAGAGGAGATGATGATTAGAACTACAAGTTTTAGCCTATAAAAATTTATTACGATTAGTAAGGTTATCAGAAACCAAAATAAAAAAACCTCTAGCACAAGGGTAAATCTCCATAGTGCCCTCCAAAATAGGTCACCAAGAGTCTGAACCATTGACGTAGACCAAGCAGTGAGGGTCAAAACCTATCAAAATAGAAAACTAAACCCCTTTTTTCATACCATTCCTCATCTTCTAACACTGCATCCAGATCCTCCTTCTCCAATTTCACTATAAAAAATTCCTCTTAAAACCTTAAGCTGCTCTTTCTAGGATAACAAATTACCATAAAAAAACCCATCTAAATTAAAATTCTGCTTAACATAGGCAGGCAGTTGCCTCACCTCCCCCACTCTCTTCTTCCCCACCCTCGAGTCTATGTCAATCTCTATTGACTTTGAATGCCACTATTGGTTTGTCACTAACAATTAGTCTCCCTCCTACTCCTGTGTTGCAATGTTGGATTGTTCAATCAAAGCTCTAGCCATGGAAGATTGTGACTTCAACATTAGCAGCAATTCAACAATCTTTCTAAGGGATGAATAATTCCTCACAAATTCTAATTTTTCTCTAAAAAATTATAATATTATAATTTATTAATATAATAACATATTATTATATAATATAAAATATATAATGTTAATGTAATAATATAAAATTTAACATATTATATTTAATATAATATATTATATTAAAATAATAGTTTTATTATATTTTTAAGCAATTATATATTAATCTTATTATATATTTTAAAAAATAATATCTTTATATTTTATTAAGTACTTATTAGTGTGAAGTAGGTGAGTAGTAACAAAGAGTAAAACAAATATTGTGAAAATGTACTTTTGTGTATATATTGAGAAAACCTAATTTTGTTATAAATGATGTAGAAGAGGTATTACATTGATTCTTGCTTATTCTAATTTTCTCATATTTACATATATATTATCCTTCATTATTACATAGTGATCAAATGAAAAAAAGGGTTGATATATAGGTTAGGCAGTGAGTGCACTCTTGATACTGTAGTGAAGGTTAACCATTGAAGATTAATGTTGCCAATATCTATTGTTACTTCATTGGTGTCAACATATTTTTTCCCTTTACTTGGAAGCACATTTTCTTCGAGCTGAGTGTGATGGGTCAATATCACCTATTGTATACTTTGTTCTGCTTTACATAATGTTATTGGACTGTTTAACATGATTTTAGCATTTGCTTGTTATGTATTATTATCAATCTATTAGTTGCATACTAATGTGTTGACACTTTGAAATCATCATATTTTTTTATGTATGAAGGATGATGTCTAGACATGAGCATATTCCATTCTTATTTTATTGGGTTTGCATAATTTATGATGTCAAGGTCAATAAATTTTTGAATAGTAGCTGATTTTTTGTGCATCTTTGTTGACAAAATTTTGTGTGTAATGTTAGTACTAGTGTCGAATACATGTTAAAGGGTGTGGCCACATGACTTTCTTACAGACATTAGTATGTCAGTTATGGGGGACATTTTCCCAAGTCACCAACAATTATATTGGGAAGGGATATGATTATTTATTTTTAAGTGTTAATATAGTGTATCATCGATTTGAGCTGCATATCAAATGTAGATTCCTTTTGCAATCAAATCAGATCTCATGACATCTTCATCCATCCTTAACAATATGAAATGATAATTATCAAAGATGTTGACACCTTGCAAGTTATGGACCCCTTTGTAATGGGTGATGTAAGCATGTAAATCTAACCACCATCCTAAATCTAGGCTTGGTGTACAATATGGGCCCTTTGGCATATGGTATCCCCTAAATTACTTTCTCATTTACACTCATCATCATCGGTCAACAATGTTGAAATATTGCACCACTTGCATGTTCTTTATTGCCTTGCCCTTTCTTCTAGGGATCTAAGTTTGGTGTTTTTATATGTTGTTAACATTGAATTTAATTTATACATATTTTATTATATTTGCAACACGGATGAATATAAGATACAAGTTAGACTCTGTAATTCAATGTCTTATCCACATACAGACAATATTATAATGTAGATTCGAGCCACTCATCAGAGATGAATCCTTGTTGCAATCAAATTAGTGCTCATGATGTCCTCATCCACCCTTAACAATAGAAAACAACCAATTAAAAATGTTTCCACCTTACAAGCTACACAACCCTTTGTAATGTGTCCAATTCATGTTTTTTGTAGGCATGATGTAGAATAATTTTGAACATTATTTGGTGATTAACTAATAACTCAATTGGAAATTGCTCGTTTGAGCACACAACATATGTAATCTAGGTGACTATGCTTTGAAAATTTATAAATTATGTCATTATCTTGTGTAGGTTGATTAATACATTGCCGCACCATATGAAGAAACATACAACCCCAATTTTTATGTCGCCTTCACAAAACAAATATCATTTCTTTTTTAATTTATTAATGCTTTGTGAGGAAAATGTTAGATGACGTCAATGGTCATGAGTTTTGAGTGTCATACGACATAGAGTTATCCTAGTTTGCCCCAGGCCTTATCTCTCAAACCATTTATTATTTGGTCTTCTTTGTGCATATTCAATATTCTCGTGAAAATTATGCCTCCATGCATTCCTAAAATAATTTTTTAAGTGCCAAAATGTCCCACCTTCATGTGTAAATTTTATTAGGTTTCTAATGTAGACTACTTCCCCAACTTACTAGGAATTATTACTTCTATTTGTTAGGGTAAGTTATATAGTTTGGACCCCACACAAAATTATTTGTTTTATGTATGGGCACGAATTATTCATTGACATCACTAACAAGAATGGTATCCAAAGATTCGAGGATGAATCTTTGATGCCATCTTGCGAGTAAAAACATCTTCAGCATAATTAAAAATTTACATGATTTTTTTCCCAACAAAAAATAAAATGAAGAAAAACTTATTGTGTGAATATACTATCATTCCATACATACAATTACATATGTTTAACCAATTATAGATTACATCCTTGACTGTGATGTAGACACCCACATGATTGCATCCCTAATTGACACTTGAAAACCCACCCAAGTAAGACCAATGTTTCTAACGTTTTTTTGATGTTCCCAGGAAAAACACATGGAAAGATACGACCTGAGCAATTTCCATCATGAAGGGTGGAATGCTAGACCATGCCCATCAAAGCATAGTAACGTCCACACCAAAGTAGTGGAGAAGATAAAATGGGAAAAGCAACAAGACAAGGGGAAGGTTGTGGGATGTGACATGGGATACTTATTTGCAACCTTCTTTGTCATCTATAGAGCTAATAATTCAAACTCATCTGACCTACAGATAGAGTGGGGTGCAAACAAAGATCTTTTGGTGTTTGATCATATAGTCGTTGAACTTACCTTTAGTATAAATCTTATGCTGAAAGATGGAGATGGCATTATTGTGTGGTCTACAAATACATCTACAAAATATTTTCAATGGATGAGAATCAAAGAATCTAGGAACTTGGTGCTCCTCAACAATTCCAATAGAATCTTATGGCAGTATTTTGATTACACCATTGATAAGTTGTTATTGGGGCAGAAGTTGAAGGTGGGACAAAAAGTTGTTGCAAATATTTCTCCTATGAATATAAAGAGAACAATAAAGATATTATCATACATACCCCACAACCATATCTAATAAAAAATTGGTGGTAGAAATATTGAGAGCAACACCTCCATAAACATTTTAGACCCCATTCTCGCCCTTGCCTACTATATATTTAATTTCAGGATAAGATGAGTACAATGGTGAGGGGTAATGACAAGTTATTTTCAATGATATCATACACCAAAGAGCTCATATCGAAAACCAAGCACTGATTGAAAAGGTGTCTATAGCTTGCAAGATAACAATATGAACGTATTGAATTTTAATACTAAATAAATTGAGCCAATATTACGTGTATTTCACATTGGAGGCCATTACAATCTACCATTTAAAAATATGTTTAATAGAATAATATATATCTATTAAACTTAGTATATAATATTATATTATATTATAAAATTATTATATTCAATATATATATATATATACACACACACACACACATGTGTGTGTGTGTGTGTGTGTGTGTGTATATATATGTATATGTATATGTATATGTACATATGTACATGTATATGTATATATATATGTATGTATATGTATGTATGTATATATATGTGTATGTATATATATATATGTATATATATATATATGTATGTATATATATATGTATGTATATATATATATATATATATGTATGTATATATATATATATATGTATATATATATGTATATATATATATATATGTATATATATATATATATATGTATATATATATATATATATATATATGTATATATATATATATATATATATATATATATATGTATATATATATATAAATAATAACAAAAGTGTTCAACATTAAAAATTATGTCTTACTATATATAACATTTAAAGTAGACAAAATGGAGAGTGAATGCCTAGGCATTGTTTCTTTTGTGGATATCATCACCATTGCAACTCGTGATGTTGTACTTCTGGTATACGATGTGTTGTGTATTCATTCACCAAAATTCTTTACGATTACACCTTATTCCTATCAAACTTTATCTTTAATTACACTTTATTTCTATCAAACTTTATTTTGTGCAGAGTGGAGGGTCATATTGGGATGTGTCATTAGGTAGAAAAGACTAAAAAATTGCCAACTTCATTGATGCGAACAAAAGCATTCTAATGTCAAATTCAAACCTACAAGCTATGATGTTGTGAACATCGTATTTGTCAATGTCGAAGTTGGTGATTGCATTCATGCCACGAAATTTAATGGCGGCTAAGTCGTAGGCTTATGTAGCCTCCTCTTGAGTATCCAAGTAAAAATTGTTGACATTACTGATAGTTGTCCAAAATAACAAAAATTGCATCAAATATGATTCGTAAACAAATATTAAGTCTACTCCTCCCAATAAAAACTCCTCTAATATAACAAGAAAGATCATAAAAAAAAGTGAATTTAAAAACGAATCTTCTTATATAAAATTATGTTTTAAATGAAATCTATGTACAAATTTATGAAAATAAAACTTTTTTAAATTACTATTTTTATTTCCCATAAATAATCAATACTTTTTTTCCTCATATACTTTTAAAATTTATTAAAAGACAAAAAGATCCCCCTAACACATAAATACAAAAAGAACATACTCTGTTGTTTCCTTCAGAAAGGCACCCACTTAGCCCTTAGCCCACAGGGACAATAAGAAATCCATGCCTTGTTTCCTTCATCCATCTCTTTCACTTAGGGTTGGTTGCCGTGTAGTTTTGCACGAAACAGGGGGGTGGAGGGGTTCACCGAAGATGCGGAAGGTACCTCTTTAACATTTTGGACGTGCATGGGGGGGGGTTTCTTCCATTCATAGCACAACGGTTAAGAAATAAACCCTCGACTTGGGATGATATTTAACTTGTTTAGCCTTGCCTTTTATGAATTTGGTTTAAAGAGTTGATTGAAATAAATAGCTTGCAAGAAATGTGAAGCCTATGTACTCATATCCAAACAAATCCCTTGGTGCAAGGCATGTCACGTAATGGAAGTCGGTGCTATGTTACATCAAATACTTTTCAAACATCTTTTTGATTGGAAATAAATGATATAGCCCACATGGACTTACCATCTATAGATTGGCCTATTATATAAAATGTCATTAAACCCTAAGTGGAACCTTTGTTTTTTATGCACTATTTATTTTTATCATTTTCTTGTATAATTGATTATAGATCAGATCAACTTTTAAATGAAATTGATTTTCCATTCAGAATTTTATGATCTACCTAACCAAAATTTACAGAAATAATTATTATCTTTCAATTTTTTTTTTTTCTCCATTTATATATATATATATATTCCAAACATTAATGATAGAATGTAATCTAAAGTAGGTATCCCCTCATATTCCTAAATATTAATAGATAACTTTTCTCCAAATATCAATGATAGGGTGTAACTTAAGGTAGGTATCTCCTTATATTTCTAAATATTGATGGTCATGTGCTTACAATGACAATATTATGTAAAAGTAGGAGAATCATATCAAAGAAAGTAGTTAGTGAAGTTGTTTTTGAGATCACCATTGACATTCAAAGGATAAGAATGATTATAATTATTATATAACAATGGAGAATTCCAGCAAATAAAGTAGTAGATAAAGTTATTTTTAGATCACCATTAATATTCAAAGGATAAGAGTCAACATAATTAATCAACTTCAAGTACCATTATAATTCTTAACGATTCTCAAAAAATAATGTTGTGGATTGAGGTAGGATAAAAGTATCCCCTTATATTCCTAAATATTGATAGTTGTGTACTTGCAAATGATAATTATTGTGTACAAGTGAGAGATGTTTTTCAAAGAAAGTAATTGAAGAAGTTGTTTTTGAGACCACCATTGGAATTCAAAACATAAAAGTTGTCATCATCAATCATATACAAGTGCCAATAGAAGATTTAATAATTTTTAAAAGATAATGTTGTGGATTAATGAAGGTAGGTTAGATAATCATCAACAAAAAAAAATGGCAATCTCTAAAATCTCATTTAATATTTAAAGGTGATGATAACATTAATTATATTCTTAAAATATTAATATTATTTTGTTTATATTTTTAAAATAATAATGTTACTATGTATTTGGTGTCTTTAAGGGTTTGGTAGAGTTGTAAGTTTGGATATTCACTTTAAGATCAAAGTTCAAATCCATCCAAATGTCATATAAAATGAAGAAAAAAATATTTATAAAAACTTTTAATTGATACATATCTCCAAAATTTAATGATTCACCTAACCAAAACTTCATAGAAATAATCATTATCCCTCAATCAAATATTTTTTCTAAATTAAAAGTTTAGTATAGCTAACTTTCCTCCAAATAACATTGATAGGGTGTAACCTTAGATATGTATCACCTTGTATTCCTAATTAATTTAAACATATGCTCAAAATTTAATGATTTACTTAACCAAAACTCCATAAAAATAGTCATTATCAATCAATCAATTTTTTTTCTAACTTAAAAGTCTATGTATAGGTAACTTTCCTCCAATATCAATGATATGGTGTAACCTTCGGTAAGTATCCTCTTGTATTCCTAAAAATTAATGGTCGTGCACTTACAAATAATAATTATTATGTAAAGACAAAAGATTCTTATCAAAACCATCAATGATATGGTGTGACCTTAGGTAAGTATCTGCTTATATTCTTAAAAATTGATGGTTGTGTACTTGCAAATGATAATTATTTTGTAAAGGCTAGATAATCTTATCAAAAAGACCACCATTCACATTCAAAGCACAAGATTCATTACAATCAGTCACATTCAAATACTGATATAAAATTTAAAGGTCCTTAAAAGATAATGTTGTGGATTAAGGGAGGTAAGTTAGATAATCATAAACAAACAAAATATCATCTCTAAATCCCTATCTAAAAGTGATGAAGTACTTTAATTAGATTTTGAAAATAATATTATAAATTAAGGGAGGTATTTGAAACGATTAAAAACAATATGAACACAATATTCCCATTATATTTTTTAAAAATCACAAAAATATAAATATTACCAAAAAAAAAAAAAAAAACTTAAAACATTTTTATTTTATAACAATAAAAATGAAAATTAATTTTGATGAGATCACTCAACATCAAAAAAAATTCAAAACATTAATTATACTTTAAAATAATAAAATTGAAAACCTTATAACACATTTTTAATTTGATATTCAATTTTAAATTTAAAAAAATGAAGAATATTATGCACATAAATGATGCAACCCACTCCTCGTTGAAAATAATACTTCAAATATTCGGCAATACCCCATTCAAATGTCACTCTCTAGACAAAAAAATATAATAATAAAAAAAGTAATTTATATCTTATACTTTTAATAAAAAAATTCTATCTAATCCTAGGAAGGAAAAACTCGGTTCCATGCCTACGTGGATGATGAAGAATCCACGCGTTAAGCTAACTTTAGCATATATTTCATAATAAAATTTATTGATGGATCCAACATTAAAAAAATATTTAACATATACATAGTGTCATGGCTTCCTCCAATCAAACGTGCAAGATTAAAAAAAAATCCATTTTCTCTAATAGATTAGATCACTTGATGCCATCCAAAATGTAAATGGTAGTAGAATTGTACGGTAATTTTACTTATAATTTTATTTTAATAGTATGTACATAAATTTATTTTAATATTATCTATCTATATAATATAGATAATAATAAAATTATATTTAATTTTATGGAGATTTTTTTTTTTAATATTTTGTATTCTAAAATTTTATTTTAAGAGAGTGCATCCACACATATACACACACATAAAATGATTGAATGTTTAAGTATTACAAAAAATTACTCTTGTTTTTATATTTTAAAAGTAAACATATAATAAATAAACATATAATAGATTACAATGATGAGTAAGCATATATCGAAATCAATGTATTTCAATATTTTATATCATGAAATCCTCATTTTAAAAGTTTTAAAAACATATTCAATAAATAATATATTTTTTAATTATAATTTATTCTCCATGTTTTATCCATGCTCAATTAAAAAAAAAGAAAAAACATTTACAAAAAACATGAAATGTATTATTCTGCTTTCAATAATTTATAATTAATAAGGGTTATTTAAAATTTTAATGTTTTCACACTTTATAAGAAGAGTTCATTAGATTTCTAAGTGTAATTGTGTGCAAGATTTTAAATCGACATATTTCAAATCACCATTTATGATTCATCATCAAGAAAAAATTTACACACAATTTTGAATCAAATTTTTTATTGATGATGAACCACAAGGAATAATTCAAAATATATCGATTTAAAATCTTACACACAATTACACCCAAAAACCACTAAACTCAAGAATTATTTAATTTTATGATAAAATTATTTAAAAACAATAAAATAAAAAAAATAGAAAATAAATTAACTCTAATCAACAACCTTTTGAAAAGTGATATTACCCTCTGATTTAAACTATTTAGAACAATTGAAAGTCATAGAAATGATTTTGATCCTGTAAATGTAATTAAAATAATTTCATTTCAAACACCAAATTAAAAACATTTCATCATTATCTAAATCTGCAACGTGGAGAACTCCATTCACCATCTCATTGTCACCAGGACTTAACCGACGATCGTACGGGGGTCAATCCGATGTGGTTAAAGGAGAATTTGAACCCATATAATTAACTCCTTGCCAACTGCGATGACCCAATCTTTTTAACAACAAATTTTACCTTTAAAAATGACAGCAACGTGGCCA
The DNA here is from genome assembly GCA_037957365.1 of Torreya grandis. Taxonomy (NCBI): domain Eukaryota; kingdom Viridiplantae; phylum Streptophyta; class Pinopsida; order Cupressales; family Taxaceae; genus Torreya; species Torreya grandis. The sequence goes on from JARHVA010000778.1 coordinate 3,728,028, forward strand.
CCAAAGTCAAAATAAAAAATAAAAATAAAAATAAAAAATCCCTGTTTTACTGATACGGCAAAGAAGTACCATTAACAAGATTCCCGGTAATCAACCTCTGCCCAACCACCACGAAAAGCATTTGTACAGCCGTGAAAACCAAATTTCCGGCAATGAATTCCATTTCAATTTGCTCTGTTATTTCCTTCAATTGAAAAATAAGTTCTCCGATTCCATTAATCTTTGAAATCTACATACAAAAACTGAAATATAAATACAGAGCGAATAACTGAAAGAGGTAAAAATCAGTACTTTTCAGGCAAAGATCCTTCTCTGAACAGGCAGATTCTGAGCAGGACTGTAGGTACGACTGCGAGCGTAACGAGAATCTGCTTGGCTAACACTTTTTTTGAAAGATCCCGGAAAATAAGCAGGGCTATCCTCGTCGATTCTTCCGACAGACGGCGGCGTACTGACACTGAAACTTCTGGGATAAGGCTGTTCTACAGGCGAGGGTTTGAAGAGCCCCGGACTGCTCCTCTGCGACGCCGCCCTCACAAGCTCGATATAGTCATCGTCATATCTGGAAGAGCTTGTGCTGAAGCTCTTTGGCAGATTACTGCTAATGGAAACCCCCGGCCCCCCTGCCACCAGGCCGCCGTAATTCGCTCTTCCCGCGCACTCGGACAGGCTTCTGACATAATAATCCCTGGCCCTGGCAAGGTAGGGAAAAGGAGAAAGCGCCTTTATTCTTCTGTAAAAGGATTTACCTGCGGGCTTTTTCGGAACGTCTGTGGCAGCGCTGTCCCCGCCATTCTTGCCGGCTTCCATTCCTGGTTAAGCGAGAATTTTTTTTTTCTGAGACAAAGATCAACAAGCAAGCAAAAAGCAACAAAATCCTCGGGGCATTCGAGAAAAAATGAAGATGTCGGATCTTCTGTGGCGGAGTATATAAATAATGGGGCGGGCACATTTCGGTGTGGGGGATAAGCGTGTCATGTGACGTGGCAGCGGGGACATCGGCAGGAAAATGTCAATAAACGGAAAGGAGCCAACATGGAACGAGTCAGCACATTGGCTTGGGGAGAACAACGTGTCGGTCTGGTGAAAGTGTAGTCAAGAAAATAATATTTTAATAATTAAATTAGTCGTCTTTATCTACCCACCAAGCGAGATTAAGATGGGCATCAGCCTAGCGTTTATAAACTCGAAGACGCAACCCTAGTCAAAAAGCACATTGTGTTGGATTTCTATTTTGAACTAAAACTCTCCACGTAGGCGGAAGAGGAGTTAACACACCAATACTTCGCAACCTTTGGTCTCCCACAGGTCCATTAAGAAGGTTCACGGATAGTATTTTTCAAAGGTTAACAAATTCCACAAATTTATTGTGGGCTCACAAGGAATGGAAGTAGACCTATTGTTAAGTAGATATAAAGAATTTTCCAAATTAAGTTGGACTTTGTTGATGGTGTACGACACACTCCTTTCTTTTAGTAGTTGAGAAAGATCTTTCAAGTAGTAAAATTTAAGATCAATTTTTTTTTACTTGAGTTTGGATATGAAGACACACCAAGGCAAGTACACGAACTATCTCAGTAATTGAAAAATACTAGGATAGAATTTTTTATAAACTTTACGGACTAAAATAGCTTTAAAAAAATTATGAATAAAAATTATAAAATTTAGCCACAATATAGAATTCCCAAACAAAGCAACTCTGTAAGACAAGCGCTTAGGATGGAAAGAAAAATAAATTATGATTCCACTTCCAAGCACTTTGATCATGTGAACAAGTAAAAAAGATGTTTCAAGCTCATTGGCTTATAATAGGTAAACAAAGCCCGTATGATATAATCGTTCACCTAACGACAATTCCTGATAGAGTAAATATTGTAGAAAATGAGCCAACTTTGGTTCCAATTGAGCCTCCCAAATGAGATTGAGGTGAAGAGTTCAAACCTCATCACTTGTTACGCTAGAGTCAAGGAGAAGGGGGCTAAAAATTATTTATAATACATTGAGAGAATGATTTTTGAAAGGCATATCAAAACTCTTTCCACCAAGTAGATTTTGGGTGAGGACCAACCTCATGCATCATAACATCTAACATACTACGCTTCTTCTATGCACTTCCATGATGTCTCTCAGCTATGCAACTCTTTTAGGGTTACGACCATTCACTACTTGGAAAGGTATTTTCCGAGTCATCATGTTCATTAAATTGTTGTATGCAAACTCCGCTTGCACCAATACCATGTCCCATTGCTTTGGATTTTCTCTGACTAAGCATCCTAGATCCAAGGCTTCAGTTCACCACCTCAATTTGTCTGTAAATGAATGTTGAGCTAAAATTTAGCCTTGTCCCTAAATTTATCTACAATGTATGCTTAAAATGGCCTACAAACTTCTATCCCTATTAGACACTATGTTATGTGGTAAACCATGCAACCTCACTACCTTGCGAAAGGAAAAATTGCCTACATTCGTTATGTCACTTGCCTTATTTCATGCGATAAAATGCACCATATTCAATAATTTGTCTACCACAACAATGTTGGAATCATTTCCCCTCTATGTTCTTGGTAATCCTAACATAAAATCTATGCTAACATCATCCCATGACTTCTTTGGTGTAAATAGTGGTTGATATAACCCTGTGTTCTCACTTTCCCCTTTGCTAATTGGAAAACTCCACACCTTTGTAAATTTTTGTACACATAGTTTCCCATCCTCAAACAATAGTAACTTTTCATCGATTTGATGAATATTTTGTCAATCCCAAAGTGGCTTGCTAATCCTCTGTTCTGTTTCTCCCTTATATTTTTTTTATGAGTTGACCCTTTGGGTATGCACAATTGCACTCCCTTAAACAACATTCTCTCTTGAATGTGGTAATCTAGCCACAATGTTTTTTCTATGCTCTCCATGCATTATAAAAATAAATTAATCATCGACATATAAATCTTTTATGGTATCAAAACCCATGACCTCCACTCGCATCTCATTCAAAATTAGCACTCTCTTTCTTAGCCATCGATAATCTTGTTCGATTTCTTGCTACTATGCTTCAACACAAATGTTTTATCTCTACATGAATTTGACCCAATTCACATGTCATTGATTCAACTTCCCTTGGCTATTGATGAATTATAGCACCTGATGGTATATGTACATCAAAAACTCTTTTCGTAGCTAATAGCTAAAATTGTTGGTCATATACCAAATACTTGTGCTTCATGTTGTTAAACTTCTCATTGAAGTATGTGATCGGCCTTCTTTTTTAACTTAATATAGCTCCTACTACTGCACCACTCGCATCATAATTGACTTGGAAAACTTTGTTGAAGTATGATAGGGCTAACATTGATTACTCAATCACTCTCTTTTTCAATTCTTAGAGATTGCACTCAGCTTCCTCCATCCATGTGAATGCCTTGTGATCTCCTCTCAACATCTCTATGATTGTTTTTCATATCTAGCTAAAGTTCTTGATGAACTTATTATAAATGCTTGTGAGACCATGAAAACTTCACCTTCAAATGCACTTGGCAGTGATGGTCACTCCACTATTGCGTGCACATTTTTGGGTCCATATTTAGATTTTATTAGAATATTACAAAACCAAAATATACTAAATCCATCTTCATAAAGTTGCATTTATTTACATTTACTAACAACTTCTCTTTTTGCAACATCTAGAACACATTCCACAGATGCACCAGGTGTTCGTCCTTTGTCTTGCTAAAGACCTAGGTATATGATGACTTCTTTTGCAGAAATGGATTTAACACTTTTTTTTATCAACCTCATGAATGTACTTGGTGCATTTATTAACCCAAATGACATTATTATCCATGCATACAGTCTTTTATTCATCTTAAAGGCTTTCTTGCATTTATCTTCTTCCCTTGTCTTGATCTTATGATACCCACTCTTTAAATCGACCTTGGAGAAATACTTTGCTTTACTTAGGTAATTGATTAACATCAATGTGTAACAAAGGAAAATGAAATTTGATTGTTATCTTGTTGATGACCCTTGAATCTATACACATGAGATGTTTTCCTCCTTTATTTGGCACTAATCCTATAAGTACCACAAATGGCCTCAAGATTTACGTAATCAATCCTCAATCTAGTAACTTGTGGACTTACCTTTGCACCTCCTCTTCCTCTTGAGGTGCCATCTTATAACTTGCATTCTTTGGAAAACTGGCTCATGGGATCAAGTCAATGTGGTGACTTACATTGCTTAGTAGTGGTAAACCTTTTGGTATGTAGCTTGAAATAATGGTAACGAACTTATCTAAAGAATCATTCACTTCATGTGGAAGTGGTTCATCCTTCTCTTTCTTGATTCTTTCATGCTCTTATTGCACCAACACAAAGCATGCCTTCTCTTCTTCCACCACCTTCAAGAATTATTTTCCCAACATCATTAACACTCTTGTGCAAACACTTCTATTATGCTCATCTTCTTTGTCCTTCGATAGACTAAGTATGAACTTCTTGCCACCCTTTTCCAAGCAATAGGTGTTTGATTTTTTGTCATGCATAGCCTTTCAATCATACTATTAGGCCAATCCAAGAGTACATGACTTACTTCCATCGATATCACATCTCACCAAACCTCATCTTGGTATGCACTTATGTTGAAATTCACAAGGAATTTCACATTCACCAACTCCTGGTGAACCTTTTGCAGCCATGACACCTTGTACAAGGTTGGATACGCCACCTTCCTTAAACCCAGTTTCTCCACTATCTTGCACGAGACCAGATTGTTTATACTACCACTATCCACTATCAATTTACCAAAATTTCCACCTAATTTGTAGATCATTCTAAAAAATCTCTTCATTTGCATTGATTCATCTTGTACCTTTGGTAGCTTCACCAACATGCTCTTCATCATTAGGGTTTCTTCACACTTTAGCTCCTCAAGATGTTTTGTAGAGCTAACCAACTTCACATCTTCATGCGTGAAGTGTGTACCGACAAATTTCCTCTAAATATTGCATTCATTTTTCACCTATGGGCACTTGTGTGCCCAATGTTGGGTTTATCCACATCGAAAGCATGTTCCTGGGAATCATCTTTCCATACCTCATTCAAATCTCACTCATCTTCTAGATAGGTAAGATGTACTTGTTCACACATTATATATCTCAACTCCATGTGTTCCTCCTTATTATTGCACATATGCTTGACTTTGTACAACATTGTTTTCCACTTGTCACTATACGTTCCTCCTTGTGCTTCTTTATCCTCTTCGCATGAATCTTCCTCTTCCTTGTGCATTGTTATGTTGTCTATGTGATAGATAATCCTCAACCCTCAACATAAGATGATAGGGTTCATCCACCATTTGGATCTATCTCAAACTTAACTCTTCCTGAATGGATAATTTCAACCCATTAAAGTAACTTGTAACTTTATATTGGTAGACCTCATTATGGCCTAATTTAATGGTTATCTTGTATAACTCCTTTGTGTATTCCTTGACATTGAGGTTCTATAATATTTTGAGTAAGTCCATTTAATAGTCTATGGGAAAAAACTTACCCTTCATCTTTGCAACCAACTGATCCCATTAGGTTATCTTATCCTTGCCTCTCTTACTCCATTTAGTTTTTACTTCCCTCCACTATAGCACTATGTGACCTTTCAATTTATTTTGTGCAACCTCAATGCATTATGGATTGCTATCATTCATCAAATGCAAAGTAATCCTCTTAATTTTTGAGAGATAATGAGATCCTCCATATTTAGACTTCCTAAGAAACATTACACTTGCACCTTGGTGCCTTTCCTAATCTATGAAATAAATCTCAAGAGACTACTTTCTCCTACATCCATTTGTTCTTTGTCATCTTAATCTCTTCTAGCTTCTCCTGCACATCTTTATTACTCTTTGACATCACTCTAATTGTACCTTGGTAAAAACCCACACAATTTGTCTTCCTCAATGACATATAAACATGTTTTCACAAACTATAACACATCCAATACTTCATTAAGTCGTCTATCCACATTAGATGAAATTGATCATCTACCAATAGATCTCCTAGGTGGCATTATTTCCTCCCTAAAATTACTAATCTCATTTCACCTCCTTGCTCTCTACCCAATTTCTCACAATGGAAATAAATAGTTTCATATTTGCCTCACATTCAATGCTATGCTAGCTTCATTTTCCCACTCAAATCTCACCATTTACAAGCTCAACCCACTCTGATACTCGTTGATGTCATCATAATCAATATCCCTTGTACCTTACACTATAAAACTAAGTTACACCCTTGTAAAAACATTGAAAATTAGTTTTTTTGTATTAATATGATAAAGGATTACATAAGTCTCACCCAAGAATAACCTTCAAGCTTTTTGGGATCTAAATGTACACATGGATGCATACATAATGTTCAAGGCTACATGCCTTCCTCTTTCTCTCGATATTGCTCTCTTTATGTTGGAAAACAAACATAACCTCCCAATATTTCTCAACTAAGCTCACAAAATGATCCCTATCATGTCATTTTATAGGCTCATCATGGTGCTTACAAGGAAAATCTTTAATGAAAAATTGCTACTGACTAATGCAAATCCTAAATTCTTTGGGCATCCATTTCATGCAACTACTAACAAATTCTATTTAATTAGTAATGCATTCACTGCTCTTGAGTTGTACAACTCAACACATCTAGTCTACTATCATAGGATCCTATAATTCTTGTGCCATATAAATATCAACTACCTATCATAAAAGATCTTTAGGTGGTTATTATTGATATTCCCACCTTCCACCTTCTATATTGATTTATCCTTCATACTTTTGACAAGGATATAGGTCTAGGTTTATCGTAGGTCCACATGGCTCATATTCAAACCAAGTTGATTGAGAAAAAAAAATTGAATCATATGCATTTTCACTCCCTTAATTATAGAGATTCCTTTCTACCAACTGTGTTATTTTACATGCCTATGCACCTTGTTTCTTAGCGTGAGTAAAATCTGCTTCAGTGTTATTCCTTTTCATTAATTTGGTCCTTATTATGTGTACCAAATATCCTTACTCATTATGTGCATGCATTGAGGTATTTACATGATCGTGTGTTTTGCCTCCTTTTTTTCACTCTGGTGCAACAAAACTTACTTTGATGTGTCTAGCACTACTATATGGGTGCACCCTCCTACACAAAACTAGACTTAGTAAAGTCCTTGGTGATTCAAGATTACCTTTTTTCATGGGATGATCCTACATCAGAGTCCCATATAAATACATAATATGTCTAAGTATATTCCTATCTAGAATTTTTGAAGCAAGCCTAATATACACATCTTCACATTCAAATAGACTACATGCTATTATTTCTAATACAAGGAACAAGTTCTAACAAATTAAGAAGCACCTCAAATCCAATCCAAATTTGTTTTAAATTTGTTAAATGTGATTTGAATTCCCTTTAAGAGTATTGGATATGTAGGCAATTCTCAACCATGCATCTAGGAGTGGTTGGGGTTAGCTCAACCCACCTTCTTTCTGCTTATGTAGACCAAAATGTAGAGTTGAAAGTGTACTTAGGGTTTCAAATAAAAGGAGACATGTTTTTACAGTTGTATACATAGATAACATCTAAAGATCACACATAGAGATAACTTAAAATTAATCACAACAGGTCATAGGGAAATAGAGAAGTAAAACTTACCTAGATGAAACTATCATATTGCAAAACATAACAATAGTCAATATTATCTGGAAGCTAAAAAGTTTATCTAGTTGCATTTAGAGTGTTAGTTATAGTTTAGTATAACTATGATAACTATATTTGCATCCTAAAAATAATGATGGGAATCAACTAAAGGAAAATAATTCATAAGTTATAACAAACTAATAAGAGAAGAGAAGCAATATGAACAATAATATAAAACAAAATCTCCATTAAATAGCTAAGTTGTTCATTCCCATGTTTGAGAGTCCATGGGATACACTCTATTCATCCACACTTGCTTATTTTCTTACCTCCTTTTTAGCCTAGATTTATTCCTTTATAGCTCAAAATGGCTTTTCAGCTTATCAACTTATATTCTTATTGAACAACATTTCAACTTCCTTTTTGACACAAATACAATTAATTCTTCATTTATTACAATTAATACAAATCCATATGCCTATGCTAACACTTACCCAGAAAACAATAGGTGTCTCATCACGAGACACTTATATGAAATTCACTATTTAATCCAAAAGTCTATAATTTTGCTCCATTATAATGCATTTGTGGTAAGCTACCTAATTTCTCTATTTCCTTGCTCTCTACCTAATCTCAACCACAAATGACAGAACTCTTCTACTACTACCCTCACCCTCTCATGTGGAAATCCACCCTCCTATACAAATAACTAATTTCCTTGGCCTCTCATGCTAGAACTTCATGCTACTCGACAAATAACTAAATATACAACCTCAAATGCATGTTTAATTTTAAAAAATCATAAACACTTTTACTTTGTTTCAAACCTATTTCAATTAACTCATAGAACAAAAAAAGCATCATTCTTTGTCATCAATTGAATTTATTTATAGATTCCAAGACCCTGGAATCACTTTGAACAAAAATTATGATTGCCACAAACTCACTGTCACTCTCATCAAGTTATACTACCCATAATAACTTGTTATCAATTTTTAATAAATGACATGCTATCTATGTCACCATCTAGTTCCCTTTCCTCAACAATAATCATCAAATCATTAAACTACTTAGGTTTCTAAAATATTATTTTAACCTTGGCTTTTGGGATACTTTGACCCTTTCTTCATCTCTCATGTCAATATCTTTGTATAGAACTCAACAATAGCTAAAACCATAGCAATGGCCATTCCTAGAGAAGACAAATCCACCTTATTCAATTGCATATATCTCATAGAAAAAGAGATATTTTTTGGTGTTTGATACTTGAATGTGGTTCTTATTGTGTATGAGACTCTATATGCGAATGAGACTACATATTGTATCCCACCATGATCACAAAATAAAACATCAATTGCCACACTTATTTCTTCCATATAAGACATCTATTTTACTACGTATATACATGCCACTATGTACACCATCATCACTATGGAAAAATAACACTATCCATTAATTCCCTCTTTCTTTTTGCCTACTACATAGTTTTTAATAGTAACATGTCCTTCTGCTAAGTAATGGACCTACATAGGAAAGCTCTACCTGAGTCACTATGTTTTTCATCTATAATTAAGTGATGCCAATTATTGATGTCATTTTACCTCTAGTGAAAAAATGGTGTTTACCATACCCTTTGGATGACATTGGGATACAACTTGAATGGGTGAATATATCACATTGAAGAGAATGAGACACGTAGTGGCTATGCTCCATGTGCTTTGGTATGTCTATGTGGAAGTGTGAAACTTATCCTCTGAGAGTTGTTGCCACTAGATCATACAAAAGAGCTGCCTATATGTATCTAATTTAAATTGACCTTCTTAATAAACACCCACTTCGTGTAAATAACCATCAACTCATAAAACATATGTTTGAAAATGTATGCTTGAAACAAAGTCTTGAACCATGACCCTTAAAAAATATGCCTAAAACAATGATGACCTCCAATTATAAGCTACAAATTTCTCCACTAGCTTGCATCATCCTTTGGTGATAACGATCCCTTTATGTGCTAGTATCTATTTTCAAAATACCTTTCTATTAATGAAAACACCAAAAATAACTTTTTAATTGTAATTAATAACTCATAAAGGCTTAAATTACAATCTATCAGAGCTTGAATCCCAATACCATGGATAACTTGACATGTTTGAATCCCAACAGTCACACCAATGTTAGTTGTAGTTTAGTATGGATGAGATAAAAATATTTGTTGGAGAGTTGTCAGTGATGTCATGGAGGTATCTTTGTGAGTGGACGAAGTGATTTGATAGCCTAAGTAACAATGACAAAGTGTGCAATGTGCTTGTCCTAGTGTGCTTAAAGGAGGCTTGGTTGATCTTTAGTTTTGGTATGATTAGAGATGTTTAGGGATGAGTATGGTGATTGAAACATATGAAAGAGGTACTTAATATGTTATCTATGCTTTGAGAGCTTGTGTGCATAAGTGGAATTCATCTAGTAGTCCATAGTTTTCATTTAGATAGTTTGGGTCTAGTGGTCAAAAATTTGAGTAGGTAGTTTGTTAATGTCACCATTGCCACGTGTGGATGAGTCAAGAGGAGTTGGTCATATGGTTGTGATAAAATTAGTCCCTAATTACTATATGATAAATCTTAGATAATGCACCTAAGTGCAATCAAATATATATGAGTGAAAATTTGGATTCTTATGTATTTTGATATTGTTTTCCCATACTTAGCCAAATTTGCAATATGATAAGAAGAGCCAAGTAAGTGTTTTGACAAAGCCATATATCACATGTGTGGATATTTTAGGAGAAGGTGATCATATGGGTTTATTTAGTTTTATGCATAGTTGATTTGTGTTAAATTTTAGATCATGCACCGAAGCACAACAAGGGTTATGTAGGAGCAAAGTTAGGCTCTCAGACAAGTTCTAAGCATAGTTGGCTCTGTGACAGAAGATTTTGAGAAGGATTTTAAATGATGTTATATATCAAAAATGTGAAGGTTTCAAGATTAGTTTATACATGGTTGGATTCTCTTATGTGAGGAGATCATATGGTCCAAATTTTAGATCATGCAAGTGAGTGCAAAAGAAGTTATTATGGTCCAAAGTTGGCCTTCCAGGCATATTTCAATAGTTCCCATACTTAGCCAAATCTACATGAAGTTAAAGTTTGAGACCAAATGGAGATAGAATGGTGCATGAGATTTCATACATATAGATATGTGATGCATAAAAATTTAAATAAGTCAAAGTTTTTGATGCTTAAACTGGGTAAAGATCGATCTCCTTACAAAAGGATTAATAGAGCATGTTTATTCCAAGATGTCAAGATGAAGTGAGATGATGCTAGGTGCATGATGTTTAATGAGTAAAAAAAGGTAAAGTATAAGGATATAATGGTGAGTGGGTATTTTAATATATTGATTAAATGGTGAGCATTGATAGTTAAATCCCTGTTTGATCCACAAAGATTGATGGAGCTTGCAGAGTCAACATTACAAGATTGCACGAGATGAGGACAAAATGCCTGAGGTTTAAAATTTGAGCATTGGCACATATGCATTAAAGTTAAGGAAAATATCAATGGTTTATAATTTATCCAAAGTTGAGAGGATATGAGAAGAGAAAAAATGAAGTTTAACTATGACCATTTATATTTAAATATTTGAATTTAACAAGGGAAAAAATAGTCTGTGGTTTTTGGACCATATCATTATCTAAAATGAATTTGACCATGAATTAAAAATAAAAAATGAAAAGGAATACAAGGAAAATCTATAAATATTTATTTGAATATTTGAAGTGTGTGAAGACAAATATTTTGAGCTTCAAAGTTGACTGTGTGTTTGTGTATGGACTATAAGTGACCCGAGAAGATTATTCGAGCTTGTTTTGATATATATTGATGAAACTATTGGGGAGTGTTTTAGACTCCATAAGGACAATTTTATGTTGTATGACTAAAATATTAAATATTTGAGAAATTTAACAAGGGACCTATAGAAAAAATAGTCTGTGGTTTCCATGGACCATATCATGTGAGTTGTCTTAAAGGTGAAGGAATGAATTTGGCCAACCAATATGTTGATTCATGATATCTTTCTATATAGTGAAATTGAAGATGATTATTTCTAGACTTGTATGAGAGAGAGACTAGTGCAAGGTACATGTGAGAGCTGTGGAGTGAAAGATAGGTAGTGTGAAGTTAAAAAGTTTTTTGACTATGTGTATGACCTGTAGGATGTTCTTAATGTTAGAATAATTTATCTTTAAATTTGAGGATATGCAAAGAGGTTTGATCTGTAGGATAATAAAGAAGGAGAGAGATTTGGCATGCCTATGTGAATTTTAGAGAGAAAGATGTTAGAAAAAGAGAAAGGTGTTAAATACATAATTTTTAAGGTGGAGTTGTTCAAAGGAGGGTCTAAAGGACTTGGTATTCCTTAGGAGCATTTACTCCTTGTGAAATAGGTGTTTTAAATACCTTTGGTTAGGAGGATATGATCAGGGTTCACCGGTCTAAAAGAGTTGATTAGTCTCTTGTTTGTAATTTTTTATAGGATAATAGTCCATTTATGTTAAGGTTTGAGAGTGGGTTTTACATGAGGGTTTTTGATAGGAACTATGTGTTATGTATTTGATCTTGTGTATGCATTAAATTAAGAGCTCTCATTTTAAGCTTGATTTGATATATGATTGTTAATATTATGACTGTAATTATTAAAATACTAAGATCCTTGATTCACCCCTTCTCTGTGATTGACTAAAAATTAGCATTCGAGCAAGGTTGTGGAGCTAAAAGATTGCAAACATGGAGGAGGAGGTTGCTGAGTGTGTCATCAGCATGGCCAACGGACATCGGTCATGTGTAGATAGGAAGCTACACCGGTCAGGAACGTCAGTCATCTCCAGGCAGACAAGGCTGACGTCGGTCGCCTGTGCGGTTCTAGAACTGCTAGTTCACAAATAGTTTGTTAACGAACCAGTTATTTGCATGTTAAAGGCTAATTTTAGTCTTGTATGGATCTAATTATTGTAATTGGATGTTTAATTATTGTTTGCATGGGAATATAATAGACTCAGGTATTGAGTGTGCTAGTTGAGTAAGAGCAAGGTTAGCTCCTTTAGATAAGGTGTGTTCCTCCTAGTGCCACAATGTGTGTATGATCAGGTAGAAGTTGCAAGGTTGGTAGAAGATCCACTGGGGTACTGGTTTGGAGAATATTTGGTGAGGCAAGGACAAGGGTTCTTTTAGAGAGATCTACAATGGTAAGTAAGAGCATTGATTTGTAGGTGTTGCAAAACCAAGTTGATCTGTAGGTGGCAAGATCTCAACAACACAACAAGTAGCAAGATCAAGGGAGACCTAGTATGATGTGTACTCGATCATTACGTGGAGTACTTGTGTACTGGTATAGTGATACTGACTGGTGGTACTGGCAGTAGTGATACTACTGGTTGGAGGTGAACACCAACTCTGTGTTTGAGTTGTGTGTTGGGACTGTAATTGAGAGAGTGAACTCTTGAAGGTGAATTTGTCACTTGGTGTGGGAAAAGGTGAAGTGTGGCATCTCTTCATTATAATTTCTTTCATAATTGGGTACCTGTGTTAAATTCTAGTGTTACTTCTATTTAAATTATGCATTTATGCTCTATATATAGTGAAATTGCTTCTTAGATCTTGACAAAGTGGTATGCTAATGCAGGGAGCAGGTTTGTGTTTGATTACAGGACTCAGGGGTTTCTGTATGAGTGGGAGCAATGGCAGAAGAAAGTAGACTAAGAAAGGAGGTGAAGGTACAATTACGGTGTTATGTGAAAGAAAGAGCAGATAAAAAAAATTGTTGGTTGTAGAGATCAGCAAAGGAATAGTTGTTAGTGTTGTTGCATGATGCTCTGGGATTAAAGTAGAATCTTGTTTTATAGATTATGTTGCCTCTTTCCATGCAGTGAAATAGAATTTTTCCATGTTAAGGTCTTTGGAGACTTTGAGGGGCTGGTGTGCCTTGTCAAAGTTTTGGCAAAGGGGAATGCAGCTGAAATTATGGGTGTTGAAGGAGGTCATGCTCCCAGTCTTGAAGATGTGGTCAGGAAATGATGAGAGATGCACAAAAACTCTCACAGCAGATGCACTTAAATTAGCAGGTGGTAAGAAAGTAGGTATCCTTTATCTATCTACTTATATTACTGAGCAAAGATGTGGCTTTGTATGGTCACATGAGCAAGAAGGAGATGCATGTTCTTAAGAGGAAGTTAGTGTGACAAACTTAAGAACTAGCCTTGAGGTTTATGGAGGAGATGAGTTCAATGAGTAAAGCAAGGCAATTTAGACAGAGTTTTGATCCAAAGAGAGCTCGCGGATAAAAAGACTCACAGGAGAACATGTGCATCATGAACCCTATAGACAGGTGCCGATGTTATTGCAGACCAGAGCCAATGGTGTCGGGTGTAAGACTAACATCAATAACTGACGTCGGTGACAGGTAGACACTGACATCAGTCAGGAAACCAGTTTGGTAGTCAAGACAGTTGCATGAAACTGATGTTGGTCAGATATAGAGTGGTGACCATCATGGAAGGATTTTGGGTGGACAACAAGCTGTTAAGGAGTCTCAAACAATAAGGACTGAAAGGGTAAGTAAACCTCAAATTTGTGGCAGGAAGGATCCAAGAAACAATGGGAGCATGGCATGAATGAGGAATTTGATTCCTAGGATGTAAAACCAAACGGGAGATTCGGTAGGGTTGCCAGCCGAAAGAAAGCAGAAAGACGAATGGATACCTTGTTAAAGTAGAATGGACATTAGAAGGCCAAGTCATATGGTCTTGAGGAGCTCCAAGACAGTGGTACAGGTTTGACAGGTGGATGACAAAGCAGGTGTTAACTACTGTGGTTTCTTTAAATCACAACATTATCCTATTACTGTATGTTGTGTGGCTTGGAGTCACACATGCAGGGTTTTTCTAAGCTAAAGGTAAATGAGGTGTGTCATGAAGAATTTGAAGGAGTGAAATTCTTTGGCATAAGTGTGTTTCTAGAGACATGGAAGATCTTGAGGAGAAACCGATTAACATGTCTGGACAGTTCTTGTCCTGATTCACAATGAGGTTAAGTTTACTGGACCTAAGGTTGCCCATGCATAGCTGTTAGCAAGTTTGGAGCCAATCTAGGAAAGAAGCACTAGAGGGCAGTTTAGTGGATTCTCAGGTGAGATGGACTAGTAGTAGGTTGGTTTGCAGGGTCAAGTTCTTATCTACATGGGTTTGTAGGCAGTTGGCAGGTTACTTGGGTGACAGGAGGTCAGGTTGTGTGGTGGGTGTCTTCAGGATTTTTTATACAAGCCAGGAAACAAATAGTGTACAGGTACAAGTACAATACTGTCCAAGTTTGTAGGTTATAGAGCTAAAATCTTCACTGATTGAGGAGGTTGCTGAGTGTCACAGTCATTCGAAATCGGTCATGAGGAAGCTGCTGACATCGATTTCGGTCATCTCTAGGCAGACAGGGACCAAACCTATGTGCTTCCAGAATAGTTCACGAACAGTTTGTTTGATGCATGTTAAAGGCTAATTTTGTGAGCTGTGATCTAATTATTTTAATTGGATGTCTAATTAATGGGATCTATATAATAGACTCATGGGCTGTATTGTAAAGTGTGCTAGTTGAGTAAGGTTAGCTCCTTCAGAGTGAAGAGAGCTGTGTTCTTCCTATTAAAATTAAAATATCTAGGTAGGTCTGCAGGTTGTTGCAAGGTCTGGTTATCCATTGGGGTACTGGTTTGGAGAATCATAAGGACTTGTGAGGCAAGGACAAGGGTTCTTAGGGTGTAAATCTACATGGTAATTAAGATCATTATTTGCAGCATGTGT
Source organism: Torreya grandis (assembly GCA_037957365.1). NCBI lineage: Eukaryota > Viridiplantae > Streptophyta > Pinopsida > Cupressales > Taxaceae > Torreya > Torreya grandis. Next base: position 3,743,545 of record JARHVA010000778.1, read on the forward strand.
GCATGGTCTAGGTTTGCAGGTGTTGCAAAACCAAGTTGATCCTTCTAGCAAGATCAGATCTACTTGGAGTACGGTTGTACTCAGTCATGGAGTACGTGGAGTACTTGTGTATTGGCATTAGTGTGACTGGTGGTACTCAGTAATGATACTAATTGGTTGGAGGTGAACACCAACTCTTTGTTTGAGTTGTGTGTTGGGACCGTAATTGAGAGAGTACAAGGTGAATTACTTAACTTGGTGTGGGAAGCCTGTAAGAGAGTGTGCATCTCTTCATTATAATTTCTTTCTGGAAGGTATTAATATAATTGGGTATTGTCTTCATGATAAATTCTGTGTTGTGGCTTGTCTTCATGATAAACTAACATGTGCTTTATCAGATGTCAATTCAAGCATGGATGATGTGAAGATGCAAGTTAAAGATCTAGAAGTAATAGTCAAGAATCTGTAGAATATGATAGTTACTGGTCTCAACCAAAGGGATGAACAATTTGAAAATAAATAAATGACTTACTTAGATATGCTCTTATCCAAGGACAAAAGGGATTTCAGCTCCACCAAAAGGGTCAAGAATGAAAATTCATGGATAGTTGATGATCAAGAGAAAGGTAGGTCAAATTTGAACAATGTCTTCAATGGGTACTACTTCTCCTACAATTAATTTGGTCATAGATATAGGGATTGTGCTTTAATTCCAAAGATCAAAAGGAATCTTATATGTCAAAATTATAACCAAAAAGGTCATATAGCCAAAATCTACAATAGAGCTTTTTGGAAAAAGGATATACAAGTCATTGACACCATCAAATGGTTCAAGAAGACTAAGTCTAAGATTGAAAAAGAAAAGAAGTAAAATTCAAGCGGTCCTCCAAAGGAAGAGTCAAATTTTGTTCAAGAAGCCTTACATAATAAAGAAGATGGGAACAAGAGATGGTTCATAGATAGTGGATGCTCAAATCATATGATAGGATATGAGCAAGTTTATCTCCCTCATGAAGACCAACCCTAGTTCAATGAGATTTAGGGACAAGAAATCTGCTAACATAGTTGGCAAAGGTAATGTGAATTTGGATAATGGTCATTCTAGGATTATTAATGTCTTATATGTAGAAGGATTGAAACATAATCTTTAAGTGTAAGGAAGGAAATGTTGTAACTTTTCATGATGATGTTTGTGAATTAAGAAAGGATGGTAAATCAGTTACAAATGTTTATAAAATAGATAACATGTATGTATTCCATGAATCCAAGAAGGAGGAACACTTCATGAGTCAATTGGAAGAAATATAACTTTGACATAAAAGGTTTGGACATATAAATTTTGATAACATGGTAAAGATCAGTTCAAAGGGATTGGTAAGGCATATGCCCTAAATTTCTAAGATTCCTCATTCTCTCTGCAAGGCATGTCTTCATGGGAAGCAAACTAAAAGAAGATACAAATCCAAGGAGCTATACACTACAAAGCCATTAGAGTTTATCCAAACTGATCTATGTGGACCTATGAGGACCTAAAGTATAAAATGTAATAGCTACTTCATACTTCTCATTGATGATTTTACTAGGATGATTTGGATATTTTTTCTTCAAGAAAAATCAGAAGCTTTTGCAAATTTTATGTCATTCAAAGTGATTGTAGAAAATGATAAAGGGTCAAATATCAAGTGCATAATGTCATATAGAGGAGGTGAGTTTTGGTCTCATGAATTTGATGATTTTTGTAAAAAACAAGGGATAAGGAGACAATATTCTATTGCTAGAACACCATAACATAATGGTGTTTTTGAAAGGAAGAATATGACTATTTAAGAGATGAGTAGAACCATGCTTCAAGATTCCAAACTATCAGATGGTTAGGAAGAGGCAACCAAAAATTTAGTTTAAATCCTAAACAAGTGTCAAATCAGATCAAATGGTGATAATACTCATGAATTATGGAAAAATAGAGCAGCTAATGTCAAACATTGTAGAGTGTTTGGGAACAAGTGCTTCATCAATAGAGATGAAGATAATCTTGGTAAATTTGATTCAAGGTATGATGAGGGAATCTTCGTAGGTTACTCCTATATCAATACTACATATAGGTACTTCAACAAGAGAATTAAAAGGATTATTGAAAGTTCAAATGTAAGGGTAGATGAGACTAGTAGAGTTAAGAAGCCAAAATTATAGGTAAGTAACTCAATTCAAAATACTGTTGTAAATAATGATGAGTTATCTGTTCAAAAAAATGATGAAGATGAAGAGGAGGAAGAAAAACAAGATTTTAATGCTCCATCTAGAAGAATTTAAAAAGATCATCCAATCTTTCAAATCATTGGAAATATTGGTGCAAGGTTGCAAACTATAAGGATAATCTTGATCAATCAGAATCAACAAGACTCATCTCTATTATCCATGATTGAACCCAAAACATTCATGGAAGCTAGAAAAGATGAAATTTGGAATGATGAAATAAATATAGAAATTGATCAAATAGAAATGAATGAAACATGGGACTTAGTTCCTAGACCAAAAAATAAAAATGTGATAGGTACCAACTAAGTTTTCAAAAATAAGATGAATGAGAAAGGAGAAGTCACAAGGAACAAGGCTAGGTTGGTGTGTAAAGGATATGCTCAGGTTGAAGGAATAGATTTTGATGAAACTTTTGCTCCTGTGGCAAGAGTGGAAGTAATTAGAATCTTCTTGGCATATGCAATCTTCAAGGGGTTTAAGGTATATCAAATGGATGTGAAATATGCATTCTTGAATGGCAACTTAGAAGAAGAAGTCTACATTGAGTTTCCTGAAAGATACTTCATGTCAAGTAATCAATAATTTATGTGTAAACTGAAGAAGGATTTGTATGGTCTTAAATAGGCTCCTAGAGCTTGGTATGATAGGTTGGATAAGTATCTTTTGAGTCAAGGTTTTAAAAAGGGGGTAGTTGATATTAATTTGTACATTAAGATAGAAGGCATTCATCAATTAATTATTGTTTTATATGTTGATGACATAGTTTTTAGATTTGACAATGATAAAATGAGTAGAGATTTTGTAGATACTATGAAGACTAAGTTTAAAATGTCAATGTTGGGAGAATTGTTTTTCTTCTTAGGATTATAGATTAATCAACTTGATGTAGGGATATTTATTTCACAAGATAAATACATTAAGGATATGCTAAGGAAGTTTGACATAATGGATTGTAAGCCAATATGTAATCCAATGATCACAAGGGTACAAGTTAAGTAAACTGGATGACTCACCAAAATTTGATCAAACTTTGTATAGATCCATGATTGGAAGTCTTTTGTACTGTACTACTCTTAGGCTTGATATCATACAAGTAGTGGGTTTTGTATGAAGGTTTCAAGATGACCTTAGAGAATCTCACTTGAAAGCAGTAAAAAGGATCTTGAGATATCTCAAAGGCACCATAGAGTATGGTTTATGGTATCTCAAGAGTAAAGAATTCTCTTTGAAATCTTATACTGATGCAGATTAGGCAAGTTGTGTGGATGATAGGAGAAGTATTAGTGGTGGGGTCTTCTTTATGGGGGAATGCTTGGTGTCTTGGATAAGCAAGAAGCAAGCCTTAGTGTCTCTATCAAATGTAGAATCTAAATATATATCAGTTTCTTCTTGTTGTACACAAGTCATATAGATGAAACAAACTTTGAAATATTATGAAGTAAGATAAAATAGACCTTGTTTTGTCTATTGTGATAACACTAGTGCAATTAGTATCTCAAATAATATTGTTATGTACTCAAAGACTAAGCACATTCCTATTAGATATCATTTCTTGAGAGAACAAGTGAATAATCAAAGTGTTAAGTTAGAGTATGTGCCTACAAAAGAGCAACTTGTAGATCTTATGACCAAACCATTGTCAAAAGCTACATTTGAGGATCTAAGACAAAGCTTGGGTGTCATTTATTTCTATATGAATCAATAGAAGGTATTTGGTTAAGGAGGAGAAAAAAGTTCTTGAGCTTGCTCCAAAGGTTTGTCAAGAAGCTATAGTGCAGATGCACAATTGGTGGTCATGGAAGTGTCTTGATAAAGAAGGATGGTAAGCCTGCATGGTGGTTCTTCATGGTGTATGGAGATATTAAGATGATCAAGTGGTGTAATTTATCATAAATATTATAGGGAGTCCCTCTCAGATGTTTCTTGGTTATTTACATCAGAGTTTAGTTCTTTTGTGTGTTCTTTCTTCATTGGTTGTGGTGCTTGGTTGAAGAGAGTGTTGGCATGGAGCAAGAGGAAGGTGTCAAGGAAAGAAGAGAGAAAGTGATTAAAGTAAGGGGGAGTTTATATCATATTTATAAGATGGTCCTTTATTATTGATGGTATTTTTAATTCCTTAGGATCAGTTTTTGCCCACTTTATCATTGTGTCAAAGGGGGAGAAAGTTCCTATTGTGGGAGTGCTTGAAGAGAGAGAAGGTGAGTTGTATATTGCTATATATGATGTTTGTTGACGTCAATGAAAAAGGAGAAGATTGTTGGAGAGTTTTTAGTGATGTCATGGTGATGTCATGGATGTGTCTTTCTATGTGGATGAAGTGCTATGATAGCCTAAGTAACAATGACAAAGAGTGCAATGTGCTTGTCCTAGTGTGCTTAGAGGAAGCTTAGTTGATCTTTAGTTTTGACATGATTAGACATGTTCAAGAGTGAATATGGTGATTGGATCATGTGAAATATGTCCCTAAGACAATATCTATGATTTGATAGCTTGTGTGCATAAGTGGAATTCATCTGGTAGTCCATAGTTTTCATCTAGATAGTTTGGGTCTAGTGGTAGAAAATCTGAGTAGGCAGTTTGCTAACGCCACCATTACCATGGGTAGATGAGTTAAGAGGATTTGGCCATATGGTTGTGATAAAATTAGTCCCTAACTAATATGTGCTAAATACTAGGTCATATGCCTAAGCATAGTCAAAGATATATGGGTATAAAGTTGGGATCTTATGCATTTTGACAGTGTTTTCCCATACTTAGCTAAATTTACAATATGATAAGAAGAGTCAAGTAAGCATTTTGATGAAGGCATATCTCACACATGTGGAAATTTCAAGATAAGGTGATCATATGGGTTTGCTAATTTTTGTGCATAGTTGATTTGTGTTAAATTTTAGATGATGCATTGAAGCACAACAAAAGTTATGTAGGAGCAAAGTTGATCTCCCAGACAAGTTCTAAGCATAATTGACTCTGTGATAGAATATTTTGAGAAAGATTTTTAATGATGTTGTATATTACACACATGAAGGTTATATATAAATTTTGTTACATGGTTGGATTATCCTATGTGAGGAGATCATATGGTCCAAATTTGAGTCATGCAAGTGAGCAAAAAAGAAGTTATTATGGTCCAAAGTTGGCCTTCCAGGCATATTGCAATGGTTCCCATACTTAGCCAAATCTACATGAAGTTAAAGGTCAAGACAAAATGGATATTGAATAGTGTATGGAATTTTATACATATAGATATATGGTGTGCATCAAGTCAAATAATTCAAAGTGTTCTATGCTTAAACTGGGTAAAGATTGAGCTCTTGACAAAAGGATTGATGGAGCGTGTTTATTCCAAGATGTCAGGATGCAATGAGATGGTGTTAGGTGCATGATGTTTAATGAATGATTAAAGGTAAAGGATAAGGATTTAATTGTGAGAAATTTTTCATACAGATTGATCTAATGGTGACTATTGATAATTAAAGACCTGGTTGATCCATAAAGATCGACAAATAGTGTGGAGTCAACATTACAAGATTGCATGAGATAAGGTCAAAGTGATTGAGGTTTAACGCTTGAGCATTGGTGCATATGCATTAAAGTTTAGAAATAATAAATGGTGTATAATTGATCCAAATTTGAGAGGTCATAAGATGTGAGCAAAGTGGTTGAAGTTTAACTGTGATCGTTTACATCTAAACATTTGAATTTAATAAGGGAAAAAACTAATCTGTGGTTTTTGGACCATATCTTTTGATCCAGAATGAATTTGACAATGTATTAAAAATAAAAGATGAAGAGGACTCCAATTTTCATCTGGAAATATGGATTTAAATATCTATAAGTGTGTGTAGACAAATATTTTGAGCTTCAAAGTTGAATGTGTGTTTGTGCATAGTTTGTAAGTGACCCGAGAAGACTGTTTGAGCTTGTTTTGATATTGTTTCAAAATATCTTGATGAATTGACTATTGGAGAGTGTTATAAACTCAATAAGGATGATTTATGTAGATTATGAATGATTTACCAATCATATGCTATATGAATAAAGGCTTATAAGGTGATTGTGTGTTCACTCATAATGACTATGTGTACAGAAAAGTGTTTGAGCTATTTTTGCTTAAACTAAAGGGTACTGTGATGGTTATTGACACTTAAGAGGGACCTATAGATCATGTATAATGAGTCCATGATATTGTAAAGTGTTCTTATGTTATGTTTTTTCTCATAGAAGTGTGAAAAAGGTGAATGGGTCTTCATAGGACCTAAAAGTGACTTAGGCCTATTTTGAAAGTTAATTGTGCTTAAGTGTGATCCATGTGAGATGCCTTAAGGGTGAAGAAATTTATTGTGGCTAGCCAATATGTTGATAATTCATGAGAGATCTATATATAGTGAAATCAAAGATGATGATTTCTAGACTTGTATGAGAGAGAGACTAGTGCAAGGTACATGTGAGAGTTTTGGAATGAAGGATAGATAGTGTGCTTATTGGTTGAGTTAATGAGTAGAACAGTTTATTGACTACGTGTATGACCTATAGGTCATGTTCTTAATGTTAAAATAAGTGATCTTGAAATTTAAGGATATGAAAAGAGGTTTGAATGTGCATATGAGGACAATTTGAGTAAAGAAGGAGAGAGATTATGCCATGCCTATGTGAGAGGCTTGTTTGAGATAGAGATAGCTTATGCAGAGGTTAAAAAATAGATATCCATCATCAGGTGTTGAAGACTTAATTTATAAGGTGGAGGTGTTCAAAGGAGGGTCTAAAGGACTTGGTCTTCCGTAGTGGCAGTTACTCCTTATGAAATAGGTGTTTCACTAAATACCTTTGGTTAGGAGGACATGCTAAAGCTTTGCTGGTCTAAATGAGTTGATCAGTCTCTTATTTATAATTTATTATAAGACAATATTCTATTTGTGTTGTAGGATTAAGAGTACATTTTATTCCCCATGAGGGTTTCCCATAGGAACTATGTGTTATGTGTTTGATCTTGTGTATGCATTGAATGAATGAGATTTCTTGTTAATGTTGCTTGATTAAATTGATATATGTTGATTGGTTAATAGTATATAGGACTGCAATTGAAATTGAAATATTTGGGCTCACTGATTCACCCCACCTCTCAGTGATTGTACCTCTAACAATATTTGCATGTTAAAAATAATGATGGGAATCAAATAAATGAGGAGAATTCATAACTAATAAAAAACTAATTAGAGAAGAGAATCAAGATGAATAATAATATAAAATGAGATATCCGTTAAATAACCAAATTATTCATTCCTATGGCCGATAGGCCATGGGATACATTCTATCATTCACACTACTTATTTTCTTGGCTCCTTAGTGTAAATTCATTCCTTTATAACTCAAAGTGGATTTTTAGATTCTAAAACTTCTCTTATTATCAAACAAATTTTAGAATTCATTTTTGACACACATACAATTAATTCCTCATTTATTAAAATTAATGTAAAGCCCTATGCCCATGCTAACATAGAGGCTCAAATCCTGATCCAAGTAACTCACAATCTAGTTTGATACCATTCTTGACATTTGTATTCAGTCTCAGACTTGAAAATATAGTAAAATGCCATATATTTTAATTTTATTAATACTTTCCATAAACAACAAGTGAAAATTTCAAATTAGAATCTACCCTTTACATTTAGATTTGTGTTTAGTTGTAATATATCATATAGTCTAAATTATATTCTCACTTTAATATTTTTGGGTTCATAAATAAAAACAAGGTAAAAATTATTGGTGAACCCATTTATATACTAAACATAGCCAAACCATAGGTCTTCGCTTAGAATTTCATCCTTCTTTCTAGGGTTTCAAATTTTTGTATATAAATCTAATTTTTAGATATGATTTCTAATTTCCACAAACAAAATGAAATGATATTTTTCACCATTGGCCCTAGTTTTCTACACATTTTCATGATTTCATTCTATGTCATCTAATAAGGTGAGTTTCGTTGTCCCTTTAAGGTGAAGTATTGAGATTTGGGCTAGTCAAAATCAAATGTGAAAAAGGTATAACTCACACATAGAAACATAATGGAGAGGAGAACTAGAATGAAAAATACATATGAAATGGTATTCAATTAATGTAGCTTGAAATATAATTAATGCACATAAGGGTGAGGATATATATAGCTTAAAAAATAGATATCCATCCTTTTATTATGGGACATACAAAAGGTGCCATCCACTAATGGTGGTAACGGTTGACATAAAATCTGATGTGATTAGTTGAAGATGGTTTTATGTTAAGTAGGTTAACTTTAGTAATATCAATGTATCACAAGGGTTAATATTGGTTAGATTCCTTATCATTCACTTAAAAATAAATAGTGCCTATATATATAGTAATGTATGTATAATACACATAACATAGTAATTTATATTCTAACTCTTTTCTTTTATATGTATTGTTATAACTGTCAAATACAAATGTTCATATGATCTCTATTATATACCACAAATACATAGGTTACTCTAATTTTATAACCTTTGTATAATCTATCTCTATTCTTCTATATTATTTTCTACCTATTTATCTATTATAATACACTGCAGTATAATTACCGAGCCAAAACAACATAACTCAATAGTCATGTCTATGTGAGACATGTATTTTCTCTAATCATGTTGTCCTTTGTCTCTGTAAATCCTTATTTATTACTATAACTCTAGTTAGTAGAATCCTCTATTTTGTTGGCCTAGATGATTATTATACTACTACGATAATGAAATCAACTCTACCATACCTATAGTGTAGCTGCTTAACTGATAGAGAATCCTACCAATATTTTCCTAGCTTTTAGCTCTTTGTCTCATCCTCGAGACAACTCTAAGTGTTGATAGGTACCAAAATTGACCTCAATCTACTTAAGTGTAACAAATTTATGGGAACTTCTATAGTACACTATTGGAGATCATGGAGTAGGTTCCCCTTACTTGAACATATGTTGTTGGTATTTACTGACCATATTCCGAGAAAAAGTCTCCCAATCCAAAATGAAATTTATAACCTCCACAATAATATTTTATATAGCCAAATTCTCCTTCAATAACGTCATTTGGGAAAGGTGCTCTATCTAGTGATTTTAGACAATTAATACGTGTCTTCAGTCATACCTTTAATTTATCCATTTATTTACTCAAGAACTCACCATAGTCCTCCATTTATTCGTAGATAGATATATGCTCCATTTATTTATACTTATATCATTCATTCAAGGACATCATTTTAACCCTTTCAATAGTAGAGGGAATTTTCTAATATTCAAATCTAGTTGAGGCTACACTCAATTCTTTTTCCATTTCCTCCAACTCAACTTTCATATCCATTATCCATAGTGGCCAACTAAGTGAGTAAGCGAAGTAGGTAGTTTCATCCTCTAATTTCTCCTTCATTTTCCATACTTACTCAATTAAAAATCATGTCATAAGCAATCTAAATACTCTTTTCTATGTAAATTCATATCTGTTCGTGTAATAGACTTTTCAGGAGATGGATTTTTTGGCAAATATGATTCTCAAGTTTTTCATGCTTTGAATTTATAGAGCCCTATTATTCACTTTTGTGCCTATCATTGTGGTAAGGGAGATGATACTCACATTTGTATTCCCATTTTAATTACAAGTGGAATGTCCTTCATATAAGAGTTTTATAACTATTTGTATCACTTCTTGCGTAATGCAATACTATTAATCCAAGTAGAGAATATCCACATGCACCATACTCAGTAGCACTTTAGTTGTGCTTGAAATCAAAATAAAGTATGGAAATTGACTCGATGCATCTAGTTTCAACCATGAGATGATGTTGCATTCCAATTTATAATCCAATTATTAAGTTTGAGGGTTAACTTGTAGCATGACACTTTTTTCTACTTCCATCTCTATAAGATAGATTTCTACCAAATGTGTTTTGATATATCTATACATATCCTATGCATGTGTGATTAGGTTAAGAACCCTTGAAAAGCCACCTAATGGGTCTGGTTTCTTAGACTTGATTGAATCCTTCTTATACTTGGGTTGTTTAATTTTCTCAGTTGCAACCACCTAAGGAATCTCCATCATTGTATTGAGAATAATAGTTGCTAACAGGGTATGAAGCTTTAGTGCAAAATTTATACAGAGTCTTGGAACTCAAATAACTTTTTAATTTATTTGTTTATTCAAACCTTTGATTTATAGATTCCTTGATCCATCTGTTAATTATGCCAAGTTATTTTACTAATTTTTTTCATAGTTATTATCACTATCCCTTCCTCGATTTCACTTGCTTTGTCAGGGAATAACATGTCTTATCATGCATTTATTTTGTTCTTATCTCTTTTCTCCAATTTTGATAGCTATCATCCATTTCATAGTTCTCATCATTTATCTGTTTAATTATTTTTAGTTTGTAATGGACTAATCCACTCAATTTTTCATTTTATAGAGGAAAAATTCAACAATGATTGCCTCTATTTACATTGTTTTATTACTGATGGTTTCTTATTTTTTCTACAAATGTGTATTATAGTATTTTATAACTAACTCAGTTGTGGAGACTAATTTGAGTTTAAATTTTTCTCTAATATCCTTATGTCTTATCACTATATCTTATTTTATACCACCAATTAGTATTTTTATTTTCCTTATTTTCCCTCTCTTTGTATGCTTTCTTTCCTTAGTACACCTTTCTCTAGTATTCCTAATTTGTATTTGTGAAGAAATTTTTTGACTATTTTGATTTTGTACTATGTTTTTCTCTTACCATTGTGGCATATTTCATACCATCGTTAATTTTTTTCCTTTTCTTATCTTTCCATATTTTTGTTTCTTTATGTTGCTGAGATATCTTCCTTACAATTTATATTATGGATTTGTGGTGACTTTTCTTGATAGTTATGACTCCAAAATCCTATTCTCTCTTACCGATATATACTAATATCAATTGTAGAATCATATTTTTGCCATCCTTATTTTGTCATTCTACAAAATAAATTATGACCACTTTCCTTCATATTTTTATTTAGACTCTTATTGCTATTTGAAATTTATTATCGCAGTCTCATATTTTATTCCACATATAATGAGTATCCTATTTATTGAGTTATACCTTTTATTTATCTAATTATCTTCCTATTTTTTAATTAAGCTAAATATCCCACTAAAATGGTTTGGCAAAATCAAATAACTAGTTGTTGAGATCCTGGTTTTGGGATACCATGGTAACCTTATTACATTTCTTTGTTTGGGAGGGTAATGCCAACCTAGTGGGGAGGTGACATGATCTACGACCAAAAAATTAAGCATCTAGTATAGGGTTCTACAATACCATCTACTAGAACTTCACCTAATTGGAAGTATAATGTCACCTCATACATTCTGTTGTTATTGGTTTTATCTCCTTGCACTATAATTTTTTGTGGTGTGGGGATTCATTCAGGATCCATTTACAAACCCTAGCCTAATATTACTTGCTAACATTTGCAACTTTATTTCACTTTAACTCAATATATTTTCAACTATGTAGGGCCCAATCCATCTTATTTTCAATTTCTCAAATTTTTATATTTTTTGTTATAGAGTAAAACTTTATCTTTGATATGAAATTCTTTTATTTTTATATGCCTATCATGCCATTATTTTTGGTGCCTCTTTTCTTGCATTTGGTTATACATTGTTAGAAACTCTTTTCATCTAGTTTTTCTAATTCTAACAACCTCTCTTGAATACAATATTTATCATTCATCCGAAATGTCATCACAAGTCTCAAACTTTGTAGTATGTATTCCATTAACATCACTACTTATAGTCTCTAGACTAATTTAAAGGGGCAATATTTAATCAACCATTTATAGGTGGTGCAGTAAGCCCAAAAGACTACTGGTATCTTTGTATCCCAATCCCTTATCTTTATATTACATACTTTTATAAGTACTTTATCCAATACTTTATTGAATGTTTCAATGGTGCCATTTGATTGCATATGGTAAGTAGTACTTCTATTATGCTTGATTATGAAATGTCTCAGCAATTTCACAATTGTTTTATTTACAAAGTGTTTTCCTTGATCACTTATTATGCTCAAAGGGCATCCAAACCTTATAATTATGTTTTCATAGAAAAAAATTAGTAGTATCCATAGCAAAATCTTTTGTTGAAAATTAATTCCACCCATCTTGTGAGATATTATATTTTAGTGATAATGAACTTGACATTAATTTTCCTTGCCACAAGTTTAATTAGGCTTATAAAGTCAATTACCTATTTTTCAAATGAGGATACCTCCATAACTAGGAAAAGAGGCATCTCATATCTATCATTTAGCTTAAACACTCTATGATAGATATCATAACTTCTTACGTATCTATGTGCATATTTAAACAATGATGGCCACCATAGGCCTACTAAAAATATATTCTTCCCTATTATTTGTTTATATTTGTGTCCTCTTGCAACTCCATCATGAGTTTCTCTTATGATATTCCATTATGTTAGAGATACAATCACTGAGTTAGGGTGAATCAGTGATGCAAGATAATCCAATATTTAAATCCAATCCTTTCAGATCCGTAATCAATCATCACAAGCATTCATAAAACATACAAGTCAATCATAACAATGAATAAGAAAGATGATGCAATATCAAGCACACAACACATGAATTATGTGGAAAATACTCATGGGGAATAAAACCCACTCCCAAGCCTAAAAACACATGGACTAATCATCCTATAATATGATAATAAACATGATATCTTTTAGTAAAGCACCCACTTCACAAGGAGCACCCACCCCTAAGCATGAACAAGCACCAACTTGTTTTAGATGTTGAGCACCCATACAACACTTATGAAATCAACAACTCCATAACTCTAGCTGATTTTTAATATGATGGAGAAGAATTTTATATCACCTCTCTTTTAACCCTTAACACTCTCTCAAGCTTTCTCACACAAGTAATGCATCCAAACACCCTTTTGGATCACTCTAAACTTTTTCACTCATCCTCAATCTTCAAACCTACATGATCACTATCATGACATCAAAATTATGACATGTAGGTCATAAAGACAATCATTAACCTATTCTAATATTTATTCAATACACTAGACACACTCACACTTCTATATCCTATTACCTCTCAATTATTCCTTTGCTTGTCAACTCTTAACTCTTAACACACTGCTCTAAAAACCATCACCATTAATTTCACTATTTATAGAGCCTTTATGAATATCATCTTATTAGTTGGACATAAGACTTGAATTAAACCTTAAGGATTATATAACACTAAGACATATCTCAATACCACCTTCATGGTTGGCCTTAACATCCATGGGTCACCCTTAAGCTGCTACACCTTTTAATTAGGCCTTAGTAGCCCTTATAGGTCTCATGAAGACCTATTCATCTCTTTAGTAATTTATCGAGAAAATTAGGAACACAAGAAAAATTAAAAATGCATAGGTATATTCCACATGACCCCTAAGACACCTTTATTTTATTACATCCATCACTAAACTTTTCTACATATGCACAATTTACTCAAACATTAGTCATGTACACTAGAACACCATGAATAAACAAATGGTAAATTTTAGAGATAAATAAATGAAACTATATGTATATTCAAATATTATAAATAATTTTTATGGATATATCTTAGATTCCTTTACAACTTTTATTTTTATACCACCATCAAATTCATCATACATCAAAAGTTATAGCTCAAATGATACATACTGGTTTTCCTTTGTTAATTTAAATTCTAATAGTCACTCTATAATGAAAAAGATTCAAGCATGTGTATTAATCTTGTGAAACATAATAATTTGATAAAATACACTCCATAAATCTTATTGGGAGTTTTTTGGCTTTAAATATCAGTGCTGGCTGTTGATCTTTGATCTAGACTTTCAAGATTATGCCACTTGGCAGTGTTGTGTGCCTTATGTGTATCTTGCTATCAATCTCTGATCTTAAACCACTTGGTAGTCCTGCACAAAATTTTAGTACCCATTTATTTTTTGAACTGATACACATTATTTATATTCATTTTCATATTTGAACTCATGCCATTGATCTGCTGCCAATTCTCTATGAATGTGACACATGTCACCAATGCATGCAATCTCAGAATCCTTTGACTTATTGACATTGTTCTCACCATTATATATTAATATTATTTATATGAATTCTCCCCATTATATCCTTGATCTTATTGAACATTTTTTAGACACTTGGAATCCCTGTATGATGGTCACTTGATATTTTAAAATTAGCTAAGTATGGGAAACACTGCAATCTACCTGGAAGGCCAAATTTTCACCTTGATATATTGTACTACACATAACCTCATGACCTTAAAATTGGACCATATAAATTATCCTATAACTTTAACATGACCATGTGATCATTTACTTCTTATAACGTCATATGTGAAAATGTTGATGTCATCAATTTGCTTACTCAGCCTGATTTGCCAAGATGACTAGGAGAGCTTAGATATTTATATGACTACTCTAATGAATTATTTTCAGTTAGAAAAGAACTCAAATAAATCATAAAAACTCATAGGGTATCTAAAACATGACCACATCATCAATAACATCCATCAAATTCCTTACCAAACACATACTGAAGCACACTTTGTCATTTTCATTCTAACATACATGACACCTCATCAACATCTTTGGCCACCTTGGAGACATCATTGAAAACTCTCCAACAATATCCAAATTTATCATTTATGTCAACACCAATCAAAAATATTATACTCACACTCTTTTTCTCTCTTCAAGTGCTTTCTCCCCCTTTGACATAATGACAAAGTGGGCACCAAACTGATCCTGAAGACTTGAAAAGAGTTCAAGGACCAATGACATGAAAGGACCACCTTAGAGAGATGATAAAAAATTCCCATAAAATTATACATACCTATTCTTACCTGATCTTCACATTCTTTCTCTTTGACACCACACCATCTTGACCATACCCTACTATACGAAGATAAAACGTATATGAACACCAAAAATTGCTTGAACTCACCTTGAAAACATTAAGAGGGCCTCCCCCTAAGTCATTCAAAACTATGAAACCATTGAGAACCTTCAGACCATCACAAACCATGATGAAATAAAATAATTTACTTCATACCTTCTTTCTCAAATTCATCTACACAGTCCTCTGATCCTAGGACCTGACCATTTAAAAAGCTCCTCCTTTTTTTATGCAAGAGGATTCAATATATTATCAAAGCACCTGACTTGGTTTGATCAAGTCATCATATCATCATGCTTACATTCACATTTGTAACAAACTTCTTCCACCATGATTGGAACATCTCACATATGATCCCCCTCACATCATGCATATCTTCAATTGATATTCTTCAAAAAGACTCAATGAACAACTTTGCATACTTGAAAACAAGATATTGAAATGAATAACTCAAAAAGTAATCACCTTCAAATCACTAAACTATTTGACCTTAAAACTCTCTTTTATTGTCCTATAACATCAACCAAAACCCAACTAGCATCCATCATGCTTCCTCTTGCTGACAAGTGTCTCCTGAAAGCCTAGAGAGAGACACCTCTTTGACATAGAGAGACTAAAAGTCCCAAAACTTAGGGGAATCCCATATATACATAATCTTACTTGACTTATAGTCATGCCTCATCATTATATTGACTTTGAAAGAGTACTTAACTTCATTTTTTATTTTTGACTCAGAGTCCTGCTTGATATTTTTGTCCATTTGGGTAGACAAGGCTTGCTCTTTGATTCTTGGACTAGTTTCCTATTCTATCACGACAAATAATTCATTCACCTCCTTGGGTGTCCATTCATTATAGATTCTTTTCTTTATTTTAGGAATGATTTTCTTAGAAGTAAAATACTAACCATTCATACAAAACCTTGCTATGTGACCTCTCTCTTGACATTTGTAGAAAATCATACTTCTTAAGAAAAACTCATTGTTTCTTACCTTGTTAGGATAGAATAGTGCAATGTGCCCTATGTCATAACATCTATAGCATTCAAATTCACTTACACAACTTGAATGATGATTCAAATCATATTTCTAAGAAAATTCATTCCTTGAGGGTATTTTACACTCTCTTGAATTATGACCAAATTGATTGCAAGAGTAACCCTGACCATTGAAATTTGCATACCTTATAGCATTTGGTTATCTAATATGTTTAGTTTTCAATATGCTAGCACCATCATTCCTTGATTGATCATTGACCTTTAAAGTCTGATTCTTCCTGTTCATGTCTTCTCTTTGTCTTGATTTTCAACCTTTTGTTCTTCTTTGAGACCTAGACTAGATCTATCACTTGTAGACATTTGTCTACATAAAATGTTATCAAGATCATTAGTACTCTTTTCAAACTTCAAAAAAGACCTTACCTTGCTAGATGTCTTCTCTAACTCAACCTTCAAGGACTAAATTTCAATCATATGCTTGGAGCATTCATTTTCATTAGATTTTAGGCTTATAGACATAGTTTCCAACTAAGTATTGAGATGGTTGACTGTATCTTCATGTTCCATGGTGTCATCATTTATTCTTGATTTAAACACATTGAATTGCTCCTCATAGTCCTTGATTTGTGACATCATCTTCTTGTA
The DNA here is from genome assembly GCA_037957365.1 of Torreya grandis. Lineage (NCBI taxonomy): Eukaryota > Viridiplantae > Streptophyta > Pinopsida > Cupressales > Taxaceae > Torreya > Torreya grandis. The sequence continues at coordinate 3,760,437 of JARHVA010000778.1, forward strand.
CATTTTATTTTAAATATTTAGATCTTAAAGAGTATTCATCAATTCAACCTCATTAACTACCTTAGTTTCTTTATTATTTGAATCATTGACTGCATCTTTGTTTGTCATGAAATCATCTCTTTTAGAGGTGCTTACTTTTGACTTCTGATATGTTTCAAGATTTTTCATAGCTTGATTTAGTTTCATCTATAAAGACTCCATCTTTGATTGATATATGATACATTATTCATCCTTACTCTTTACCTCTTCATCAAGAGAACAAAACTGAGTTACAAGCTGTTGAGTGATATCATCATGCTCCTTGACTTCATTACTCAACCTTCCTTTAAAAATGCCAATTTTCTCCTCATATGATTTTTTCAAGGAAGCTTGTTTTCTATTCTTTCTTTGTAGTATCTTAATTTCTTCCATAGTATTTAGATATTTGTCTTCAAAAGTGACTTGCTCCTCTTCTTCTTCTGAACTATCTCCAATAAAAAGATATCTACCTGAAGAACATTCACCTTCATCATAGCCAATAGCCATGAACAATATTTCCTTGTCCTCATCATGATATGAATCATCACTATATAATGTGCTTTCATCGTTTTGAATAGATAATTTACTATCTTCTTCATGGTAAAGGATCTTAATACCTTTGTATGACTCCTTCTTACCACTTTTTCCATTGAATAACCTTTTGTACTTGCTAGGACCCTCAGATTCTTGTGCTCATCCTCATGATACTCCTTATGAGATTCCTCATGTTTAATCTTGTCTCTATTTGGTCACTTAGCTATAATATGACCAACTTTGTCACATGAAAAAAATTTAAAAGGAAGTTTCCCTTCATACTTACCTAATCCTATATTCAATTTCCTTACAATCATGGCTTCAAGTTGATCTTCATTAAGGTCAAAATCTTCAGGACTTAACATGTTCTTCCTAGCTTTTATCTCCTTGGTCACCTTGAAGGCTGTTTCCTTCTTAGGAGGTCTATCCTCTTTAACTCTCGTCTCATAGGTAGTAAGGATCGCTTGCAATTCATCCATCTTCATTTGAGTAAGATCATGCCTTTCTTATACAACATATAATTTTGAATCAAATTTGAGAGTGAGAGACCTTACTATAGTAACTTATTCAATCTTCTCTCCATGACCTCTGATAATGTTTACTATCTCATCAACATTTAGAAGATAGGATGCCACAGTGTCTTCTTCCTTCATTTTGAGGCCCTCAAATTGCCTTTGGTAAGTCTGTAATTTAGCCAACTTAATTTTTGAATCTCATTCATAAATAGTTTGCAATTTGACCTAAATTTCCTTGACAGACCTACAATAGATAAACTTGGTTGACTTAGTCTCTAAAAGACCAAAAATGATGGCATTCATTGCCTCTAAATTATTTTCACTTAGCTTTTTATTAGCTGTACTAGTTGGAGGAGTAGTTGGTGTAGTATAATAATCCATGATAGATTGATAAATATCAAACCATAGAGACATGATGTATGTCCTCATCCTTACACTCAAAAAATCATAATTTGACCCATTGAATAATAGTTCTTTCTTTGTAGAGAAACTATTCATCTGTTGACTTGTCATATTGTACCTTGGATCACCTTCAAGTGGTTAAAATTGTAAAGAAGGTGTGGATCTAATAGTAATTATTATAGGTAAAATCAATGAGAGGGGGGGAAAATCAATTATGAAATATAATCCAAAATTCAAATCCAGTCCTTTCAAACCCTTAATCAATCATCATAAGAATTCATAAAGTATACAAGTCATTCATAACAATGAATAAGAAAGATGATGCACTATCAAACACACAACACATGAATTATGTGGGAAACCCTCATGCAGAATAAAACACACTCTCAAGCCTAAAAACACATGGAATACTTGTCTTATAATATTATCACAAATATGAGACCTTTTAATGAAGCACCCAATTCACAAGGAGCACCTATGCCTAAGCATGAACAAGCACAAACTTGTTCTAGATGTTTAGTACCCACACAACACCTATGAAATCAACAATTCCAAAACTCTAATTTATTTTAAATCTAATGGAGAAATAATGTATAACACCTCTCTTTCAACCCTTTACACTCTCTCAATATTTCTCACACATGTAATGCATCTAAACACCCTTTTGGATCACTCTAGACTTCTTCGCTCATCCTCAATCTTCAAACCTACATGATCTCTATTATGACATCAAAAGTATGACCTATAGGTAATACACATAATCCTCAAAATATTATGCTCTTTATTCCATCCACTAAACACACTTACACTTATATATCCTATCACCTATCAATTCTTCCTTCGCTTGTCAACTCTTAACTCACAACACACTTATAAAAACTATCACTATTGATTTCACTCTTTATAGATCCTTCATTAATATCATCTTCTTGGTCAGCCATAAGAATTGAATTAATAATTAAGGCTTATATCACACTAAGACATATCTCAATACCACCCTCATAGGTTAGCCATAGCATCCATGGGTCACCCTTAAGTTGCTACACCTTTCAATTAGGCCTTAGTAGCCCTTATAAGTATCATGGAGACCTATTCATCTCTTTAGTAATTTATTGAGAAAATTAAGAACACAATACCACTTTAAAATGCATATGTTTATTCCACATGACCCATAATACACCTTCAAGTGATTACATCCATCACTACACTCCTCTGTATATGCACAATCTACTCAAGCATTAGTCTTGTACACTAGAATACCATGAACAAAAAAAAAATCAACTTCAGAGATTAATAAATCCAACTATATGGATAGTAAAAACTTATAACCAATTTTTCAAGATTTATCTTAGAGTCCTTTATAGCTTTTATTTTGATACCACCATCAAATTTTTGATACATCAAAAGTTATAACTCAAATGATACAGACTGGTTTTCTTTTATTAAATTAAATTCCAAAAATCATTATGTAATAAAAAAGCTTATGACACATGTATTCATCTTGTGAACACTAATAATTTGATCAAATACACCCTATAAATCTCCTAAGGAGTTTCCAAGATTTAACTATCAATTCTAGCTATTGAACTTTGATCTAGGATTTCAAGATTGTGCCACTTGGTAGCCCCATGTGCCTTCTGTGTATCCTGCTATCAGTCTCTGATCTTACCCCACTTGGTATTCCTACATGTAAGTTGAGTACCCATTAAATTTTTGACTTGATACACACCATTTATATCCATTTGCATGGTTGAATTCATGTCATCAATCTATTACCAATTCTATGTGAATGTGACACATGTCACCAATGCATGTAATCTTAGAATCCTTTGACTTATTGACATTGTGCTCACTGTTAGATCTTCATCTGATCAATTGAATGCTCACCATTAGATCCTTGATATTATTAAACATTTCTTCAATACTTGGAATCCTTATATGATGGTCACTTGATATTTTAAAGTTGGCTAATCATGGGAAACACTACAATCTTCCTGGAAGGTGAACTTTGCATCTCAATATGTTTTACTACACTCAACCTCATGACCTAAAAATTGGACCATAAAAACTAGGCTCAATCTTAAAAACCACCATGTGATCATTTTATTTTGACACTATCATGTGTAAATGTTGACATCGTCAATCTAATTACTTAACCTGATTAGCCAAAATGACTAGGAGAACCTATACATGTTAGGTTGTGGAGCTAAAAGCTTCACTGATGTAAACATGGAGGAGGTGCTGAGTGTCACAGTAATCGGGGTCAGTCAGGCCAACTAACGTCGGTCAGGCCAACTGACGTCAGTCAGGGGTAGACAAGAAGCTACCGACATTGGTCATGGATCGGCTGATGTTGGTCATCTCCAAACAGACAGCGACCGACGTCGGTCGCCTGTGTGTTCTAGAATTGTTAGTTACATGAATATTTAGTTTATTGAACTGCCAGTTTGCATGTAAAGACTAATTTTAGTCTTGAGGCTGTGTTTCTAATTATTGTAATTAAAAAGTCTAATTATTGTTTGCATGGGATCTATATAATAGACTCATGGGGCTGTATTGTAATTTGTAGAATTAGGATTCTGTAGAATCAGAAGGGTTCTATCCAAGGGAGAATCATAAGGACTTGGTAAGGCAAGGACAAGGGTTCTTCCAGGTGTGTAAGATCTAGGTCGGTAGGTGTGCAAGGCCAGGTTGATCTGTGGTATAAGAATATCAGGTGAGATCTACATGTTAAGTAAGGTTAGTTGATCTGTAGGTGTGTGTGTGTGTGTGTGTGTGCGAAATATAGGTTTGCAGGTGTGAAAAACTAGGTTGATCTATAGGTGTGCAAGATCAGGGAGATCAACAACACAATAGGTAGCAAGATTAGGTGAGATCTACATGGAGTATGTGGTGTACTCAGACTTGGAGTATGTGTGTGTACTCGGTGGTACTGGCAGTATTGATACTGACTGGTTGAAACACTAACTCGGTTATTGAGTTGTTTGTGTTTGTAATTGAGAGAGAGAACTCTTGAGGGAAGATTATTGGTACACCCAAGAGGTGTGGGAAGAGTGTGATCTCTTTATTGTATTTCCTTTTGGAAGAGTATTAATACAATTGGGTATTGTCTCTCATATTCTGTGCTATTTCTGAATTCTAGTTACTCTTTACTTCTAGTTAAATTCCATGTTTAGTTGCTTATACAAATGTAATTAAGTGTGCTCTTAATTCTGACAATTGGTGTCAGAGCTTTGTGAGCCCAGGTCCTAACAATTGGTATCAGAGCTGGGTTGCTGGTTCATCAAGTGATACCACTATCAAGTGGTATCAGAGCTAGGGTGAAGTTTCTCAAAGTGAGGTTCACTAACACCTTGGTTTCAGAGTGTGTTAAGTGTTTGTTGATTACAGGTCACTCTCAGGGGTTTCTGATTGAGTGGGAGTAAAGCAATGGCAGAAGAAAGTACACTAAGAATGGAGGAATTCAATGGAAAGAATTCTCAATTACTGAATTAGGAAAGAAAGAGCAGGTAAAGAAAGATTGCTGGTTGGTAGAAGATCGGCATGAAGGAAATGAAGAAGCAGATGTTGCAGGGATTGTTGCATAGGATGCTCTTGTATGTTCCTTGGATAAAGTAGAATCTTGGATTATAGATTCTATTGCCTCTTTCCATGCAGCCCCAAATAGATTATTTTTCTATGATTATGTCTATGGAGACTTTGGAAAGATTTATTTAGGGGTTGGTGAGCCTTGTCAAATGGTTGGCAAAGGGGAAGTGTGGCTGAAATTACAGACGGGCAACACATGGGTGTTGGAGAAGGTCGTGCAGGTCTCAATCTTGAAGAGGAGTCTAATTTATTTAGGAAAGTTGGGTGATGAGGGATGCACATTAACTCTCACAGTGGATGTACTTGAATTAGCATGTGGTAAGAAAGTAGGTACTCTTTATCTATCTACTTGTATTACTAATTCTCCTTCTATTGCAAAGATGTGGCTCTATAGGCTTGGTCACATGAGTGAGAAAGGAATGCATGTTCTTAAGAGGAAGTCAGATGTCTTTGACAAACTTAAGAACTAGAAAGCCTTGGTTTTCATGGAGGAGATGATGGACAGAGATCAGTCACAGGGGTTAAATGACTATGAGCAGGGCAGTTTGGATAGGGTTTTGATCCAAGGTGAGCTCATGGGTAAAAAGTCATCACTCACAGGAAAACATACTTACCAACATCGGTCAGGTGGAACCGACATTGAACAGGCAGGTATCGATGTCGGTCATGTGTAGACCAGAGTCGGTGGTGTCAGGCAGGTGGATATCGATGTCAGTCAGGGCACTGACGTCGGTGACCAGGTGGACATTGACTTCGGTCAGGGAACCAGCATCGGTGATTAGGAGGATTTGACATCGGTCGGGTGCAGACCAGGGTCGACTAAAAAATGGATTTTGGGTGGACAACAAGCGGTCAAGGAGTCTCAAATGCCCATGTGGAGGATTGAAAGTGTAAGTAAGCCTCAAATTTGTTATTCACCTTCTTTATACTACTTGTTGCTCACTGATGGTCAAGAACTAGGAAGTTTTGAAGAGGCAACGTAGGTAAAATCTAGGAAATAGTGGGAGCATGGCATGAATGAGGAAATGGATTCCTTGGGAGAGAACCAAATGGGAGATTTGGTAGAGTTGCCAGTCGGAATGAAAGCATTGAAAGACGAATGGATTCCTTGGTTAAATAAGAGAGAGAATGGACACGTGAGATAGAAGGCCAGGTCATATGGTCTTGAGCAAGCTCTAGGACAGTGGTACAGGTTTGATAGGGGTATGACAAAGCATGGCTTTAGTCAATGTCAATGTAATCACTGTGTTTATTTTACCAGGTTGGATAATGGTCGCGACATTATCCTATTACTGTATGTGGATGATATGGTTGTTGCAGGTTCATACATGCAGGGATTTGCTGAGCTAAGGGTAAAATTAGTTTAGTGGTGTGCTAGGAAGGATTTAGGAGGAGCAAAAATCCTTAGCATGAGTATTCCTAGAGACAGGGAAGATCACAGGGTGATGTTATCTCAGGATGATTGTGTGAATAAGGTAGTGGCGAGGTTCAACATGCAGGATGCAAAACTGGTTAGCACACCTATGGATGGATAGTTCACAGAATAGTGTCCCCAATCACATGATGAGGTTGAGTATATGAGTACTAGACCTAAGTTTGTCCAAGCAGTGGGTGTTGTCAGCGAGTTTGTGGCCAATCTAGGAAAGAAGCACTGGAAAGCAGTTTAGTAGATTCTCAGGTATCTGAGAGGGACCAACAGTAGGTATACATGCGATACAGGGTTAGGGACTTCTCTACATGGGTATGTAGATTTAGATGTGGCAGGGGACTTGGATGATAGGCGTAGCACGATAGGATGTGTGGTGGTTGGTCTTCAAGATTGAACTTGAAGAGGGATACAAGCAAGGAAATAAATTAGATGATGTATAGGTACAGGTACAGGTGTAGCTATTTATCTCCAAGTTGGAGATTGTTAGGTTGTGGAGCTAAAAGCTTCACTGATGCAAACATGGAGGAGGTGCTGAGTGTCACAGTAACCGGCATTGGTCAGGCCAATCGACGTCGGTCAGGGGTAGACAAGAAGCTACCGACATTGGTCATGGATCAGCCGACGTCAGTCATCTCCAGATAGACAGTGACCGATGTCGGTCACCTGTGCATTTTAGAACTATTAGTTACATGAACAGTTAGTTTATTGAATGGCCAATTTGCATGTAAAGACTAATTTTAGTCTTGAGGCTGCATTTCTAATTATTGTAATTAGGAAGTCTAATTATTTTTTGCTTGGAAGCTATATAATAGACTCATGGGGCTGTATTGTAATTTGTAAAATCAGGAGGGTTCTATCCAAGGGAGAATCATAAGCACTTAGTGAGGCAAGGACAAGGGTTCTTTTGGGTGTGTAAGATCTAGGTCGACAGGTGTGCAAGGCCAGGTTGATCTGCGGTATAGCGAGATCAGGTGAGATCTACATGGTAATTAAGGTCGATTGATTTGCAGGTGTGTGTGTGTGTGCGAGATCTAGGTTTGCAGGTGTGTAAAACCAGGTTGATTTGCAGGTGTGTAAGATCAGGGAGATCAACAACACAACAAGTAGCAAGATCAGGTGAGATCTACTTGGAGTATGTGGTGTACTCAGACTTGGAGTATGTGTGTGTACTCGGTGGTACTGGCAATATTGATATTGACTAGTTGAAACACCAACTCAGTTATTGAGTTGTTTGTGTTTGTCATTGAGAGAGAGAACTCCTGAGGGAAGATTACTAATATGCCCAAGATGTGTGGGAAGAGTGTGATCTCTTTATTGTATTTCCTTCTGGAAGAGTATTAATACAATTGGGTATTGTCTCTCATATTCTGTGCTATTTCTAAATTCTAGTTACTCTTTACTTCTAGTTAAATTCTATGTTTATTTGCTTATACAAAGGTAATCAAGTGTGCTCTTAATTCCGACAATTAGTGTCAGAGCTTTGTGAGCCCAGGTCCTAACAATACATTCATATAACTACTTTGATGAATTCCTTTCACTTCCACAAGAACTTAAAGAAATCATAACACCCCATAGGGTCTCTATAACATGACCACATCTTCAATAACATCCATCAACTACCTTACCAAGAACATACTAAAGTACACTTTGTCATTATCATTCTAACACACATGACACCTCATCAACATCCTTGACCACCTTGGAGACATCATTGACAACTCTCCAACACATTGCTCATGCAGTAATTATACCTCCACAATACCTCATCTCTCCCCATTTTATACAGTTTATTTTTGATCAATGTGAAGGGAAATACTTGAATCATTAATCTTTTCTTCTATAATGTAATATATTCCTCTAAAAACTCTTGGCTAGATAAGAATTATGCAATGCCTTTCTTGTCTTTGGGTATTGATTCTATGCAGAAGAAGTGAGCTTTGGGAAACTCATCCTCAATTGGTACTATATATTCCCCCATGGTTATTATTGATAGATAGTTAGGTCCACTATTAACTTTCCTTAGTTTACAATTTTAAAATCAAACACCTGAAGCAACATGAGCTAGTGGTAGATTCTTCCTTGTATTATGGGCCTATTTATAAAAATTTTGAGTGGCTCATGGTCTGTAAATAATGTGAATGGGGTCACTAATAATTAATGTATGAATTTATGTACCACATAGACCATAACTAGTGCTTCCCTCTCCATGGTGGAATAATTTTGTTCTGGCCTTACCAATTTTATAATGGCAAATGATATTGGGTGGTTTATATTTCTCCATGGTTGTGCTAGTACAACTCCTATGGTAATTCTTGAGGCATCCAAATACTCATGAAAAGGACTCTTACAATATGGGAACACTAAAATAAGAATGTATATAATCTTGTTCTTAAGTGTATCAAATGACTCTTGGCACTGTATGGACCAATCTAGTGATTGATTATGCCATTTTTTAATAATTCTTTGATGAGTACATTTATATTTGCATAGTTTCTTATGAACCTACGGTGATATCTGGTATACCCTAATATTGTTCTAACATACATCTATTTTTTGGTTGTTGGTAGGTTGATGATTATGGTAGTTTTAAGTGGATCTAATTTCAATCCTTATTTACATATTATATGGCCTAGTAGAGTCACAAAAGGAGTAGCAAAGATGCTTTTCTTAAGGTTTAGAGAAATGTTCAATTATCTACATCTATGGAACATCATCCACAGTGCTTGTACATGATCCTTAATCAACCTGTAAACTATCTAAGCATCCAAATATACCACCAAAAACTAATTTATGAAATCTTAGAACATATTTACCATTATACGTCTAAATATAGTTGGTGCATTATTTAATCCAAACGGATTCATTATGTACATGAAGTATCCCCATTCCATGGAAAATGTGGGTTTTTTTCTATCCTCTAACACTATCCTGACTTGATGGTTTATTGAGAATCCATTGGTGAATGAATAGATTTATCTACTCGAAACACTTTCCAATATCTCTTCATTGAATGGTGTTAGGAATGGGTCATGTAGATAAGCCTTATTTAGTTCTCTATAGTCAACATAAATGTGTATTTCTCTAATTTTCTTGTTTTATTTTAACATATGACTTATCCATTCAATATCTTCTAGATGCATTTATAATACCACTAACTAACATTTTATCCAAATCAGCCTTAACCTTTGATTTTACATTTGGATTTAGTTGGTATGGTAGTTTTTATAGTGGTTTGATGTCTTCTTTCAATGGAATCTTCATGGTACCAACATATTCCTTAATTCACTTGAGTTTAGTAAATTTACTTGGGAATAAGCCTTCTAACTCCCTCAATAGGTTTAAAATATTCTCCACTTCCTCTTCCACCCAATAGTTTTCTATTTTTGTTATTTTTGGATTTCCTCTTTCAAAAATATTTATTTCCATAATCTTAAGTGGTTCGTATAAATATTATGTTTTATCTTATGTGGTGTCAAGAAGTTGAATTTATCCTTCTGAAACCTCAATTTTTATATTTTCATGTTTTTTGTCCTCATCTTCTTCACATTTTATAATTTTTTGGAAATATTCCCTATTTTCATGCTCTTTTATTTATAGGGTTTTTCCTATGATTTTTGGTTATTTTTGCATAATTGTCCCAATTTGCTCCTAGTCATCTATGTCCTAACAATATTTCCTCAATTTTTATTTTAGATAATTATTTTTTAGCCACTGAGTCTTCAATAAATAACAATATTTTTATCTTCTAAAATGACCTATAGACTCTTATATTTGGGTCTTAGAAGTTGAAAGATCTATAAAAACCCATTTTTAAATCTATCCATGTATTAGTTCCCTTCCACATTTCTTGATGTAAGTACCATGTCTTGGGAATTATTCCAATGTCCAAAAAAAGAATTATGACTATAGGCATTTATCAGTTTCCCCTCTTGTATTCCATACTTTTTCACAGGTTTCAATATGCTACCATGGGTTAGTGTCTAATGTGTAACATCTTATATATAAGAAGCAACTTTATGATTATACAAACTACATTCTAAGTAGTATTTAAAAGTTTCTCCAAGTATGGGTGGTTTCTCTATGGGTGTGCCACCATCTTGCGGTAGTAATTATGAATGTATCATTGACTACTTGAATTCTTATTTCTTCTTGTATAAAAACTCTTATCATCTATTGTAAGTATTCATCAACTAGTCCTATGTTGATAAACTTAGGTAGTTTATTATGTGAAGCCCATTCTATGTGGTGAGCTTTATTTTTATACGATAATGAATTTTATAGCACGATGCTAATTTTTTCTTTGTAGGGTGTTTTTATTAAACAATACATTTTTTATACCGTGATTTTTGGCTCACCATATATGAAGGTATAAATTTCATCTCTTGAAGGTGTTCCTTCATCTTCTTTTACTATCAATTCTTCATCCTCATTAGGTTCCTGGTCATCTTCTATTTTTATAATATTTTTTAGAGCATACACACCAACAAGGTTATCAAATTCACTATCCTCCTCTTCCAACCATAATTATTTTGACCATACCACTGCCATTCCTACCTCCAATGGAAAATGGACTACTAAACCTTCTTTCTCAAAATGTGATTTCTTCTTTTTTTGAGACTAGTAAACCATTACTATCCACAAACCATTCTATATTTAACATATATAGAGAGATGATATCATATTTATTGATTAACTCAAATTCTACCCTCTTATTTATTTCCATAAAACCAACTTCAACATTCTTTAGGGTGCCAATGGGTGATTGAGGGTAATTTTAGACATAGAAATATCATATGTTGTCGTATGTAACTTTAGTTTCCTTAAAAGTTCCCATGTGCTCTATGGTAATACATTTATGTTTGAGACAAGGTCCAATAGTATTTTCTTGATTTCTTGGCCATTTATTTTAATGATTATAGGAATGATAATCTTTTTTCATTTGTAATTTGTTCTAAAAACATTTTTCTTTGGATTTCTCTTTTTAGTTTTCTCCACCTATTGTACATGATATTCTGCTTTGTTGTTCATTCTAATACTTAAAAAAATGAGTAAGTTTGGTTACTAAGTATTACTTCTCAACTAGACTCATTATTATTTTTATCTCCAATCTCATCTTCATCAAATTAAGTCAGTTTCAGTTAATCCTTATCTTATGTTTTAGTGATTACTTTTCTACCTTTTTCCACAATTTTGTCATGCTCATTGATATTAGGTTTGTTCCCTTCTGAATCTCAGTGGGAGTCCTTACTAGAATTAATGGCCACTTATTTTAATTTACCCATATTCATGCCACTACTAGTGGTTATTTCTACTCATGGTTGTAAGTTATCTTGGATAATGTGGAACACCTTCTTCCATGGTTGCTCTTTTTGATCTTTTATAGTTTCTTGACATTGTTGAATCTGTTCAATCATGGTTACCCTATGAGATTAACTAACATATATATATTATCTTATTTTCTTCCTTTCTATAGTTAGTTTCATTACACCATCCTTTCATATCCTATCCCTTTATTATATTTTAAAAGTGTTTAGCCCTTTTTCTGGGTAGAGATTCTACCAATTCCTCTATTTTTGTGCCACCATTTTTGTAAAATTGGAATGATTTTTTACAAGCAAATGAATCATGGATTCCTTTTTCATGGAAAAATCCACACTCTATCTATGGTTCCTCATCACAGTTCCTAGTAATATACCCAATATTTTTGCACTTATAACATGTTGGAGGGGGTCTTTCTTGATTAACTTGATTATAATTCTGATTATATCCTCTACCACCTTGGTAATTTCCCCTTCCATGGTATCCTTCTATGTAACTACCCTTATCACCTCCTTTGCATCCTCCTTGGTTTTTATTATTATATTAAGGTTGGGTATTTTGAATTGCTGATAGGGTTTGGTATGCTTGGCCAAGGTGCATTATGTTAGCATTAGTTATGGGTAACTATGGTGATGAATTTTTTTATGGTTACTGCTCTTCTATGTTGTACATCTATAAGTGTATCTATAATAGGATATCTATGATTATAGTGATTAAATGACCCACAATTGGTGTAGTGCATCATCTAATTTATATGGGGTGCAAATTCCATTGTTGGGCATAAGTAATGTGAATATTGATCATAGACTCTACCTATTCCATAGTAAATTCTTTCACCAAATATGGCTTGTTGAATTGGTGGAGTCATTCCTATCTGTGTTTTCATTGATCTTATTACCACTACTCTTTTTGGCATATCAATATGGGGACATTCTATCCTAGAATGACCCTCCATACAATAAGTGTTATACCAAATTATTGGTCATAGTAGTGTATGATTGTTTTTTGGTACTGTGAAATATTTCCTTTTCATTTATAACTCTTGTTTTAAAGTCTTAATTATTCTAGTTCTAATTGTAATCTTTCTAAATTGTCTTTTAATGAGGTATCTGCATATCTCTTCTCCAAGACTATGCTTCTAGTCTTGATGCCATGTCTAGTGTCTCTATAAATGTATTAATTTTTTTTCTATCCATGTTTGCATGAAGATAAGGAATTAATTTAGATATAAACCACTTTATCCTCTCTTTTTCATCAAGAGGCTCTTCTAGTTTTTACACTATGGATTTAAACCATTTATCATAATATCTCATAGATTCCTTATATTTATGAATTGGTTCCCTTATTCTATTAATGCTCTCCATTGGTATATCAGAGTAGTGAAAATCACCCTTAAATGCTTTCTAGACATCTACCCATGCCATGGCATGTCCTAATTTAGTATTCAAGTACCACTTAAGTGCATCATCTCTTAATGTCCCAACAAAATCAAATAACATTAAATTTTCATCAATAATGTTGAATCCTCCAATACGAGTCTAATAAAAACAAATATTATTTTAAATATTTCATGTATTTACTGGACAATGGTAACTTCATCCTATTCTGTGTCATTTTAATGTTAGGAGATAATTTGGGAGGACTACTGCTAGGATCAGTACCATTATTCATTTGAATGCCTAAGGTACATGTTCTCGTATTACTATCAGAATGCTAATTCTACTTATCTTTCTATTATCAAAATAAATTATGGTTTTAACCTTTAAACCTCTATAATTCTTCCTAAAAGTACCTTATTTCTAATACTTCTTCCTGATTCCTTACAAATTATCTCTTATTATCAATTGCGTATTTGATTTTTATATTTGTTTTCTACCTCATCTTTAAAAAATATATATCTTCAAAAGGATAGATGTACACATCCATTGTGAAATAGCACGGGGGATGATGAATGGTCTAAAGGGTTCATTTCCTCTCGGGGTCTCTTGTGATTGGGGATTGGGGGATTCATTTCACTTTGAATCTCTTCTTCCTCATATTCTATCTATAATTAAAATTCTTGTCCCATAATTTCACTAACTAATCCCCTTCTTATGGAGGTATATTATTATTTATATTTTAGTGGTATTTCCTTATTGTGAATACTAATACTTATCTTTGAATCACCTTTATCCTATGGGTTATCATTTTTATTTTTTTATATCAGTACATTTATGTTATCTATAAAACTTTCCTTCTTATCACTTATTATCAGGCTGATTTCTATGGATAATATTTATTCCCTTGGATAAATTATGTAATTAATATCTCCTATCTTAATCTTCATTTCATAATTTCTTCTTATACTATCTTATAAGCCTTGTCCATTATGGGACAAACTACTTGTAATCGGTTGGTTTTTTGTACCCATGGTTTAGAATAGTCTAGGTGTTCCAAATAATGCAATTAACTTTATTAATCCTTGTATCATATAATTAATCACCTTGATTAATGTATGATATAAAATTTATTCCATTCTACTTATTTCACTTGTCTCTTATGTGCCTCCTTGCGATGTGAATACTAACTCATCCATTTTCGGCAGAGGGATAATATCTAGATTTTTAATATTTGGACTTCTAGTGGTCAATGTCAAATCATGTTTCTCTGTTATTTTATTTATTCTCATCATTATTTTTTCTCTTTCCTTTTTATATATTTATTTCCTAATTTTTTATTGAATTCTCTCATTCTCCATCTGATTCTTCATTTCCTCATTCAACATTTTTATTAACTATATTTAATCTATGCTCTTACTAATATTTATTGTCTTCTTAATTAAATTACGTTTACTTGATACTTAATTATATAGCCCATTATTTAACCCTTCCCAACCATTTAGACCAAATATATTAATTAGTCACATCTTTTGAGGATCCCCTTTATTTTCACATGCCATCCCTTAGGTGCATGGCCCTAAAGGAAATGTTTGACTTCTCTTACTAACCCTCGTTCCAAAAATAAATGATAGATGAGGAGTGGTTATTTATTCAATTTTTTTTGCCTTGATCCTTCAACAAACTTGTATTTCTTACCTTTGAAGCCTGTCCAACCTTGTATAACCCAGACTATGATGAATGAATCAAGTGTTATCTCAAACCAGTGATCAATAGCCCAAGTTAATGATGTATCAAGGCTTTGAAATGCATTAAGATTTTTTGTGGTCGATTGAATAGGTGTTTTAATATGAATTTTCCCCCATTTAATATGTTTGACTTGCCACAATATCCAGGGCCATAATAGTTGTGCAAAAATGACCCAAAATTCTTCTTCCTAAGGTTGAAAGAATGTTGCCTTAACTTCTGGTAATGATTCATTTGTTCTTTTATATTCAGTGTTATTATTTTAGTATTTATTCCCACCACTCTTATATTTATGTTAACATAGGCTTTCAAAAATCCAAAGGATACTTCCTCTTAAACATTATTTTACTAAACTCTGGTCGATGCCACCAAATGTTTACATAAAATCTGAAACAGTTGGCTGAAAATGGTTTTATGTTAAATAAGTTAACTTTAGCAAACTAATGTATCACAAGGGTTAGTGTTATTTAGATTCATTAGAATTCACTTAAAAATAACTAGTGCCTATATTTACAATAATGTATGTAAAGTATATAGAACACAATATTTCCTATTCTAACTCTTCTCTTTT
This sequence comes from Torreya grandis, assembly GCA_037957365.1. NCBI lineage: Eukaryota > Viridiplantae > Streptophyta > Pinopsida > Cupressales > Taxaceae > Torreya > Torreya grandis. The sequence goes on from JARHVA010000778.1 coordinate 3,775,935, forward strand.
AAATACATTGCTATAATCATCAAATATAAATGTTTACATGCTCTCTATTCTATACCACAAATACACAAGTTACTCTAATTTTATAAACTTTGTATAATATATCTTTATTATTATATATTCTTATTTTCCTATTTATCGATTAAAATACATTGAAATATAAATACTAATCCAAAACAACATAACTCAATAGTTATGTCTATGTGAGACATGTCTTTTATCTAATCAAGTCATCCTTGATCTTTGCAAAGCCTTCTTTATTACTACATCCCTAGTTGGTATAAGCCTAAGTTATATCATATTATATGAGTGTTATGTTATTGCAATAATGAAATCAACTCTGTGGTACCTAAGGTGTATTGTTTTAGCTAATAGAAAATCCTACCAAGTATAACACATGTGATTGTCTAAAAGCCTAGACACGTGAAATAATTATTAGGCTTAGCGTAAAATATAACTACCTAAGTTAGCTAAACTAAAGGTGCACAATTAATATTTTCATCAACACCCTCTCACCCATCCCCTTTAAAGTGCAACTTATGGATTTATATTGCAAAAATAAAGATTATCAAATACCTCATAAAATAGTCTCAGTAACTAGGCCTAATGAGATACTTATGTACAAATATCAAGAGAATACAATGTTATGTCATGTCTCCCTGTGGATGTCAATGCATATTTTTGAAATACATGGGTGTTGAGTCATTGTAACCACCCAGTTGGATTAGGAACTAGTGCTTTGTATGATGCTCACTTAGAAGAAACATGGATCTCAAAAAATGGGTAGAAAGGACCCAAGGAAACATTGCACACCCATCCTCCCCTAATTTTTAATTGGGTGGAAGATGGTAATATAAATGGATGTCTCTTAAAATATGATGTATAAGTGATAAAGTAGGTAATGCTCTAGAATATTGGAGAGTTTCATAAGACTACAAGGTTGGTCAATCCATACTTAGGTGATGCTGTGCATAACATATGTGAAAACTTGGTGAATAATGTGTGATATCTTCATGAGTGGTAAGAATCCACTATTTGAAACACCAAATATACCATGGTAATTTGGAAACCATGATAAATGAATACCAATGGGTAATTTTGAATCCTGACAGACACTAGGGATGTTATATGTCACTCATAACATGGAGACAATCATATTATCAAGGTAGGGGTTGAAAATTCAAAAGAGTACACCAATGAATGAAATTAAAATATAGGACATACTAAAATTCTTATATGGGTTCTAAAAAATAAAGTCCCTGATTACATACCCATGTATAATCAAGGAATCTAATCTCAATTGTATGTTAAAAGAAAGAAAACACACATGCACACATAACTACTTATTTTCATAAAATAAATAGAAACTCTTCTAGAAAGTGTAATGAAGTGCATAGAAAGGGGCCTTAGATGTCTTAAAAATAATTCTTAAGATGGAAAAGAAACAACAATAAAAATGTTTCTAGCATGAGTGGCCTGAAATCCATTTCTTAAAACATGTAGAAACCATTAGATGTTGGGGATGCCATAAGTCATAAGGAACAATCATCATGTTGAAGTGTCAAAAAGTAAAAGGAATCAAGAAATTTCCTACGTGAGTGGCCCAAAATCCACTACTTAAACAACAAAGAGTCATTTCAAAAACTTGGGACTTATAAAGGCTTTTGGGACTATCTATCTCTCAATGGTCTTTATTTCAAATGAATGAAACTCATTAATTGTAAATTTATGCTAATTTGTATTTATTTAAATTTCTATCATGATTAATTAATTTATTATAATTAATTAATTAACTAATTAATGTAATTAATTAATTAAAATTATTTAAGTATTTTAAATAATTAAATAAAATTATTTAAATAATTTAAATAATTGATTTAAATTACTTTGTTAATTAATCAATCAATTAACTAACTAATTAATTATTTTTTTTGGGATAGATTAATAAGGGTTGAATGGGTTCCTTTTCTAGTAAAAGAAGTAAAACAATAGAGTGAAAATGACTAAAACTAGTTGTAGCCTAGATCAAAGATCAAAGCTCAAGTTAAAAGCTACCTAAAAGATATGTAATTCCTAAAACCTAGCTATTAATTGGGCCAAGATGGTCCACTCTAGCAAAAAAAGAACCCTAAAAATGGAAACAACACACTAACCCCTCAATAGGCCCTTAACTAAAGACCTACTCGTCAATAAGGCCCTCCACAATAATTAATTAAGTAATTAGCTAATTTTAATTAATTATTAAAATTATTGAAATAATTTTAATTAATTAATTATTAAAAGTATTTAAATAATTAATTAATTATTTTTTTGTTGGATAATTACGAGTAATTTTTCAATAAGTAAAATAAATGTAAAAAAAGATCAAAATATTTAGACCCGTTAATATAGTTAGCAAGGTGCTAACTGATTGATAAGGTTCTATGACAAACCATGAGTCAAAAATACCCACAAGGAACCTCTCTCAGTAGAGGATTGGATAACCATACATTTCAATCCAGAAATAGGGTAATAAAAAAGCCTTACCATAACTTCTTACATTTCATTCTCAGAGTTTTATACATGTATTTAGACTAGTAGAGTATATCATATACATGGACAAGGCTAACTAAGAAAATTACAATGCCCATTAGCATTAAGATATAAAAAAACATAAAAAGAGGTATATAAAACACACACCTACATAGACTATTCTAATTACATTACCTCCTCAAGAACCTTAGGATTTACATCACCACCAACATCCACACTTGATGACCACCCTAAATTTTGACCCTTCAACTCCTCATCCTCATTCAGATAGCAGGTTGGAGGAGAGAGAAAACACTCCATGGGAAGCTGAGATCCATGTTGGGCCACCAAAAAGGATAGGATCTTTTGGATTTTAGTCATTCCATTTAGGATGAGATGGTTATGGTCAGCCATTTCAAGACCTATTGAGTGAACTAGGTTTCAAGGTCTAAATTCTCCACATTCAATGAAAGCTGAAAGAGCCTACAACATTTGATAGGATATTTGCACCACTAATAGTCTATGTTGCATCAAAAAAGTTTCATCTTCCTATTGACTACTTTGGGTCAACCATGAGAGATCACATGACACTAATAATATCTTGGTTATCAATATCATCCATTTGTGTCACTGCTCTCCACATATTTTTTAGCCAAATCCTCATCAAAAGATTTTTGATTTCTTTATCAAAATTTTCTATGAAATGACCTAGAACAACTTTCCCTATTATCCATTTAGAATAAGTTGTAGCATTTCTAAATTGATTATTGGGATATAAAATAACCTCTCCCTTAATGAATTTTCCTTATCCATGGATCCTAACTACATGTGGTTGAGATAAATACTTATAAACTTAAAAGTAATTAGACATTGTCAAGAACCCAAAGCCTTTAAATTAGCCAAATGAGGATCTAACAAGCTTAATGTTGAATCATAAACACCAAAATCCAATGGCACAAGTGAATCCTCCACAAACTACAAGGAAAACTCTACTATGACTGCATACTCATTAATTTTATTTGGTTAGATGAAATGAAAAAGAGACTTTGACTTATACCACACTCTTCTTACATCCTTTACAACTAGGTATTTCAAATAATTGGGAAACGGTGGATCCCAAAAGTATAGGCTTACCCTCTAATTTTCTTGGAGGAAAAATCCTCCACTTGTCACCTAGTCAGTAACTAAATTACCTCCTCTCTTTGTGTGAATAAAATATGAATGCTAAAAAACAAACCTCCTAGTTGATTGACTTAATTTAGGATGAACTAAATTTTCCAAGCCTTATTGACTCCTGAATTCATTGCATTGATAATTAATTGCAAATCACCTACCACATCTAAGTTTGAACATCCATGAGAGAGAACAAGTTGAATGCCTTTTAATAGAGCAAAAAATTCCTCCACATTATTAGTTTTTGAGAAAATATCCTCGGAGAAAAGGAGGAGAGGTTGGCCCTCATGATTTTTAGAAAACCCACCACAACTAGTTGACCTTGGGTTACTTTTTGAGGCCCCTTCAAATTTAAACTTGATATTTCTAAAATCAAGAGGCCTCCAATAAGGATTAGAGTTTAAATTTTCTAGACCATCACGATCAACTTAAGGTTATTGGGAATTTTAATTAATTATTAATCAATTACTACATTTATTTTTTATTAATTTATATTATGATAAAAATTATTTTTATTGTCACTTTCTGATTCAAATTTTATTAAGCATAAAATTATTTGTTATTATTATTTTTCATTGAAATGACAATTTTAAAATAATATTTGTTTTAAAAAATGTACTCATGGAGTTCATTTGGATAATGAATTAAACATACACGAGTAAAAATCCCTCAAAAATTAATATCTAATTAAAAATTTCTTATGCAGGATTTCAATCTAATTTCAAAAATATAATTATTGAAAATGCTATAAATACATAATAATTATACATTTAATGCCAAAATTAGTAATATCATTGATTTCTTCACTGTATAAACACTATTTGTATAATTTCTTCCAAATCTAGTTATAATGAAAAGAAGACCAACCTTTTAGTGAATGCCATAGGTGTCTACTTGATGGAGAACACTAAGGGAAAAATTTTGAATTCTAGTGATGGGAAGGAAGAGAGAAAGTTGTAGACTAAGGAATATTTTGTGAAGGATGTACCATTTTATTCATCTGTTTCAGGACAGGGTCCACCTATCACACCTATAGGCAAAAATTTTGATCAGTCAGATGGAAAGAAATCAATATCATGGGTAGATTGGAGTCTGGAGAATGACCAAAAAGTAAAATCATTGAAGACTCCCCATTGGTTCCCACATACAAAAGTGATGAGGTGTGTCTAGATGTTCCTAATACAATCATCAATAAAGTTGAATCCTCTCTATCAAACTCTATTTTGGCCAAATTTAGTGATTTTAGACCTAACATCAATTCCTTCAGGAAGTGGGCTAACTTTAAATGACATCCTAAGGGACAAATTGATATCATTTCCATTCCTAAAAACTTCTTCTTGATTAAATTGCATAATTTAGAGGAGTATATTAGTATCCTAATGAGTGGCCCATGGTTTATGGGTGAATATAATATTTGGCTTCATAAGTGGAAAACAAGATTCAATCTAGATAGTGCAGTTATGGAAGATATCCCTATTTGGGTTAACTTGACAAAATTACCTTTGGAATTTTGGGCTCCATTGGTTATTCTAGGGATTACAAAAGCTCTTGGCCAACCTATTTTTGTATATCCCATTACTAGGTCTAGACATAAACTTCTTGCTACGATATTTTGTGTTTCATCTCGGTAGATAAACCTCTAATCCATTATATTAAGATTGTGGTCTATAAACTTGACTCAAGAAAGGATGGTTAGTATGGTGTTAGTTCCAAAATGAAATGAAACACACTAATAACATAACATCTCTAGGCCTAGACACTAGGGAGAGCTTAGTTAACAAAATAAAATGATAAACAGAACTAAAAAGAAAAGAATGAAAACACAATAATTATTTCACCTTCCTTGGATGCTCTAAATGCCTTTATAGTGGTGGCTTTCTCAATTTGTGCTCATGAAGTCCTTAGCAATATAAGCTTGGCTACCTCCATCTCTCCTTGGCACCTTTGGCTTGTGGCTTGGCTTGGCTTGGCTTGGAATCAATTTGGCAGTATAAATTTTCATAATCAAGTCCTTGAAGATATTTTATCATAATAAATTTGCACCAAAATAGCTTAGAAATGATGTTGTGAGGCCTCCTATTTATAGATTTTTGGATTTGATCATAATCAACCTGAACCATCCATCTCATGATTGAGATGTGTGGTTGAGGATTAATTCAATTTTTAGAATTAAGTTTGTAATTATCCTCATCATGAAATTAGAAGAAGGGGAAATTAAGAGGTATGGAGGGCATCATGGAAGGCATTGATGAGGCATGGAGGGCATGAATCTTGATATTTATGGCATTTATGGCCTAGGGATGTCTTCCCAAGAAATGAGGCCACTTGATGATGTAGATATAAATATTTATTTCCAAAAATAAGTATTCAACAAGTTTCCATGGAATTTTTGATTAGGACTTTATTTGGGTCAATTAGCTCTTAAGCATGATTAAGCACTTTGTGCACAAATTACTCAAATTGATCAGAATGCCCTGTTATTGGTCCAAAATTTGACTGGATTAGAATTGGAAGGTGCTGTTAGATGCATTAGAACCATATTACCATTTAATATGTTACCAACAAAAAATTTTAATAAAGGCACGTGTCTTATTTAAGATATTTGATAGGAAAGAGCAATCCAAAGAACTTAAGTGCAAAATTGGCATTTTGACTCGAACTGATCTGATCAAAGTTAGATGGTCCATAAATTACATTACTCCATTTAAGGATACCTTAGCCAAAATCAACACTTGAATATGTTAGTTTCACATCATTTAGCATGTTTTAATTATTAAAAGCCAAATTATGCATTTTAGGTGAAAATTGGTCAAAACCCTAATTGGGGGTTATCGATGGCCAGATTTAGGTGTCTATAGTTTACCCCTATTTGGGAAGGAATTAAAAGCTATAAGCACAGTAACATCTTCTCAAAAAACTAAAAGTTCCTATATGCCTATAAATACAATTACGATAAACTAACCATATGATGCCCCCTTGAGGGAACGGTTGGCGCAAGCAGGTCAACCAATGATCCCTCAAAAAGAAGTGAAATGAGGGGACCAAGGAAATGAAAGATGATGGGGTGAAAACAAAATGATATTGAAAAAGTAGTCAAAATCATTGAAAATGCATGTGGGACGGTATACAATGGTTTTCCCAAAGGTGGTTATAAACATTGAACCCTGATAGTGGCAACATGGTATGATAACACAATGATTTTCCTAAAGGTAATTATAATATTTAAGAAAATGGTGCTACCCCAATTAGGATAGAAAAAAAAGATAACATGTCCTTATATAGGAAAAAAAGTAAAGTGGTGACAACACAATGATTTACCCAAAGGTGGTTATAATAATTAAGAAATACAAGTGAGACAGTGAGCAATGATTTACCCATAGGCAGTTATAATCATTGGACCCTGATTATGGCAAACATAACAAACTTGGTTGAGGATGATGATAACTAAACAAAAAGGGTAATGATTAATTGGAACAACCTACTAGTAGGGAGATGCTCATTCAAACTAATAAAGGTTGAAATTATTTCATGGTTAATTACTCTATTTGGGATATGATTAGGATGGAATCAAGATGTCGATGTCAAAGAGATGTCACCATTGATGAATAGACTTCTTGAAGCTGAGGTTTGTTGTAGCACATGTCGATAGGCATCATGAGGACTTGGATAAAATATGCATAAGGACTGAATCCCATAATCCAATACACAATAGAAAATAATACACCAATGATAGAAACCATGATGATAATGTAAACATATAAATATGGATGGATTCAAGTGTAAGTGTGGGCAAGGGATCACCTAATGAACACACATAAACTGAATCAATGTAACAGTGCTAAAAGCAAACAAATAGGCACATAAATAAAACAAATAAGTAGAAACAAACAAACAAACAACATAATAGAAATCCTATGAACATTGCCCCTAGAAAATAGGCGACAACTTAATAAACAAATAAAATGGGGGAATATAAGAAAAGGAAGGGGGTGGCTGAGTTGTCTCCATATGTACTAGGCAAGTGGATGTTACCTACATAGTTCCATGGATGTAATATCCATTAAAAAAATTTAGGCCAAATGTAGTTCTCCTAGGGAATGGGAAGAATATGATAACTGAAGAAAACAAATATAATGGATGTGAGAGAAGAAGAGGAATGGTCTTGTAAAATGGCAAGTGCATGGGAGAAAAATGCCAAAAAAGATGGTGAAACTAAATGACAAGTGATTTACTTGTAACTTAGTAAGGGTTCCCATAATCTTTAAGGTAAAGAAGTGGTCAATATTTTTGTTGTTTTGTAATGATTTTTCAAATGTTTTTGGAAGTATTTTGGAGTGTCTCAACTTAATTGAGAATGACGAGACACTAAATGGTTCAAGCTCACAAAATGGTGAGAATGTGGCTTAAGTTGTCTCACAAAATGGTGAGAGCGTGGCTTAGGTTACTCACAAAATAGTGAGAGCGTATGGAAAGGGTGACTAAGATGACCTCAACAAGTATTGAGCATTGCCTACATAGTCCCAGAGTAGGACCTCAAGTCACTATAATTCTACCATTACAATGGAGGAACTCAACTAGAATAGTAGCCAATTTAAACAAAATAGGCACAGTTGGTAAAAAGGCATAGTATGGCATAGGAAGTGGAAAGTTGGTACATCAAGGCTTAATGTTGCCCCTAGTTTGCCCATAGGTGGTTATAATGAGGACATAATGACATAGATCAATGGTACTAATTTTCTTAAAGGTGTTTATAATTTGTACCAAGACCTGTGGTAAGAAAGGACTAATAAATGAAGGATACAACTACCAAAACTTCTGTCACACTATCCCAAGATATGCTCTCTATTTGAAGTACTTAAATGAACTTATCAAATACTTTGATGCTAAAATTACGTAATGAATGAAAAAAACCAAGGTCAAATGGGTTAGGATTTAAAAGACACTTGGTTGATAGAATGGAAGAAAAAAGTGGATACGATGAAGCGATGGATAAAGAGGGTAAAAGAAGAATAGTGATAAAATGGCATAATTGAAATGGTCCTCACAGAAAATACACCTTAGCATTCAAGCATAGTACCACTGAGATGAATAATATTCATCAACTTTGGAAGTTCATCGCCATCTGGTGTGGCAAGCCTGTATACTCCTAATCCATAATCTGTAGTGATGATGAAAGGCCCTATCCAATTTGGTTTGAATTTCCCTTTATGCTTCTTCTCGGCTATGGTAATATTTTAGTTTTCTTTAAGGAAAAGATCAACAAGTTCAAATGTTCTATACTTAACATGCTGATTATAGTGGCCTTTGAGTTGATTATGATATTTTTAAAGATTGTTGAGCATCACTATCCATTTCTCATCAAGTAGGTCTAGCTCTTACAGGTGAGCTACCCGATAGTCATGACCATCCTAGACATGCTTGAAAGAGATGCATAGTGAAGGTAATTTGACCTCAATGGGAAGGATGGCTTCAGTATCTTAAATAAGTGAGTATGGAGTGGCTCATATGGGGGGTATGATGATTGGTATGTTATGCCCAAAGGGAAAGGAATATATGGAAGTGCTAATCATGACCGACATCATTGAAAATATTTTTGAGAATATTGACAATGGTTTTTTTGATGCCTCAGCTTGGCCATTACCTTGAGGGTAATATGCTATAGAAAAATGTTGTGTGATGTTGTATTTAGTGCATAGCTGGTCTACATCTTTGTTCTTGAATGATCCTCTATTATCAGATATAATGTCAAAGGGTATACTGTAGCAGTAGATGAGGTGATTGAAAATGAATTTGGAAATTTTCTTTCCAATCATGTAAGTGAGGGGTATAGCTTCAACCCACTTAGTGAAATATTTAGTGGTGGTAAGGATATGTTTATGGCCATCAGATGAAGTGGGGTTAATATTCACAATGAGGTCAAGTCCCCATGTAGAAAATAGCCATGGTGTCAACATTAGTTTTAGAGTTTTTTTTGGGGCATGAATCAGATTAGCATGTAGTTGACATCTGTCACACTTCTTTACATATGTAGTAGTATTTGCGTCCATAGTGGGTCAATAATAACTAGTACGTAAGAGATTTTTGGTTAGGACTGCCCTGCTAGAATGGGCTCCACATACTCCTTCATGAACTTCTCTTAATGTTAATGTAGACTCTATCAAAGTTAAATAATGAAGCAGAGTTTCATCAAAACTATGAGTGTAAAGGTTGGATCCATGTAGATTATAACGAGTAGAATGATGAATGAAGGCTTTGGTTTATTTTTGAGAGAGGTTAGGTGGTAGAACTGGTCATGAAGATAGTTGTTAAGGTTTGAATACTAGATAGACTTAGGACCAAAAATATCACAAATCATGGTAACGATTGAAGGTTCATGAGCTGGTGATGACAAATTCTCGATGAGGAATTGATAATCTCTAGATTTATCTATTTGTCAAATTAGAGAGCCAATAGTAGCCATGACATTTGCAGTTTTGTTACTAGCCCTTAGAATGTGCTCAAACTGAATATTGGAAATTTATTACTTAAGAGTGTCGACTATGGCTTTATATGGAACCAACTTGTCATTTTTGGTCTAAAAATGATTTGTGACCTGATTGATGATTGACTAAGAATCACCATAAAATTGAAGATGAGATATATTCCAATGCACTACTTATCGAAGTCTTGCAACAAGTGCTTCATACTCAGCCATTTGTTTCTACAAAGAAAGTTGATTCTGAATGATTTAGGGATTAGATCCCCTTGTGGTGTAATAAACAATAGGCCTACCCTTGATCCATGTGCAGTGAATGAACATTAAAATATAGTTTTTAGGGCTGATCCTCAAGGGGTATGTCAATGATGGTCATGATGGATTCATCAAGAAATTGAAATGTGAGTAGCTAGGTATTTGTGAGAGGTGCTTTAGTAAGTTGATCTACAAAAAATTGTCCTTTGATTGACTTCTAATTGACATACTCTATGTCAAACTCATTGAGAAACATGATCTATTTAGCCATTCTACCTTACAAAGTTTTTTTATATAGTAGATACTTGAGCATATCTACTTTTGAAATGACCATTGTTTTATTATTCAATATGTAATGGTGCAGTTTCTAAGCTATGAAAACCATGGCTAGACAAGTTATTTCAACAGGTGGATAGTTATGTTCATATTTAACCAAGGTATGACTTAGGTATTATACAACATGCTAATTTTATTTGTCATCATGTTGAGCCAAGAGTGCCCCCAGATCATGGTTGGTAGTTGATAAGTATAGCAAGAATGGCTTTCCTTGCATATGAGGTAATAAAATAGGTGGATTGACAAGATAATCTTTAAGCTATTGAAAAGATATTTAGCAGTGATCATCCCAGTGAAATACAACTCATTTATTCAAAAGGTGTGTAAATAGATGGCACTTATTTGCTAATTAAAAGATGAAGCATTAGATTAACTAGATCTTATCCTGCAAACTACAAAGTTAATTTAAATTGGTTGGTGGTGGTATCTCAATTATAGCATGGAATTTAGCTAGATCGACTTTAATACCTCTATGAGACATGATGAAGTCAAGTAATTTCCCTGAGGTTACACCAAACACACATTTATTTTGATTTAGTCTGACTTTGTACTCTCATAGTCTTTCAAATATCTTACACAACACTGCTAGATGATTGGCCTTGGTTTTGGATTTTTCTAATATGTCATCGACATAGTTTTCAATAATATCATGCATCATATCATGTAATATGATAGTCATGGCTCTTTTATATGTAACTCTATCATTCTTAAGGCCAAACAACATCACCTAATAACAAAATATTCCCCATGGAGTGGTGAATGTTGTTTTATGCTGATCTTTTGGTGCTATTTTGATCTGATTGTATCTTGAAAATCCATCCATGAGTGAAAGAATTTCATAACCTACCATGGAGTCAATGATCATGTCAATATTAGGTAAGGGAAAATAATCTTTAGGATAAACTTTGTTGATGTCTCATAAATTAGTACAAATTTTGATCCCTTTAGGCTTTTTACTAATAGGTACAACATTAAAGATCTATTCAAAGTAGTCAATGGATTAGATACATCTTGCTTCTAAGAGTTTTTATAACTCTTTATTTACTAATAAATCAATGTGAGGATGCATCTTATGTAGCTTTTATTTTATCAATTTGGCATTAGGATTAACCACAAGGTGGTGTAGAACCAAGGCGAGGTCTAAATTGAGCATGCCAGAATAGGCCCATGCAAATATATCCACAAACTCTCTCAACAGAGCTGCAAAGATGTCACATTCCTCAGTGAGGGATGCACCTAATTTTATCCAGTTTAGGTCTTATAAAGTCTTAATTTTTACCTCTATTGTGTCTTCAATGAGAAGGGTCAAACCGTCTTCCAGGATAGTAGGCAATGACTTGAACTATTGAATTATGTCAGGGTCCTTCATTAGGGCTTAATCTTCAACTTCTCCTTGGCATGATGAATCTCAGTCCCCTAATGGAAGATCTAGCCATGTGACAAAAATAGTTAAAAATTCTTCAAGAATTTGATCAAATACTTGTTGTTGCTCAAATTTGAACTCTGATCCATACGTAAGTTTATCATTGGTGGTCTCTTGGTCTAAATTGGAAGAAGAATGAACAACCCCATCTAATGGCACTTGAAACAGGTTTTCACCACTAGACTAGCCTTTATCTTTACTTTTTCCCTGGTCAAAAAGTGCCTCAAAGAGGTTTTCACTTTAGGACCTCAATGTTTTACTTATTTATTTTTGGATAAGTGTGTTCACTCGCTCTCCAAAATAGGTTATAGAATCCAATGTGATTAAGAATCTTGATTTGTGATCTCCCAGTGAAAAATTATCTCTAAGGCCTAAGAAATCATAGAATGCCTCATCAATCTAGAACTCATCAATTGATAAACTAGATTCATGTTGGTCCCAATCTATCAATTGGGGATAATGTAATGGCAATGGGTTGTGATGAATGGCTTGGGTAAGGGTAAAAATGGCATTGTTATCAAACGAGTTGGTTTCAACTAGGTCATCAAAGGTGAGGCTATGATCAGACTCTGCTTTGCTATCGACATCATCATCACTAGTCATTGGTGATGGAGTTTGAATAAGATATGTGGGGTCACCCCTAGGTAGTTTAAATCCAAGTCCATAATGTCTTTCATACTTAGTCATGAAAATTAGCTCGATGGTTCCATTTTGATTCAGTTTGAGGCCTCTTACTTCATATTTGTGATGCTCCATGATCCTATTGGGAATAGGATACTTTGTATTTTTATAACAATTAGCTTGGTCATCATTGTATAACCATGATTCATCCCCTTCAAGAGGGTCAAGTCCTAGGCCAAATGCTAGACAAATGTGATAAGTCCCTTATCTTTGTTATTTTATTACCAATGCATATGTGGGTTGACTTTAGGTCAACCAAAAGTTTTTAGATTCTGAGGAAGATTGGCGATATGAAATGTATCATAGGTCACATAATCTCCCAGTCCATTATCTAAAATGGTGAAATGATTGGAAGCTTTAGAAGGTGGCATGTGGGAAAGGGAATCCAAGGTATTAGGATCTCTATAATTATCTGGGGAAGGATCAATAAGTATGGCCTTTCCTTTCTCCTTTTTGGAACTTGGATTTATGTCATACTGATAATTGTAGCTTTGAAATTTGGCCTCAAGATGCTTATAGTGTTCATATGGGTGTAAATCTCCTGGAATGTTCACTTCCATCTTTGAGTGGGAAAACTTGATACATTGGTTTAGAATTGATAGGACTACATGAATCTCATGTAACCAAGGCTTGCCTAGAAGCATGTTGTATGATAACTCAATATCAAGCACATGGAAAAGTGTATCATGGGTTAAAGGCCCAATGATAACTGGAAAACTAATGGTGCCTTGTGATTCTCTTTCTTAATTATCATAGGATTTGATAGTTATTATTTTTGGTTAGATATCTACCATTTTGTACCCAAGAAGGTTGATGAGCTTTAGAGACACTATGTTGAGGTCAATCCATTGTTGATAAGGACACATTTCACTTTATGCCATCTTATATAAACCTCAATGTATAATGGGTTATTATGGAGCAGGCCAAGATAAGACATATTGCTTTAGCTGAATGTGACTTATTGGGCTGAAGCAGGTGTCCAATCAAAGCTTGAAATTTATTAGGGAATATGTCACTAGCAACAATGGACTAGGTTAAAAAATCATTCAAGATATTCTTATGGATTATTGACATTTGTAGAAAATCTAAAATAGAAATTTGTGTTGATGTCTTTTGCAATTATTTCACAATATCAAATTTCCTATCTTGGTCAGTAGTGAATGGTTTGTTCTGAGGCTAAATGGTTGGTTGGATGATAGGCAAAGTGGTGGATGGTTATGGGCCTAGGATAGTAATATTTGACCTCTGAGTTGTGATTGGATAATCAAGATTAAATACTATACCATTATTACTAACTAATGTTGAAAGTGGTGTGGGACCAGACATGACAAGTCTCAGTTACCAGTGCACTTACATGTGGTCACATGGCAAGAATGAGTTGTCACTATAAGATCCAAAAGGGGAAGTCCTAGTTTGCTAGTTTTCCTGTATGCACTCCAAGGTCAAGGAGGGATTATCCATATGATTTGGCTGAATATTATTGTTTATAAATGGTCTAGGCTGATTATTACTTGGTCTAGGATTAATGGAGATGGTATTAATGCTACCCCCTATAATATGACCTACAACCTTGTTGTAGTCATGTATAATTGCATGGTAGGTTTGTTGGTTGTTACCATTCTAATCTTGGTTTTGTATATTTTTCTATCATTGTGGGTTCTACTACTATTTTTTTTGGTTCTACTAGTTTGGCCTTTGATTTTGATACTATTGATTTTGCTACTGTACTGGCCGTTGTTGCTATTGATGATTGTTAGGATGTTGTTGATTGTTATGTTAGGGAAAGGGGTTTTGATAGATCCCAAGAGTTTGATTAGAAGTATAAGCACCATTATCCAATTTTATCTCCCCATTCTCTAACATATTATTAATTAAATGATTGATTTGGATACATCTTCATAGATTATGCCTGTTGACTTGATGATAGTCACATAATTCATTTTCATGGTACCAATCAGGAAAAGGAATGCCTTGTGGATAATGCTTTGGTATGAGCTAACTAATTAGATTAGTGGAAATAAGCTTACAAAATATAGACTCAGTAGGTTCTCTTAGGTCACTAAAGACACGACGTGCAGGCATGGTTCTTCTAGGAGGAGGGGTTTGTAATGGTAAAAGTTTCTATATTTGCTATTCAAGTCTTGGTTGTTATGTCTATGGCATTAGTTGGAGAGGTTTTTGGTTAGGAGTAAGCTAAAAAGGTGGTGTAGATGATGTTTGCACTATTTTCACATGATGGGATTCAGTTACTCAATTTTCCAAAACATTTTTATTGTGGTTGAATTACTTGGATCTTTCATGGTTATTGGCTCGTGCTGGTTGTGATGCTTGTACTTGAACAAGATGTTAATGTTGGCCATTTACCTGATTGGTATAATTAAGTTTGATGACTCCTTTATTGATGAGCACCCACCTGATCAATAAAACTATATCAATGATCTCCTTAAACATATGTGCACATTGTAGTTCCAGATGATAGGCTATCTCATTATGCAAATTTTTGGTAAACACAATGGCTAATTGTTTATTTGGTAAACTATGGGTGAAATAGTTTGTAAGGGCTCTCCATCGCTATAAATAACTTGTAAAACTCTCCCTAGCTTTTTGCTTTGTTTGTGTTAGGTCCACTAATGAAATCTCATGCTCAAGATTATGGGAAAAGTGCTACACAAATTTATCAAAAAGATCATCAAAGTCTATTATTCAATTCTTGGGCAACTTTAAAAACCACTCAAAGGCTTGTCCAACTAAGCTCTTTGAAAATAATAGAAAAAGGTATATGTCACTATAGGCCATTGGTTGACATACAATAAAGAATTCAGTCAAATGAGACTTACGATCACCTTTCCCTTTATATTTATCAAATTTTGGTGGTTCATATCTTGGAGGAAATGGTATTTATAAATAGTCCATGTTAAATGGATAGGAACATATGTCATCCAATTTGAACTCTTTGGTCTACTTCCCAGCCTGAATGGCAACAATTGTATCCTTCATTTATTGCAATTGTTGGGACAGGAAAGGAGATGGAATAGTGGTTTGAGGGAGAATTTGGGTTTGGATAGATGGTTGGGAGGTCACAAGTGGAATATTGACCAAGGTATGATAGAGATACCTATTGGGGTATATTGGCTAGGTTGGGGAATGGAGCATGAATACACATTCATGGATTAGGATGTACATGAAATTGTACATTTGGTTATGGGATATTCTAGTTTGGGTTGATGATAAAGGTTTGACTTGGGGGATTTTGTGGTTAGGATGGAGGGATATAACTATACTGTGCCTATTGTGGTTGAAAAGGGACATGCTATCAACTAATCAAACCTTGCTATTGAGTGGGAACTTATGGACCAAGAACTTGTCTCTAGATTTGTGGCACACTTTGAACCAATATTTGTCTAGTAGGTACTTGAGAAACATGGGAACCTCCTTATTACATGAATCCCCATGAGGAAGGGAAAGTAGGTTGAAAATTTAGAATTTGTCACTGACCAATATTTACATGTTGTTGACTAGTCATTGCTTGGTTTTGGATTGGCATATTAGTCTACGATTGAAGAGGTATGTTTATTATTACCTAGTGAGGTAAATGTCCCTAATTGAGGTGGTAATGTATTTATCCTCTATTGTGTTGATACATTAGAGTATGTTTGTTGTTATGTAATACTACTCATTACTTGTTGAGGGGGAGTAGGGTTCATCACATTCTATCATTGAGGCATGACATTAGCTATTGTTTGATTACCTAATCCCATAGGTTGTACACTCAAGGAAGCAACTAGTTGAGTACCACTTTGATCAAGATTGGATGCTATTTACACATTATCCACTATGTTTGGCTCACTATTCAATGTTAGACACTGAAGACAGTTATTTAATAATGAACATATGCATCAAATTATCTATTGAAGCAAATGTATGAATGGGTTAGAACTTGGATTCTCTTGTCTAGTTAACTCTATCAACACTCCTATCGAAGGTACTAAGTCAATACGAGGCTTACTGACCATGTTCATCTAATTGAAATCATGTGCTAAATTTAGCTAGGTTTGATATGCTATTTACATTTGGCTAAAGTTATCTTCCATGATGTTTTTACTTCTATTAGATATATTAGGATCTTGGTACATTCTTTGGATTAGAGCCATAGGATTACTAGAAGAAGCTTGTTGATCATAGATGATATTGTGGGGCACTCTTACTAGACTTGGTAAATTTTCATGGGGGAAGTCTGCTGGAAACTTGGCCCCTAACTCAATGGCCCTAACCAAAATCTCATCTTTATTTTAAAATAATTGTCACTCAAACAAAAATAGATCATATGTGGAGGTTGTATTAGTAGAATATGACTGTTGAAGTACTAGCTTATCCACTGTAGGTATTATAGCTAGGTATTGCATGGTTTGTTTTTGGTCCTGTTCTAAATAAGGTGGTGTGCTAACTAGATAGTTGGCCAATGGATCTTGGCTTTGTGCCCCTAATTGAGTATTATAAGAGGGATAAGAATCCATCTCATAAGAAATATTATCCACATAGGGGTCTTGCACCATTTCTTCCTACACAACCACATTACTAATCCTTGGATTGTATATGAGTCCACTATAAGTGTAGGAATGCATGTTGGGATCCATAGTCAATGCTTTTGTGATAACAGGTCAAAGAGTTATACAAACTTTAAAAAGGACAATGTTTAAAATAGATAGTGTCCCTACTTGGTCTAGATTTGTGAGGAAAGAAGCTAGCGTGAAGTATCTAACATTTCACTGTTCACACAAAGATAAGAAAGTAAATGTCCTAAAAATCAAAATGACAAAATCTAAGGTTGAAGTGTTTCAAATCAATCTAATCTAAGAATTTAAAAGTTGTTAGGTCTTTTGGTCAAACACGACATCAAAATCTAGGCTCAAACAAGGCATGTGCTAGGACTTTTGGCCAAAGGCATCAAAAGCTAGACTTTGAAAATTTGATGAAAGTTTTAATCTAATAGATTTGAAACACTTCTAACAAACACTAGGCATTTGATTCTTGGACATGAACTTGATCAACTAGGTATAAGGTATGATACAAAAGACACTTTAGCAATAGTTTATTTTATCATAAATAATGGTATAAAACTTGGTTCTTTTTGACGAATAAGCTAGACAAAAGTAAATAGTATAACTATGTCTTAGATAAAGGATCACAAAAGGTACACTTGGATTAGTCTAAAATTATAAGAATAAATTTGAAATTATATGAAAGTGGATCTGTGAAACAATATTTGAAATGATTTGGGCAGCATAACAATGCTATACTACCCAAAAGGTGTGACAAAAAGGTTTGTTTCAAAAAATCTCTAAGGCAAAAGATGCTTTCCTATAATTTTGACAACATAACACTATTTTTCTTGACTAAAAATGTTGTGGTACATAGACTTAAATTGAAAGTGTTTAGCACAAAATGGCTTAAGTATATCAAATGTTGATAATGATTATGAATCTTAAATGACCTTCAACACAATTAGAAATTAAACCTAATTTACCTCAAGTTTAGTGCAAATGGTGAACCCACTTAACACATCAACCCTATGAACTTGTAAATGTGTAATTCAAAATTTAGATTATAAGTGGACTTAAACAACTTTGGTAAAGGTCTAGACTCAATTGGATAGCATAATTGTGCTAAAGTGGATGATATGACTCTCAAGCTTTTAAACTTTTCAACAAGGCAAATTGATGATCTCACATGGGCAGCGTAAAGCCTCTTTGTTCAAAGGAAAATTTAGACTATGTGTTTGGTTTTAGATTATTTATTTACACCAAATTTTGAGTCCAAACAAGAATTTAATCTAGGACAAGACCAACTAATTAATCACCCTTAGATCCTAAATTGACAAGGTTGTTTGGTATTATTGGAATCCATCAATATACGTCATTTGAGAGGACTTTTAAGTGTTCATCCAAAAGTAAATGCACATTATATAGTAGGGTTTTTACACCCCCTTCTCAAATGATAGTACTATGACATGGACCTTGAGAAGCACCTTGCACCAACAATACTTCCATGGTAAGTGAGGATTTGTCTAAGATCTAACAAGTTTTTGAATGATCTAGGGGAATCAATTGCACAATGACTTTCATTCAAAAAATCCAAAATAAAAGCATGAATTTTGGGTCCATATCACTTGGTTTGTTGCAAAAAGGTCTAGTAATTTTTGTAAACACTACATCCTATTATTCACTCAGTGTAGTATGATGTCCAAAGTGCCACTACATCCTATGTGCAACTCTAAAGAAGCGTAATGAAGTCAATGCTCTCCTAGGTCAAAGCTTCCCTAAAAAACTTGTGGGAGGTGATGAAGTCTCCCTAGCAAGCCAAGATGCATAAAAATAAAGAAAGCATGAAAGTAGAAAGAATTTAGGGTCATTTTCAAGGTCACCCAAACTTTGATGAGTTTTTGGGGAGTGCTTTAGATGAATTTATTTCTAAGCCTTGGACTAGGATATTTGTAATAGGAATGGTGCTTTTGATTCCAAGGGTTCCCTATAGGGGAAAAATGGAAGAGCATACATGCAAAATTCATATTTTTGCCAATCAAAATCTAACTAAGTAACTATTGAAAATAAGAATTAACAAGTGTGTTCAATTTTAAACCCAAATGAAAAGTTTGGTGGTGTTCTTTTGACCCCTTGGTCTTAGTTGCAAACTTTGAAAACATTCACCAAAACATCTAAGTCCTTTGTTAAACACCAAAGTAAGGTTCCTAATTGATTTTTAAGCAGGAAAAGGTGATTTAAACATGTTTTGAACAAATATCAAGCTTGGTCCTATATCAAAATTATTAGCATGTCATTTAGCTTTGAAGCTCTTTTTATCTTGAAATAATGAACTTTGAAAAAAGTAGCTCTTAGTTTTATGTTTTTAGAAAAACACAGTGACTGACTTCGATTATTACCATTGATGTTAGTTACTGGCTAACCAAGATCTAATCGATGTCATTTTTGATAACCAACATTGGTTTAGTCAGGTAATCAATATTGGTATTACTTATCAACATCGATTACTGTGTAAAACTGTGGCAACCAAAAATGATAAAATAAAGTTAGAAAATAAATTTGAAAGAGTTTTAAGGGCTCAAATAAATATTTTAGAGTTGAAAAATGATCTCCTTTAGGTGTGAGATATGTCTAGTCCCATTGGTCATGCCATTATGCGCTCTAGGAACTTGACTCAAGAGAGGATGGTTAGTATGGTGTTAGTTCCAAACTAAAAACAAAATGAAATAAATACACTAATAAAATAATATCTCTAGGCCTAAACACTAGAGAGAGCTTAGTTAACCAAAAAAAATGACAAACACAACTAAAAATCAAGGAATGAAAACACAATAATCCCTTCACCTTCCTTGGATTCTCCAAATGCCTTTGTAGTGGTGGCTTGCTCAACTTGTGCTCATGAAGTCCTTGGCAATGGAAGCTTGGCTACTTCTATCTCTCCTTGGCACCTTTGGCTTGTGGCTTGGCTTGGATTGGAATCAATTTGGCATTATAACTTTGCATAATCAAGTCCTTGAAGATATTTGAGCATAATAACTTTGCACCAAAATAGCTTAGAAATGATGTTGTGAGGCCTCCTATTTATAGATTTGATCAGAATCAACCTGAACCATACATCTTAAGATTGAGATGTGTGGTTGAGGATTAATTAAATTTTTAGAATTAAGTTTGTAATTATCCTCATCATGACATTAGAATAAGGGGCAATTAAGAGGCATGGAGGGCACATGGAAGGCATTGATGAGGCATGGAGGGCATGAATCCTAACATTTGTGGCATTTATGGCCTAGGGATGTCTTACCAAGAAATGAGGCCACTTGATATGCAGATATTCAATATTCATTTCCAAAATTATTTATTCAACAAGTTTCCATGGAAGTTTTGATTAGGCCTTGATTTGGGTTAATTAACTCTTAAGTATGATTAAGGACTTTGTGCACAAATTACTTAGCCCTGTTATTGGTCCAAAATTTGACTAGATTAGAATTAGAAGGTGTTGTCAGATGCATTGGAACTGTATTCCTATTTAAGATGTTACCAATAACAAACATTAATTACACGTGTCTTGTGTAAGAGATTTGATAGGAAAGAGCAATCCAGAGCACTTAGGTGCAAAATTAACATTTTGAGTCAAACTGATCTGATTAAAGTTAGCTAGTCCATAAACTGCATTTCCCTATTTAGGTATACCCTAGCCAAAATCAGTACTTGAATATGTTAGTTTCACATTATTTAGCATGTTTTAGTTTTTTTAAGCCAAATTGTGTGTTTTAGGTGAAAATTAGTCAAAACCCTGATTAGGGGTTATCAGTGGCTAGATTTAGGTGTCTACAAAGTCAAGATCCAAATAGGGGGTTTGGAATTAATGAAGTGTGTTTTAAAGAGACTTAAAGATTTGTAAAACCTATAATGTTTTAAATCACTCCTAAAAAGACTATCCTCTCTTGAAGAGGCCTTCCCAACCCCCCAATCCCTATTGGGTGAAGTAACCTCCTACTTCAAACCCTTCTCATCACCCCCATGCATCCCATCCTGCTCTTGCTTCCATCAGCCTAGGAAAGAAGTTGTTAGAAGATGCTTTAGATAAGGTTCTAAATCCCTCGAATGTTCCTAGTCCAACCCAACTTTTAGCAAATAAGTTTCCCCCCTTAAAGATCTACTATAGTCCCATATTTTTAGATAAATCCAAAATGGTTATTCTACTCATAATATAATTGGTCAAGTCCCCTTCAACCCATCCCTCTTTGGTAGAAAAATTGGTAGAGGTAGCTTTTATTTCTCTTGTTTCAACTCTAGTTAAATCTTAGGAACAAAAGGAGTCTCACACTGAGGGTCAAGATGCTCTTAAATATCCTCTCTTTTGAATCTTTAATTTTAGGAGGGGATCTAATTTTAAAAGAATACTTACATGTAAAATCACTATTAAATACAACCCACAAAGAAGGGTTATTTAAGCCTTTTTATCTAGATATAAGCCAATGTTATTCAGTAGGAAAGAATGAGAATAATGAAAAAACAAGGAAAAGGTATAGGATCACTGGATGAAGGTACAACCTAAAAAGGGTAGAAATAAAGCAAAAGTTGGAGAAGATCATAAATGTAGTGGTAGACTATCTAATATGAATGCTAGAAGACATGAAATAGATAAACAAGTTGTAAAGGGTACTCAAATGACCCTCAAACAATTCTCAAGCATGAAAAAATGAAGATCATATCATGGAACATAAGGGGTTTAAATAATATCAAAAAATAGAGATTAGTCAGAAATATTATTCATATACACAAAATCGATATTTTGACTCTCCAAGAAACTAATATGGCCAAGGATGATTTTTTATAAAATAATGATAATATTTGGGGTAAAGATAAAAAAAATTAGTAGTAGTTTTAGAGGTGCTTCAGGTGGTATGATTATTTTTTAGAATCCCCTAACTTTAGAGCGATTGATTTTGTTAAGAGCTGACTCACATATTACTATTATTTTCAAAGATACAATAAAATGGAGTAGATATTTAAAAATATCTATAAACCCAATTCTAAAAATGATATAGATAAACTTTGGGTAGACTTGGTTGAGATTAGGAAGTCTATTCAATTCTCCTCTTTCTTTAATGGAAAAAAGGGTAATCTATTTGCTTAATGATATTATGATGGATTTTAGTGACTTCATAGCTGAGGTAGGTCTCATGGATGTGGAATTGGAAGGAAATCCCTACACTTTGTTGAATAGGAGACTAGAAAAAGATCTTATCCAAGTTCGACTCGATAGGTTCTTGGTTTCTATGAATTAGGATATTCAATTCAGTAGTTCTCTTTTCTCTCTTCTTAGGATTGGTTTTGACCATACTACCTTGATATTCATAAGATAAATATGAAAAAACCTAAATGTATTCCATTCAGATTTGAAAAAATGTGGCTAACACACCCATCTATTTCTGATTCTTTAAAGGAGTGGTGGCAGTTTCTAGTTCAGGGATCACATATGTTTATCCTAGCTATGAAACTAAAACATGTTAAGAACATTATCTTATTGCACATGAACATTATCTTAAGCTTGTTCTTAACATGTTTTAGTTCCATTAAATAAAGAGGAGAATTGAATAGACTTCCTAATCTCAACCAAGTCTACCCAAAGCTTATCTATATCATTTTTAGAATTGGGTTTATAGATATTTTTAAATATCTACTCCATTTTATTGTATCTTTGAAAAGAATAGTAATATGTGAGTCAGCTCTTAACAAAATCAATCACTCTAAAGTTAGGGGATTCTAAAAAATAATCATACCACCTAAAGCACCTTTAAAACTACTACTAATTTTTTTATCTTTACCCCAAATATTATCATTATTTTATAAAAAATTATCCTTGGCCATATTAGTTTCTTGGAGAGTCAAAATATCGATTTTGTGTATATGAATAATATTTCTGACTAATCTCTATTTTTTGATATTATTTAAACCCCTTATGTTCCATGATATGATCTTCATTTTTTTATGCTTGAGAATTGTTTGAGGGTCATTTGAGTACCCTTTACAACTTGTTTATCTATTTCATGTCTTCTAGCATTCATATTAGATAGTCTACCACTACATTTATGATCTTCTCCAACTTCTGCTTTATTTCTACCCTTTTTAGGTTGTACCTTCATCCATTGATCCTATACCTTTTCCTTGTTTTTTCATTATTCTCATTCTTTCCTACTGAATAACATTGGCTTAGATCTAGATAAAAAGGCTTAAATAACCCTTCTTTGTGGGTTGTATTTAATAGTGATTTTACATGCAAGTATTCTTGTAAAATTAGATCCCCTCCTAAAATTAAAGATTCAAAAGAGAGGATATTTAAGAGCATCATGACCCTCAGTGTGAGAATCCTTTTGTTCCTAAGATTTAACTGGAGTTGAAACAAGAGAAACAAAAGCTAACTCTACCAATTTTTCTACCAAAGAGGGATGGGTTGAAGGGGACTTGACCAATTATATTATGAGTAGAATAACCATTTTGGATTTATCTAAAAATATGGACTATAGTAGATCTTTAAGGGGGGAAACTTATTTTCTAAAAGTTGGGTTGGACTAGGAACATTCGAGGGATTTAGAACCTTATCTAAAGCATCTTCTAACAACTTCTTTCCTAGGCTGATGGAAGCAAGAGCAGGATGGGATGCATGGGGGTGATGAGAAGGGTTTGAAGTAGGAGGTTGCTTCACCCAATAGGGATTGGGGGGTTGGGAAGGCCTCTTCAAGAGAGGATAGTCTTTTTAGGAGTGATTTAAAACATTATAGGTTTTACAAATCTTTAAGTCTCTTTAAAACACACTTCATTAGTTCCAAACCCCATATTTGGATCTTGTCTTTGTAGACACCTAAATCTAGCCACTGATAACCCATAATCAGGGTTTTGACTAATTTTCACCTAAAACACACAATTTGGCTTAAAAAAACTAAAACATGCTAAATAATGTGAAACTAACATATTCAAGTACTGATTTTGGCTAGGGTATACCTAAATAGGGAAATGTAGTTTATGGACTAGCTAACTTTAATCAGATCAGTTTGACTCAAAATGCTAATTTTGCACCTAGGTGCTCTGGATTGCTCTTTCCTATCAATATCTTAAACAAGACACGTGCATTTAATGTTTGTTATTGGTAACATCTTAAATAGGAATACAGTTCCAATGCATCTGACAACACCTTCTAATTCTAATCTAGTCAAATTTTGGACCAATAACAGGGCTAAGTAATTTGTGCACAAAGTCCTTAATCATACTTAAGAGTTAATTAACCCAAATCAAGGCCTAATCAAAACTTCCATGGAAACTTGTTGAATAAATATTTTTGGAAATGAATACTGAATATTTGCATCATCAAGTGGCCTCATTTCTTGGGAAGACATCCCTAGGCCATAAATGCCACAAATGTTAGGATTCATGCCCTCCATGCCTCATCAATGCCTTCCATGTGCCCTCCATGCCTCTTAATTGCCCCTTATTCTAATGTCATGATGAGGATAATTACAAACTTAATTCTAAAAATTTAATTAATCCTCAACCACACATCTCAATCTTAAGATGTATGGTTCAGGTTGATTCTGATCAAATCTATAAATAAGAGGCCTCACAACATCATTTATAAGCTATTTTGGTGCAAAGTTATTATGCTCAAATATCTTAAAGGACTTGACTATGCAAAGTTATAATGCCAAATTGATTCCAATCCAAGCCAAGCCACAAGCCAAAGGTGCCAAGGAGAGATAGAGGTAGCCAAGCTTCCATTGCCAAGGACTTCATGAGCACAAGCCGAGCAAGCCACCACTACAAAGGCATTTGGAGAATCCACGGAAGGTGAAGGGATTATTGTGTTTTCATTCCTTGATTTTTAGTTGTGTTTGTCATTTTTTTTGGTTAACTAAGCTCTCTCTAGTGTTTAGGCCTAGAGATATTATTTTATTAGTGTATTTATTTCATTTTGTTTTTAGTTTGGAACTAACACCATACTAACCATCCTCTCTTGAGTCAAGTTCCTAGAGTGCATAATGGCATGCCCAATGGGACTAGACATATCTCACACCTGAAGGAGATCATTTTTCAACTCTAAAATATTTATTTGAGCCCTTAAAACTCTTTCAAATTGATTTTCTAACTTTATTTTATCATTTTTGGTTGCCACAGTTTTACACAGTAATCGATGTCGATAAGTAATACCAATATTGATTACCTGACTAAACCAAGGTTGGTTATCAAAAATGACATCGATTAGATCTTAGTTAGCCAGTAACTAACATCAATGGTAATAATCGAAGTCAGTCACTGTGTTTTTCTAAAAACATAAAACTAAGAGCTACAACCTAAAAAGGGTAGAAATAAAGCAGAAGTTGGAGAAGATCATAAATCTAGTGGTAGACTATCTAATATGAATGCTAGAAGACATGAAATAGATAAAAAAGTTGTAAAGGGTACTCAAATGACCCTTAAATAATTCTCAAGCATGAAAAAATGAAGATCATATCATGGAACATAAGGGGTTTAAATAATATCAAAAAATAGAGATTAGTTAGAAATATTATTCATATACACAAAATTGATATTTTGACTCTCCAAGAAACTAATATGGCCAAGGATAATTTTTTATAAAATAATGATAATATTTGGGGTAAAGATAAAAAAATTAGTAGTATTTTTAGAGGTGCTTCAGGTGGTATGATTATTTTTTAGAATCCCCTAACTTTAGAGCGATTGATTTTATTAAGAGCTGACTCACATATTACTATTCTTTTCAAAGATACAATAAAATGGAGTAGATTTTAAAAATATCTATAAACCCAATTCTAAAAATGATATAGATAAGCTTTGGGTAGACTTGGTTGAGATTAGGAAGTCTATTCAATTCTCCTCTTTCTTTAATGGAAAAAAGGGTAATCTATCTGCTTAATGATATTAGGATGGATTTTAGTGACTTCATAGCTGAGGTAGGTCTCATGGATGTGGAATTGGAAGGAAATCCCTACACTTTGTCGAATAGGAGACTAGAAAAAGATCTTATCCAAGTTCGACTCGATAGGTTCTTGGTTTCTATGAATTAGGATATTCAATTCAGTAGTTCTCTTTTCTCTCTTCTCAGGATTGGTTTTGACCATACTACCTTGATCTTCATAGGATAAATATGAAAAAACCTAAATGTATTCCATTCAGATTTGAAAAAATGTGGCTAACACACCCATCTATTTCTGAGTCTTTAAAGGAGTGGTGGCAGTTTCTAGTTCAGGGATCACATATGTTTATCCTAGCTATGAAACTAAAACATGTTAAGAACAAGCTTAAGATTTGAAATAAAGAAGTATTCATGAATATTTTTACCCAAAAGATTAGAATATAGGAATATTTATGTAGAATTGAGGAGGAGATAAATGCTTCTATTTCTAACCCCTCTTTTCAAGCTAAAGAAAGGGAGCTCCTGAGTTCATTTCACAATTTGGAAGCCAATGAAGAAATCTATTGGTGCTAAAAATATAGGAAAACCTAGCTCAAGGAAGGTGATAGGAATACTAAGTACTTCCATCACTTGGATTCTAATAATCACCAAAAAACAAGAATTTTATAAATCAAGGGAGAAGATGGGGTTCTTAATAAATAGGAAATATATATTGAATTACAAATTGTTAATTTATATAGGAATCTTTTGGCACTCGCACCCTCCCAAGATTTTTAGTTAGAGGAATAGGTTCTAAAACTTATTTATGGGGTCATATATCAAGAATATAATGCCTATATTATTTCTCTACCTTATAATGATGACATTAGATCTATTATTTTCTCTTTGGAAGGAGACAAAGCCCTAGGTTCGGATGGGTTTCCCCTTTCTTCTTCTATGTTTTTTGGGACATTATACAAAAGGAAGTTTGTTTAGTGGTGATAAAATTTTTTAAATTAGGGATAATGCTTCATGAATTCAATTTTTTTTTCTAGTTTTGATTCCAAAGAAACATGGAATGAAACAATTGAAGGATTTTAGACATATTATCCTATGCTCCACCTTCTATAAGATCTACACCAAAGGCCTAGCCTTAAGAATTCAAATATTTTTTGATAAACTGATAGTGAAACAATAAAGGGCATTTTTTTTGGTAGACAAATATTGGATGGTATCATTATTGCACATGGTAGATAGATATTGGATGGTATCATTATTGCACATGGTATCATTCTTCCAAAGAGGGAATGTTCTTTAAGCTTGATATGAACAAAGCCTATGATAGGGTCTCATGGCTCTTTTTAGACAAAGTTCTACAAAATTTTGGGTTTAACTAGGTGGTATAAAATCTAATTTATTCATGTATTTATTTCCCCATGTATTTAGTCATCATAAATGGGGTTACTAAATGTTTCTTTCCAAAGGTTAGAGGTTTTCATCAAGGAGACCCCTTATCACCCTACCTTTTTATCTTGATAGCTAAAATACTAAGCAACATCATCAAAACATTTAGATCTTATGAAATTATCAAGGGTATTAAGGTGGCCCCTTATACCAGACTAGTATCCCATCAATAATTTGTTGATGATACCCTGATGATGGGAGAAGCCTTAGTGTCATAAACTAAATGCTTTAATAAAATTCTAAATATCTATGAGGCGGTATTGAGAGAATGTGTTAACTTTCTAGAAAGTTATTTATTTTTCATCAATACTCTGACTAGATTGCAAGTGAAGATTTTCAAGATTCTTGGGTGCATAATAAAAAAATATCACTTCTTCTTATCTAGGTATCCCTCTATTTGAAAGCAAAATGAATTTTGAGTTTTGGAATCCACTGATTAACAGGGTCTAGAAGAAGTTGGTAGGATGGAAAGGGAATTTGCTATCTCAAGCTGGTAAATTGTAATTACTCAAAAGTTCCCTGTAGAGTATCCCAATCTATTTTATGTCCTTGTTTATAATTATAGGTAAAGTGGTGGACCAATTAGAGTAATTATAGAAGAAGTTTCTCTGGATTGGGGTAGAAGATAGTTTTAGAGTTCCCCTTATCTCTTGGGAAAAAGTAGGCTTGCCCAAAGGGAAAGGGGACTTAGGTCTCAGGAGGGTGAAATCTATGAACCAAGCTCTACTAGCCAAACAAGGTTGGAGGGTTATGAAGGAAGACAACATATGGATGAGAATCATTAAATCCAAGTATATGAATTATAAGGAGGATTCCTATTTCCTTTCAAAAGAAGGGCCTAATAATGGGTCCACGTTTTGGAAATCCATTTGTAAAGGAAATGATCTCCTTAAAAGAGGATTAAAATAGAAAATAGGAAGAGGAGATGGAGTGGATTTTTGGGATGATACTTGGATTGATTAGATTCTGTTAGGCTTCTCTCAAGCTTCAGTGGGGCTTAGAGGTCATTTCAAAGAGGTCTGTGGGCCACCAAGTGCTTGATTACTAGCAAGAAATAGATAGTAGAAAAAAGTGGAAGACCTTACATAAAGAAGGAATGAATCAATAAAAATTGTGTTTCTCTAGGAGTTAAACAATCAAATTTAGATTACTCATATTAATATAATACCCAAAGATGATGAATCTATATGGAAGGCAAATCAAAATAGTTTGTTCTCAGTCAAATCAAGATGTTAGTTGCTATGTGACCAAGAAGGATTGGAGAAAGTTTGGAATATTTTGTGGATAAAAAACTTGATACCCACATAAATGTTTTTTATTGGTTAGTTTCCCAAAATAAAATTCCCACAATGGATAATTTAATGAATATGGGTATTACTATTCCTAACAGTTGTGTTCTTTGTAAAAAGGAGGTTGAATCATTTGATCATCTCTTCCTTTTCTACCTTTTTTCTTCCTCTATTATTCATTCTTTTTTTAATTTTCTCTAATTCCTCTTGGGTCTTCCCGAATTCTATCTAGGACTTGATTTATCAATGAAAGGCCCCTTGGGACTACCCCCCCTTGAGTTTTTGGTGGGATTTATCTCTTCCCCATATCTTTTGGGCAATTTGGAAGTCCAAAAATTTTTCTATTTTTGATAACTTAAATCCCTATCCCAATTCCTCTTTTAAGAGGATAATGGTTTCTATTAAGGAGAATTAGTCATCATTTGTTTATTCTTTCTATGATCCCCCTTCCTTTAACCTTTCTCATTTTTTTCAATCATTAAAATTAGTGATCCCTACTCAAGATCAAAAGTAGATTGTTGATAGATCATCAATAAAGTTGATTCACCCTCTAGATTTATGGTACAAGCTGAATTTTGATAGAGAGGAAAAAGGGAATCCTAGTCCTGCAAGAAGTGGTAGGGTAATTTAGGATTCCAATAGTAATATTTTGGTAGCATATGCTTATCCTCTATGGATTCAAAATAATCATGTGGTAGAAGCCTCGATAGCTTGGTGAGGGATCAAGTTGGCTACTAAGATGGGAGTGGAGAACCTTCAGGTGGAAGGGGACTTGATTAATATTATCAAGTGCCCAAAGAGTACTTCCCAACTATCCTGGTCAATTGCTGGCATAATCAAGGATGCCAAATCCCTTTTAACTTCATTTAAAGGATTAACCATCAACCATCTCTATAGGGAAGGAAATAAGGGTGTTTAAAAGTTGGGTAATATAGGGGTTATAAGCATCTCTCTTAGGCATTGGTATGGTGACATGGACATTCTTAATGATGTCATGCCTATCATTCAATATGAAAAAGCCCAATAAAATGTGTAAATTAATGATTATAAATATTGATAAATCCAAACTATATGGGAATAGTCACAAAGTTACCTATTTTGAAATCATGATATTTTCACATCTTAAGGCTACATATGAGTAGAAAAGCTTGGTTTTAATTGTAATTAATAAATAGAAAAATCCAAATAAGGGATTTCTAGTTTCGATAGCTACTTGTTATTTTTTTAGAAAGCAATGAAGATAATAATATTAACATGGGAGACAAATATGATAGAGTAGAACCTATTTCTTGCACAGAGGTTAAGGAGGACCCCTATGTTTGAAAGAAAATGGTGAAGGGAGGTCTATCAAATTTCATGGAGAGGGTAGTAAGTCATGATGTGGCCATCTCTCCAAATTTCACTAGAGGATGGTCTGAGAGAGAAGTCAGGATGCATGGCCTCAAAATCACCATCTCTAAATATATAATTGGAAAAGTCACAGGTATGGTTTGTAATGGGGTTATGGATTTTAAAGATAAAAAAGTAGAGAGGGGATATTTAATATTTTTTATAGTTCTAAACAGAAAAAACCTAAGTCCTCTAACCAGAAAGGGTTTCTCCATGTCGACTTTCCAAGAAAATGGTTTGATGTGTATTTATAGGCTATGAAATACATAACCCTTGAGGGCAAGCATACTATCATATTCTCCCTCCATTTTCTTCTACTCAACCACTTAAGAGGATACCCCATTATCATCCCTTTCTTGCTATTAAAGTTTTTAGAGGTTTCTGTTAACAATTTCAAGAATAACACATCTATTGACCTTATCCATCAAGGACTTATCCTATTGATTGTTAAAAGGGGAAGCCACTTTGGAGTAAAGCTATTTTGGAGGATATACATTTCCAAAGTGATTAAGAAGATTTTTCTAGGGATATAGAGGATATTTTAGGATTAGGAGAGGGGATGCTAGAGAAGATAAGGGAAAAAATGCATCAGGGGATTTACACCCCAGGGATAGTGAGAAGGGAATCCTTGTGTATGTTGACCCTATTTTTAGTTTAGGTCACTTTTATTTTAAGAATAACATGTCAGATGAAATTGAACAATCCATGCAAAACCTCCAAACAAGGTCACTGTTCAGAGGTTGTTGAGCTCTAAAATCTTGAAAGAAGTTGATAAGCTAAAATCATTGTTGTTCTTGGAGGAATTTTTCTTAGGGAAGGGAGATAAGCAAAAAGAGGGAGATGAGAATGTGGGACTATCCCCACATTTTAAAAATAAAAAAAATAACCAAAGCAGAGAAGGAGAAGTGGAAAGGAGGAATACTAGTTAAGAAAAGGTAGATGTTAGAACTGTGGGGATTAAAAGGAAGAAGGAAACTATGAACTCTCTATAGGGCATCAAAAATCAGACCAGGTTCAAGGAAAAGCAAAAATAAATATGAAAAATAGTAATTTGGTTATTTAATTAGAGTTAGAGGACTTGAACTTGTAACTTCTTGGATTTTGGTTTTTTGTTGTCTTTTTGGCAGGTTCTTGGTAGAGGCTTGTTTGTGGTGGTAGCTTGTTGTTAGTTGGTTGATCTTTGGGGCTCTGTTCAGGTTTTGGTCCTATTTACTACTATTGTTTATCTTATGGTCTTGATTTGTATCATGAATGGGTCCATTAACCTATTTATTTATTCCATATAATAAAAAAAGTAATATCATTGATTAATAATACTATATTCACTTTATAATTAGACAAGATACTATACACACTTCCTTAAGTTCTCTACATTCTCTATCTTAGTAACTTTTAGTGTCACTTCCTTGTCATCTTTGCTTCTTGACTTCCATGAATACATTATAACAAATGGAACTTCCTTGTCAGTGGGATTAGGCATCCATGTCTTTCTCAAACAATATTTTTAAATATCTGCTTTTGATATATTATTTTTCATTATGTTCTTAGGAACATACCATTCAACCATTATTGAATTATTTGTAATATCCCCACTTCTATCCTTTTCCATATATATAAGTTATATATCCCTGAAGTGTCATTGAGATATATCAAACACATATGTACTTACCTTAAATACATTTTGAAATTTAAATAAACTTTTGTAATTTTACCTACAAGTCCAATATACCATTCATTTCCACAATAATTATACTCCTCTTCAAAGTCTGTATCTTCTTCCACAAAGATAGTCTTTGTATTTCATGTGACATTATAATCTTGTTTGTTTTTTTCCACTTGTATAGTCTCCCTTGTAGGAAACTTATCTTATTTTAAAACATCATGGACATTTTTATAATATTTTTCAAGATCAAACCAAATTCATACCCATTTACATGTGATTCCTTGAACTTTGAAATAATTTT
Organism: Torreya grandis; assembly: GCA_037957365.1. Classification (NCBI taxonomy): domain Eukaryota; kingdom Viridiplantae; phylum Streptophyta; class Pinopsida; order Cupressales; family Taxaceae; genus Torreya; species Torreya grandis. Next base: position 3,808,341 of record JARHVA010000778.1, read on the forward strand.
TTCAAGTGATAACTTTAGTGTATTGATGTTTAGTTTATCGTTATGGTCATTATTAACAAGTAGTTTCTCTAGTGATTTTTTATTTTCACTCAAATAATTTTCATTATTCATAAATTCAATCTTATCTTGTCCCTTATCTTGTTGTATATTTTTGAATCCCCAATTACTTCAACTCCTGAAAACTAATATAATGTGGAGATCCATGTGGTAAATCAGGATTACCATCCTCTAATGTCCTTCATAAGTTTAGGGGTGCTGACCACTCATAATCATGGACCATGCACTTGAACCTCAAAACTTGGAATTCCTCCTCCAATATTAGTATGAAATATTGAGCTTTTATCAAACAACATTTCTCATCTTTATCATTGAGCTAATAAGGTTTTATGAATGCTTTCAAATATACCACCTCTTCAATAAGATATAGAATAAAAATTATTTTGGTCTCAGAAGTTCTATAGATGTCCATCATTTGTGGAAGAGTCCACACATCTCTTCCCTTCAAAGTTGTAATTAAATTTATAAATTTGCCATCTATATATTCATGAGTATGACGTACTATCAAGAATCTAATTTCAATATATTTAAACACACCTCTATATATTAAAAGTGAGAGGTAATGGATCAAAATTTTATTTGTAGTCATTAATGGAAGATAAAAATTCATGAACATTATTCAACAATAAAAAAACACTCACAAGTCAATAATTTGAAAACCTGTTTATATATATATATATATATATATATATATATATATATATATATATATATATATATATATGTTAACCCCACATGGTCAAGTGGAAGATTGATCATGGAAATACAAAATGTATGGTCCCACATGGTCAAGTTGGCACTTGACAATGTGGGGGAAACATTTTATGCTCTTTATGGTCTAGGGGATGCTTGACTAGCCAAAATTTGGCCTCCCCATGGTTGAGAGGGTGCTAAACCATGCAAAGGCCAATTTGTTTTGGCCTCCCCATGGTCAAGATCCCTCCCCACCATGGGGATGCCAAATTGTTTCCTTCCCATGCTCAAGCACTCCCCAAACCACAAGGAGGCCAAATTTTGGTCCCCCATGGTATGGGGAACACGTGATCATATGGATTATTATTTTTTAAATATGTAATACTCAATTCATCATATTCTAGTTAAATAATATGAATGTAATATAAATCAACACTTATTACATTTTACCTATTTTTTTCCACTATGTAATTATATAATTGAAGTAGCAAAATTGGTGGCAACTTCTTGAGTTCACTAGGTTGAGGAAACTCATTTTGGTACACTCGACATGGAGGATACACTTAATTATTGACCAAAACACCATAAAAAAGTATTTAGATCTCCCATGAGTATACTTTAGGTCTCCATATTTATTTTCCTATGTAGTTTGTAAATATTTTAAACATTTTCTTAGGCACATTATAGTAAATTTTGATCCACCTAGAACATATGGCAAAAAATAGTGTCCAAACCTCCTCTGTCATGTCTATGTATGTATAAATTAAAATTGTACACGGTTGTTATGCCTTATGTCATGTTATCCACCTATCAGTAGGGAATTTTTTTCAAACTCTTTGGATATAATTTTTTAAGATAAAATATGATAATTTAATAATACTTTGTTGTGGGAGAAACTTGGAATGAAAACGGTCAGATTTCTCATTTTTTTTAGTTCACCCTTTTTGTTAGTCTTACATTTTAGAGAAAATTTGATGCATTTGGTTCAAAACAAGAATGGAAATCTAAATAGATTGTTGCATTTTCAAGCCAAGTAGATTGAAACCTCTATCATTGTTTCCAGATTATCAATCTTATTAAAGTCTTTTGGCATGCTTAGGTGAACATGAAGTCATTTTACTTCAACTAACCAATATATTTTAAACATATAGTGGTGGACATTATAAGTGTGTGTGTGTGTGTGTGTGTACACACACCTAGTAATTATAATTGATGTTTAGTTGGGACACAATACCTTGTTCTTGATTTCCACTTTGATCTTACTCCCATATAACATGATCTAATTTTGACACACCCACTATAGATGGTGGTTATTTTTATTTTGAGTTCATATCAATCACTATTAAAGGTGAGTAGGAATACAAACCCTTTGAGGAAAAAAGGTGACCCACAACTTAGAAGTCACTTCATTTGCACATATTCATAGTAGAGAGTGTGCTTATTAGAATTTGCAAAATGAAAATTGATATTAGGATCTAATAGTTAGTCATAAGTATTTTTTTCATATTCAGTCATAAATTTAACCTTAAACTTCAAAATTTCCTTCAAATCCATAGGCATATTAAAGGAAGAGGATGCCAAAATAAAACTTGGTAACTCATCCTTTCTAACTTCAATCAAACTGAAAACAACACTATTTTTAACTTTGGCACCCATAACAGTTTTTAAATAAATGTCTTGACCATAGATTCAAAAATTGATAGAACTCATCGATAAATCACGAGTCAAGGTTGAAATGATATAAATTCTGTTAAATCAAGAGATGAGATAGGCAAATAAATAGTTGATATTTACCAAGTAATTACAGTATTAATCTAAAAATTCATGACTTTATCACCAAAACTCTCCCAAGCACAATATAAAACCATAAGAATTGGAAAAATATGATTTTATGCTTATTTCTAATTTTTTCTCTACATTATTTCCTTTTGATTCACGAATACAATGTACAGTCAATGGAGCTAGGGTTTTCAGGATTTTTGAATATATGGTCAAAGCACAACTCATGGATTTATTTGAATGATAATTTAATTAATGATATATTTGTATCCAATGACATGTATTTATACCTTGATATGATGGTTGAATTTTAATTTTAACTGATTTGTATATAAAATGATAGTGCTGGATTGAAATGTTTGCATTTACAAATATGATCTTTCCCTTATTGCTCTTTTTTTATACAAATTATTATATTATTATTGAGTGTTAGTTCAAATATTAATTATGAAACTTTAGTCAAGTTAACTTGGGTAGTTATATTTTACACTAAGTTTAGTTAGTGTGCACATATGTTTTAGTATACATTTAAAGTTTACCTACCTCACATGTGCCACCATCATTAGATGCCACCTTTAATGTGGCCCATATGAAAAGCTTAAAAAATGTGTGACTTGGAATATATATTCTCTTATCCTCCTCTGTATTTTACATTACTACATACATACACATAGACACCGAGCATTGAATGAATATTTTGTAATATGTCATTTCTCATTTTAGTTCTACTCTTCACACCTCTCTCTTGTGTGATCTATGTTTTGGTTCGTATTTGATCCTAGATAGACCATTTATTAATATGGTACCAGATCCATTGTAGGATATATCTATAGAATAAGAGAGTTTTATAGATGTGTTTTAAAGGATTTTTTTTCCTACATATTGGAGAAAAATATAAACTGCCATTGCATTCAAAAGGCCCTAAATCATATAAATCAACTGTATAGACCCTATAGGTCTGACATATAATTTATAAATTTATTTAGGGTCCTTCAGTGCATGCTCATGTATGATCCATACCATATAAATGATGGAATGTTTTTGGTTTTTTTGACATTTTTTGGGTTATTTTAAGATTCTTTTTGTATTAGGTTTGTATAATCTACATAGAGCTGCTAACTATACATTCATATAAAAATGTCATCCTTGCACACCATGTTAATTATTTTCCATGTGTCCTCCTCTCATTGTGCCACATGGAATCTCTATTTATACCAAATCATCCTCCTACTTATCCCCTTATCACCTACCATATGACCTTGTTGTTTTACTATTTAGACCCCACAGGCTAGCCTACACCACTTGAGCCCTCAATTTAGGCTTACCTTTACCTCGAGACTCATATCTTACGATCTAAGAGGATTGGGAGGATCCTATTTTTTTATTGGATTTATGTTTCTAATGCAAACATAATGAATTTGATTTTGGAACATTTTGGGCACCTAAGTTTTTTTGGTACAACATTTACTATAATGGTATCTTGTGGAAGACCTGCACCTTCCCAAGCTCATATCTTAAGTTCTATTTGAAATTTTCACATGTATTCCTTAAACTTGAATATTTTTTGAGATCTACACATTGGTGTAGTCATTTATTATTTTTATTTTGGGGGATTTTTTGGATGGAACATTTTTTAAAATTGGAGGGTACAATTTTTGTCTTAGTGGGACCTTTTTCAAGTCATTTTTATTGCATTTAGAAAATACAATGGATGAATGTTATTCTTCTAGATATCATTTTGTCAAAGAATAGAGGGTGGGGTCTAGTTTGAAAAGGTGGTAAAACTCCCTCCACAATAATCTTTTTACAGTTTTTTTATCTCATCTACAAATCTCACATGAGCCATAACTTCTAATATGGAATTTGTTTTTTGAGTCAGTATTTTGAAACTGCAAGGTTTAATACATTCTATGTAACCATTTAGTCCATTGTATTTAAAAATACACTATTTTTCCTCACCTTGTTAAGTGTACTTAACATGGCCTCATTTTCAAGACCTTATTGAGAATTTTTTGTCTCTTTTCATATGGCACCTTTTTGGCAAGACTCATATTTTTTAACATATTGTTCAAGCAGTGGATTTAGGGCTACTCATCCAAATAATTCCTCAATTCCTTGTATTTTTAGACACTTCATTACAATGATAATTCTTTGTGACTTATGGCATCCCTAACATTAGTTGATTTATATGTTCAAAGTAGTGGATTTTGGGCCACTCATGTAGGAAATCTTTGGATTGTTGTGAGTTTCTTTGAAATCTGGAGTAATCAATGGTTAGCTTATCTGCACTCCCATTCATGCCATTTATTTTGAGATAATTTACACCCATTTTTATGTATCTCATTGCATTTTATAGGAGAGATTAAATTTATTTTATATAAATAATTACCTTTGTATGGATATGTGTTTCATTTTTAAGTATAGTACTGAGTTTGGGTTTCTCACATGTACATGTGTATCTTATCAGACACTTTTTTTTCCAAAAACCATATGTGGATTTTAGTATGTCTCATAATTTGATGACAATATTTGGTGTACTCTTTTTTATTTTTGATACTTTCCTTGATAGTATGCCTATATCCAAGTTGTGAGTGACATTTAGTATCTCCAATGTCTATTTAGATTGATAATTAACCATAGGTAGCCATTTTTCATGGTATCAGAAACACTTTGAATAGTGTATTCATACCACTTGTGCAAATATCATGATTTTTTCACCATGTGTTCACTTCCATTCTACACACCATCGTATGAGTGTGGATTAAACCATCTTGTAGTCTTTTGAAGCTCACAATTATTCTAGAGCATCATCTGATTCATTAATTTTCCATCATCTCATGAGAGACATACTTTATATCATATTTTTTCACCCAATTTAGCATTGAGGGGGATGGGTGTGTAATGCTTCCTATTAGGTGTTTTTTCCTACACATGTTTTAACCTTGCTTTAGTAGACTTATGAGATCACTTAGGTTTATTTATGATGTCATTAGTCTACTAGTGAGTGGATGGGGTCACCAATATACTTTGTTCAATGTGTGCACACTCCACTAGTGAGTTGATGGGGCCACCACTCCAATTCGTCTAGTTGATGCTCACTCCATTCTTTCTACCTATTTAAGTGCATCTCCTCTAAGTTGATAGGCGAGGAATTTAGATTGATTAATGTAATTCATTTGTTCAATTCTAAATAAAATTTATTGTCATTCTTCTCATGTTTATTTATATTCACATAAACATAATTCTCTCTTTAAAACTTAGTTAAGCATGTTTAGAATTCATGTGTTCAAATCCTGCTAGTCTTCAATTGTGGTCAAGTTTGTCATGGTATCATAGTAGAGGTTATAGTATAACAAACACCTTATTTTTGTTCTAATATGCTTAGAATATTGATTAGTCTTATGTACTATAATATGAATTTATTGAGAGGAGATTTACATATTTGAAAGTCCTCTCTAACAATAATATGACATTTGCATTTTAGTTTGGCCTACAATACAACATTTGCATTCATTTATTTTGTTGTTTGTTTAGCCTATGCAATTAAATGTATGGGTTTTAAATGGAATCTAGTTTTATATCCAAGCATTAGACCAAAAACATTTTTTACCTTGAATTTTATTTCACTACCATTCTACCTGCCTTGCTACCATTGACATTTAAAGTCATGGAGGAGATCATAGTTGGCACACTTCAATAGCTGAGAGGTAACTATGCCAAGCCAATAAGCATAAGGACTTTTAGTGTTAAAATTCATCCAAGATTAAACCTTATAAGGGCTCTACGTTGGGTTTTAATCCATAAAACCATTTAAATCTATTACGCATCCATCTTACACATCCTTATGGACAATAACCATCTCCACATGTCATGGTTTGAATTACTTAAATATTGGTTTATGTATTTTAGTTCCTTAAAAACTACTTAGAGGAGTTGGTGGAGTTGTTTTTGTAAGAAAAAAGTGTGGTGGGATGTCCAAGGTTCAACCCTCACCCACATTATTAATTTGTACAAAGTTTTTTTATCTTTTACATAAAAAACAAAACAACAAGCAACAGGGGGACATCACTTTTTAAGTGGTGTTTATTTTAAGTGGGGGATTTATTAAATCAAGTGGGGATCTCCTTTATAAATTTTTTGGGAGAGTATTTTGTGACATTTGTAAGTATAAATTTTATATGCACTAAAAAGTGTTGATTATATATGCACTAAAAATTGATGATTATATATGCACTAAAATAAAAAGTAATTTTTTTTTGTAAAGCGAGGAATTATTTTATATGCTCACTCCCTCCTTGATTCCATAAGGTCATTTACCCTTCTCTCACCATTGATACAACTTTAATATTTTTGTATACAAATGCATTATCAAATGAGTACAACATCCATAATAAGTAAATTCTACATCCTCTCTTATGTCAATTTGGACATCATTACATAGATTTCTTGTGGAGTATCTTTGATTGAGTTTGATGTCCATCACTTGAGCATGCATTGTTAGGTGTGTCAAAATTATGAAATAATGAGGGGTGGTTATCAATATTTGTATGGGGGTTGCATTGTGAAATGTTTTATCATTGCACTCCTTGGTGTCTCTACTCTCATTTATGGGTTACTTGTGGTCATGTCAATTCACTAATTTTTTATTTGAATGATATTTTAAAGAGACCACTATGATGAAAGATTCATCTCCACTAGTTCTTCTTGGAAGAACAATTTATGCACCATGGCATCTATGCATGGAAAATTTTCTCATTTGACAAGGTATTTCTCCATTTCTATATGGATAGGTTCCTACTCCCATTACCATAGTTCAGTAAAATGACTAGCTCAATTCATGTGACATTGTTCTTGGTCACTTATTGATGTATGTTTCCATGGATCTACACCACCATTTGGAGCACACCGAGTGTCCTCAGACTATTTGGAGCATTCTTCAAATATTTATGAAGACTATTCTTTTGAGATTTTAATTTATCCTCTTATTAGTTTTAATGTTGATATAGTCCTGTAAGACATTGCTATTATCTTTATCGATCTAACCCTATGGTATGAGTTTCTGCCAAACATGATAAATCTTTTTATGGAATCCACCTCAGTTCCTATACAAAATGTTAGTTTTCTTTTTACAGAGCCATCACATTTTTATACTTTAGAGGATTATATTATCTTTAATGATGGGAGTGACCCTATTATATTATGTGGAATCTCCACATTTTTAGAGAGTATCGATGATTCATCCTTTCTTATGGATCTTACTTCTTTTGCCATGGTATCAAGGGTTGTCTATCTATGATCTCCAATTCACATGGACTTTTTTTAGTGAATGTTCCATGTCCTTCCTATGACATGGTATCGAGGGATGTTGAGCCATGCTCTCCAATTCACATGGATATTATTTTAGTGAATGTTTCATGTAATTTTTCTAACAAGTCTACTTTAGATGTATTACTTTCAGTTTATATGCATGATCTTACTAAACCTATGACACATTTTTAGCTTGGACCAATTTCAGAGGTATTTATGCTACTACCTTCATATTCCATCATAGAATGGATATATTTTTAGAGTAGTTATTTTGTATTCTTATTATAAAGAGAAGGAATATTATTTGATGTAGATGGACCTTATTATGTCTTCAATTATAGGATCTCATCATCGACATTGATCATTTTGAGATCTTTACCTAGATTGAAAACAAATTCAACATCACATTCTAGGGGAATTTCTAGTCCTTTATTTCTTCTCTTTACTTCTCCTGAAAACTTATCTCTATTATTTTAGGAGGATTTAATATGTACTTGGGTACCTAATATATCCTAATTTCTAGGACCCAATTATAATACCCACCTAAGCTATGCTTGAGGGGGGTGTTATTGTAGATTATTTTACCTCTATTAGGTGGCTTCTCATACAGATGTTTTAACCTTAGGTGGATTTATGAGATTAATTAGGGGTATTTATGATGTCATCATTCCACTAGTGAGTGGATGGGTCACCACTCCAATTTTTCTAGTGAGTGCACACTCCATTAGTGAATGGGTGGAACCACCACTCCACTTTGTCAAGTGAGTGCACACTCCACTCATGAGTGGGTGTGGTCACTAATTCACTATTTCTAGTTTTTACTCACTCCACTCATTCTACCTATTTAAGTGCCTCTCCTTTAAGCTAATAGGTCAATTGTGAGCTAATAGATCAATGTAGATTGTATTAACTTTGAGTTCAATCTATTATCATTTTATTCATGTTTATTTCTATTCGTGATAACATAATTCTATATTTACATATCAGTTATGCATGTCAAGAGTTCATTTTTTCAAATCATGCCAGTCTTTGATCATACCACTTACGTAAATATCATGATTTTTTCACCAAGTGTTCACTTCCATTATACACACCATTATATGGGTGTGGATTAGGCCATTGGATCCTTACTACCCAATTTATTAAGATTAGTGTTCAGTTTGAGTGAGCCTCATATAAAGTACCAATTCCTAGTTTGACTTGGTGGTTACAAAGACTCAAAACACATGTATTATGGTAAGATGGATTGGATTCAATATGGATACTAGGTGTCACACTATATTTTATTGATATTTTCACATAGGTACCTCATCAGGGCTTGTTGGGACCTATTTTTTGAGAATTCTAAACCTATATTTTTTTAAAAATAGACCTTCCTAAGTTGCACTTAAAGGGGGTATTGGTGAAAATAATAATTTTGAACCTTTAGATTAGATAACTTATGTATTAGATTTTTGATTAAGGTTAGTTAGTGTGTGCACCTGTCTAATTATGTATTTAATGCTTACTTACCTCACATGTGCCACCATCATTAGATGAGACCTTCAATGTGTTTAATAGGAAAAGAGAATAAAATGTGTTACTTTGATTTATATTATATTCTCCTAATTTTTATTTTACATTACTACATAAAGACACACAAATAATGAGCATTGAGTGAACAATCTGTAATTTATTGTTTCTCATTTTAGTTCTCCTCTTTTCACCTCTCTCTTGCATGTTATGTTTAGGTTCACATTTGATATTGGATACAATAAATATTAATATTGAGGTGATTCTAAGTTCATGAAATGTATAAGGATTCAAACTATTATAGGGATTTAATTTGACAGTGAAACATAGTCATACAATCATATATTATCAATATACTTATGGAATTATCTACATTCATTTCTCATGTCATTTAAAAATATTTTACATGTTATTTGAGTTTATTTTATGAATTTATATGTTTTTTAAAAAGTGATAAATTTACTAAGTAATGCCAAAAAACTTATGAGTCTTGAGTACGAGTAAAAATTAAGGGTTTTTTAGTAATTATATAGTACGAGTTTTTGACCTATGGTCATAACACAATCCTTACACAAATTTCATAATAAGGTATAAATATTTTACACACTCACTAATAGGATTTAATTTATCATGAAACTCAATTATAATACCTATAAAATCAAATTAAAAAATACATATAGGGATCACATTTCCATATATTTTTATTATCTAGTCCGATTAGTATATATAATCCTTGCACTACCATCATCCTCTTTTTATATCTCTAAAAATATCTAAGAGAATATTTAAGAGGGTATGATGCTATAGGGTAGATATATATAATGTATCTCTACAGTCGTATTGGTAGACCCATGCACAAAAAATTTGGAGGCTTGTAGAAGGAATGCAAATCACTTGATAAAATGTTTCAATGAATATCTTTTATGCTCATGTTTTGGCTCAAGTTAGAAAATTATTGGAAAAGATTGTGGAATATTTTTTTGTGTGTGTGTGTGTAAAGAGAGAGAGGATAGATATAAATATACACAACCATTTGTAGTAATATCCTTTCCTAAGCCAAAATGTGAGCATATATGACAATCCTAGGTGCCAAAATTTATTGTTTTTTTCAAATGGTTTATGACAAAAATGGGATGCTTCATTGAATAATAAATGCCATTAATATGAAATAAATGTAATAATAACTTGGATTTACATGGGATATAAAATTTTAAAATTACACTTTAGGTTTCACATATCCTAATCATTTATAGTCCATGAGATCATATTCTTGAAGGCATTTTGTCAAACTATTCACAAGCTGTGTGCTTCCATATTTTGCTTGCGTGTCTACCAAAATAGTTAAAAATACAAAATACTAAAAAATTAGGATTTTTATTATGACTAATATGGATGCTCATCACATGTTCCAAAGATCCCATATTTATAATATTCTTAGACCCTCTTTATCTTCTAGTTGTTGCCTCATTGGAACCACCTATCCATATTATATATCCTTGTAGAATATTAATTTGATTCCATATCCATGTGTATAATCATGATTTATCCCTAATAATTTATGGTTTTCCTTAGTTATTATTACATCACCTACCACCCTTAAAACTATGTCTTCAATATGTATCCTGCATAAGGATGTACAAAACTTGAGACCATTTTGTGCATTGTTAGATACGAAGAATGATTTTTCACATTTCACCCACACATTATTAGAATTATTAAATATTCATCAAAATATCATCATGGATATATTATAGGTTCATATTTATAATTTTTAATTTTCCTGCATTCATCATTTTTTGTTAATGTAGTGTACATTAACAGTTCTATCATATGGTGAGTTTACACTATGGTTATAATTACTTTTAGGCTGAGTACATTTTAACCTATATAATATCTTCCATATTATTAATAATTTTTAATTATTTTTTTCATGATAAATTAAACAAGAAGTCATTCTTATTCAATTGGCTGCTAGGTTTGAAATCTATAGTGGCTTGCATCAAAAGTATATATTCACCTGGTAATTACAATTGATGTTTAGTTGGGACATACTACCTTATTATTGATCTTGAATTTGATATTTATCCCATATAATCATGACCTAATAGTGACACTCTTACTATATATGGCGGTAATTTTTATTTTTTGAAATCTGTAGTGGCTTACATCAGAACTATATATTCACCTAGTAATTACAATTGATGTTTAGTTAGGATATACTACCTTATTCTTGATCTTGAATTTGATCTTTCTCCCATATAATCATGACCTAATATTGACACTCCTACTACATATGGTGGTAATTTTTATTTTGATTTCATACCAATCACTACTAAAGGTAAGTAATTTTTTCTGTAGGAATACAAACCTCGTGAGGAAATAAGGTCACTCACAATTAGTAAGCCACTTCAATGGTTACATGTATGTCAATACATATATTTATTTATAAATTTATCTAAGATATATTATATTAATTTAAAAGAGTTTAAGTTACACTCATTTTGGAAAATATTCATGTAGAACCCTAGCAAGTAAATGTTACCCTAACAGTGACACTTTTCTATAACTAAGATTCTTAATATTGTAAGTATGATATCCAATATTTAAGTTATTTACTTGTGATTATTGATAATTTTTGGAGTATACAAATGAGACTAAAACTAAAAACTATTTTTTACATTATGGGAAGTGGTACATATTTTTAAAAATGAGTGTATTTATTGAGAAATTGGCTTTCTTGGGAAGGCTAGGCATCAAATCTTAAGATATGGGGAGATCAATGGTTGATGGTATGTAAGATGTTTTTGGGATTTTATCCATAAAAAGGTCTATTTTTAGTCCATAATATCACATTTATTTTCATAATTCCTTCAAACTGCTCGAGAGTTGTGTGCTTCCACATTTTGCATACATGTCTAGCATAATTGTAGCTATAATGTCTTAAAAAAATAGGCTATCACTTATGCTAAGATGAATGTACACACACTTATAAATTTTTACCTATGGGAAGTTATTATAATTTCATTCCAAATACTAACCTAGGGGCATTTAATGTAGTTTAAATTGACAGTTATATCATGTGGTGATTTTTCACTATGGTTATAATTATTTTTATGTTAATAGATTATAACCTATATTAATTTTTCCACATTATCAATCATATTCAAGTATGTGGCATGCTCAAGTGAACATGGAGTCAATTTAATTCATATAGACAATAGGAATAATGTGTTTTTTGTGTAACCAAGCTTCCTAATCTTGTAATTATGATATCCACTATTTAAATGCTTTTCTTATGATTACTGCTCATATTTGGACTATGCTATGAGACTAAAACTAAAACCTAGTTTTTCCATCATGGGAAGTGGTGCATATTATGAGTATTAAGTGGTATTACTTGAAATTATAAAGTTGATAATTGATATTAGGATATGATATTCAATTATGTGTATTTTTCTTGGGATTATTGCCCACTAATAAGAGGTATAAAAATTAGAAAATGGATAATTTAGATAAATATACTAAGAAATATTCATATGAAAACATGGTAAATGCTACCCCTCAATAACTTGTCATAGATGTATAAAAACACTCTTAGCAAAGGCTATATAAAGAACAGTTATAGAAGTAAATGTTAAACTTAAAACTAGACTATTGGTCATTCTTGTTACATACATTCTGAGCATTATATTTAGTTTTCCTTTCTTATTTTGAACCAAATGCAATAATGTTTCTCTGAAATGTAAGAATAATGAAAAAGATGAAGGATAAAATTTCAAAAAGAAAAATTTAAATGTAACTATAATGCCACTAAGATTCAACCTTAGACACCACCCTACATTGATTTAAAATATGGGTGATTTGGCATAGGGCATGGATATCCATATTAGAATAAGTGAAAGCCTATTTTTGTAATACATTATAGCTATAACTACACTGGTAGATACATATACATACCAAAAACCCTTAAACAATCCTTGATCACCCAATATATTAAGTTTTAACACCTAATCTTATAAATAAACCCTATTTACCTCTAATATCTCAAATCAAAACAACACGCTCAGTACTTATAATATAACATAAGAGAAAGCCTATTATTTAAGACATCATAATTTTAATTATGCTAGTAGAAATATATGAAAACTATTGTCACCAAATCTTTCACCCTAGAAGAGGGTGTCCAAGCCTCTTCTATATTTGGGCAACATGGGAACACTTCTAAGTATGTGGGTGTACCTATCGTGGAAGTGAGCCTTTAGATTTTAGGGCTCATTCCCTAAATGCATATTGAAATGAATATCACCTATCTAATTCTTACTTGTGGGTAAAAGAGTTATAGTTTGTATGATATGAACCTAATCTAAGGTGGTTATACAACAAAATGTTTTCCATATAACAATTATACTTCCTACAATAAGAGATAAGGCATACAAGCTAACTTCCAAGTCTTAAGAGATTATAACATGAGTATTTCAATGTAGACGTGAGATGCATGAAATGTATCCAAGGTAAGTGAATCATAGGCTAATTAAAGACACTAAGGATCATTGTAAACTTAATATACAAACCCATACACTTGACAACACTTCACATGACCTGCTAGAATATGAACTCTTTCATAAACATGAGAAGATAAGGGAAGAAAGGATAACAGATTATCAATTTACACACTTAGACAAATGTTCATGAACTTGAATCAAACTTGAATTAAACTTGAATTAATTGTTTAAAGGAAAAATTCAATGTCATTCTAACATAGATTCACCATACATTGAGTGGAATCTATTTTACAAAGGCCAAAATGACATCTACTTATAGAACTTTAGAGAGAGGAAAAAAGAATGAATTTCAAGAGTTGTTGGAACACATGTCCGAGCGTGAGAATTAGTTACATTGTAGGGGACTAGAGTGTGAAATAGATCATTAAAGTATCTTCAGAAAAATGTCTATATAAACCATGATGAACTCTTCAAAATGTTGTAGGGATTATTTAGCTAGCCTTTATGAAACTGCCTTCATCATGTATCATCTCTCAAACATTTGAAATTGAAACAAGAGAGTCGACACATATGTTATGATTTTCTTAGTTGCTAACTATTTTCTAGACACTTGTATTTACCATTGGTAGTCTTCATTAGTCTTATAGACCCTTATTCTTTACATCTGGTAGTCATTATTTATCTTGGACCTCAACTGTGCTTTCATGGCAACATATGAGTCCAAAGATCTTGTTGTATCACAAAATGCTTAGTCTTTCATGGCTGCCTATGTGGCATTCCCCTTTCCATGTTATTTGCTCCATTATAGAATTTTCTCTATCATCACTTGGACATGTAATATCATTTTATCCATTTGGAATCCTATCGAATTTGACCTATCTATCTCTTCTAGAGCCTCTTTGCTTCAACCTTTGATGTTGACCATTGATCATTGATCCATGGTCCTACGATTATGACATTTGGAAACATTAAATTTGATTTGAGCTCTTTGACTTTTGAATCTTGCTCATATTATTGGATCTATTTGTGCCATTAAACATGATTTATAGATCATGATTTGATTACTTGAACATGATTTGATCTCAAGATTCATGATATTTTAACTTTGTTCCTAACATTGATATGCTTTTACATGATCGAATGTGCACCATATATCTTTGGAACCCACTATTTGAACTCAAATGACTATTTACCATGGATAAAATTTGACGTCTATACTCTCATCATTTGACATCCATAGGACCATATTTTACATCTACATGACCATCAAATTTTTACCCCTAATGACTTTTACCATGACTTAAATTTGATATCCACGTGCCTATAAATGATGTTTGCAAGACCATCAGTGATGTCTGCATGATCATCACTTTTTAAACCCCAAAGGTTTTTTACTTGAGATTTATTTTGAAATTTGTGTGAATGTCATACTTTGCTAGATCAACTTTCTTGAAAGAATTAGGTCTTCAAGAATTTTGCATTAGACCATTTATTTTGGACTATTTTTCTTAGACACTTTGTCCAAAAGAATTTTAGATTTGTCAGAACTTATGTTTCAGACATTTTTTGTAAAATAATATGTCCTCAACCTTTTGTATTAGATAATTTGTCTAAGAGACTTGTGTCTTCAAGATTTTTGTTTCAGATAAAATATTCAAAATAATTTGCACTTACCTTTTTTTTGTGTGGATAAAATATCTAAAAGAATTATGTCTTTATGGAAATTGCTCAAATAATTTCCTTGACAAGTCCATAACACTTTGCCAAAAACTTAAAATAGTTTGTTGGGAGGATGGGTTGGATAAACCGGAAGCACACAATTTGATTACTAATACCAAGCAACTTAATATGCGGAAATTAACCAGATTCACCAAGTAACTAGAATTCAGAATAACACAGCATATGAGAGACAATACCAAATTGTATTAACACTTTATACAGAAAAGAATACAATAAAGAAGATGCCACTTCTTCTCCACCACCTTACAGAGGTTTCCCACACCTCAAGTGAACAGTAATTCTTCTCCCCAAAGCTCTCCCTCTCACAGGTCCCAACACCCAACTCAAATACAGAGTTGGTGTTCACCTCCCGTGCTCCACGCACACCACAAGTGCTCCACGCACTCCACAAGCACTCCACGTGCTCCACAAGTACTCAAGGTACTTCAAGTAGATCTCCCATGAACCTGCAACAACCTGCAATTCAACAGACCATACTTACGGAAGGAACTCCCTTGCCTTCCTCTTGCTCTATCCGAGTACACACCTGTACTCCAAGTAGATCATGCCTGATACTGCTCCCTGTTGTGTTGCTGTCTATATGACCTTGCACACCTGCAAATCAAACAATGGTTCTATTCACCTGTGAACCTCGACCTTGCACACACATACACCTGCAGATCAACGATCTTACTTACCATGTAGATCTCCTATATAGGCCATGCAACTGTGACCAAGATCCTACACTCTTGAAGAACCCAGCTGGCTCTCCAATCCAGCACCAACACACCTGGTACTGTGGCACTAGGAGGAACGCACCATAGCTCTACCTCACACACAGAAGGAGCTTATAATTATGCTCTCTTACTCCCTAGCACACTTTTCCAATACAACCATGAGTCTATTATATAGATCTCATCCAAACAATGATTAGACATCTAATTACCATAATTAGATCCGCAACTATGAGTCTAAAATTAGCGCTCATCATGCAATCTCTTGGTTCGTTAGCTCACTGCCCGTAATTAACTCGCAGTCAAACTACATAGGCGACCGACGTCGGTCCCTGTCTACCTGGGGTCGCCGACGCCGGCCAATATATGACCGACGTCAGTTGCCTTCCTGTCTTACCATGCCGACGTCGGTTGGCCAGACCAACGCCAAACACTTCTGACACTTAGCAACTCATTCTGCAACCTCCTCTCCTATTTGCATCAGTGAAGCTTTTAGCTCCACAATCCTAACAATCTCCCACTTGGAGATAAATAGCTACACTGTACCTGTACCTGTACTCCGTCTAATCTGTTTCCTGGTTTGTATCCCTCTTCAAGCTCCCACCTGAAGACAACCCACCACACATCCCGTGGTGTACCACCTGTCATCCGAGTAACCTGCCACATCCGAACCTACAACACCTGTAGTGAAGTCCTGACCCTGCATAGCAACACCTGCTGCCGGTCCCTCTCAGAAAACCTGAGAATCCACTTCCCCGAATTGGCTCCTAACTCTCTGACAGCTCCCACTGCATGGGAATACTCAGGTCTATACCAGACCTCATGTGATTTCGGACACTGTACCTGTCCAGCCCTTAGTGTGCTCCGGCTCTGCATCCTGAACCTTGCCAACACCTGATTCACATCAGCTCCCACTCGAGACAAAATCAACCTGTGATCTCCATGCCTCCCATGTCAAAGAATTCCGCTGCTCCAAACTCCTCCTGACATGCCACTGAACTAATCTTACCCTTAGCTCAGCAAAACCCTGTATGTACACCCCTGCTAGCTAGCGTACTATCCACATACAGCAACAGAATGATGTCATGACTCATCATCCCCCTGGTAAGCCAAAATCATAGTAGTTACCTGACACTGACTGAAGCCATGCTCCGTCCTCCACCTGTCAAAACCTGTACCACTGTCCTGCAGCTCCTCAAGACCATATTCCTGATCTTCCGTCTCACGTATCCGTTCTCTCTATTCTTCTACTAAGGTATCCATTCGTCTCTGTGCTTTCATACCTGCTGGCATCTCTACCAAAACACACCTGTCTGGTTCTCCTCCAAGGAATCACATCCTCATCCATGCCAAGCTCACACCTGTTTCCTGGATCCTTCCTGCTCTACAATCAGCAACATGTATAAAGAAGAGGAACAACGAATTTGAGGGCCTACTTACACCTTCAATCCTCCGTATGGGTGTTTGAGACTCCTTGACAGCTTGCTGTCCACCCAAAATTCGTTACAGTGACCGACCTCGGTCACTCCACAGTCTGCATCCGACCGACGTCGGTTCCATGCGTCTGTACCTGACTACCAACCTGCCTGCACTGGTGTCCCTGCTACCGACGTTGGTTCTCCTAACTGACATCGGTCTTATATACTACCAACGTCGGTCCCATGACCGACATCGGTCTTACCCTGCCCGACATCGCCGGCTTCGGTCTGCACATGACCGACATCGGCATCTGTCTGTTCGACGCCGGTTCCTCCTGACCGACATCGGTACCTGTGTTCGCCTGTGAGTGATGACTTTTTACCCGCGAGCTTCTTTGAATCAATATCCATGTCCAAACTGCCCTGCTCAGAAGTATCCAGCCACATCCACTGGGTTCTGTCCGCCATCTCCTCCATAAACACCAAGGCTTTCCAGTTCTTAAGCCTGTCAAATATATCTGTCTTCCGCTTAAGAACATGCATCTCCTTCCTGCTCATGTGACCAAGCCTACGAAGCCACGTCTCTGCAACAAAAGAAGAATCAGTAATATAAACAAGTAGATAAAGGATACCTGTTTTCTTACCACCAGCTAATTCAAGTGCATCCGCTGTGAGAGTTCTTGTGCATCTCTCATCACCCAATCTTTCTGAAGAAATTAGCCATATCTCCAAACCTGGGACCTGCATGACCTTCATCAACACCTGTGTGTTGGCCACCTGCAGAGGGATGAAGAGAAATTTCAGCTTCACTTCCCCTTTGCCAATCCTTTGGCAAGGCTCACCAGCTCCTCTACCTGGAACTGCATGGAAAGAGGCAACCGAATCTTTTATCCAAGATTCAACTTTATCCAAGAAACCTGCAAATACATCCTGTGCAACAACACCTGCTACATCTGTATCTTCAGTTTCTTCATGCTGATCTGCTACCAACCAACAATAATCTTTTACCTGCTCTATCTTTCCATAGAACCGTGAGTGACCATCTGTGCTTTTCAACTCCTCCATTCTTAGCTTACTTTGATCTGCAGTTGCTCTACTCCCACTCGATCAGAAACCCCTGAGAGTGCCCTGTAACCAAACACAAAACCTGCTTCCTCCAACCTTAGCTCAGATACCACTTGTTGGTATCAAGCTCAAGAACCTACAACCAAGGCTCTGATACCACTTGTTGGGAGGATGGGTTGGATAAACCGGAAGCACACAATTTGATTACCAATACCAAGCAACTTAATATGTATTGTGTTTGGAAATTAACCAGATTCACCAAGTAACTAGAATTCAGAATAACACAGCATATGAGAGACAATACCAAATTGTATTAACACTTTATACAGAAAAGAATACAATAAAGAAGATGCCACTTCTTCTCCACCACCTTACAGAGGTTTCCCACACCTCAAGTGAACAGTAATTCTTCTCCCCAAAGCTCTCCCTCTCACAGGTCCCAACACCCAACTCAAATACAGAGTTGGTGTTCACCTCCCGTGCTCCACGCACACCACAAGTGCTCCACGCACTCCACAAGCACTCCACGTGCTCCACAAGTACTCAAGGTACTTCAAGTAGATCTCCCATGAACTTGCAACAACCTGCAATTCAACAGACCATACTTACAGAAGGAACTCCCTTGCCTTCCTCTTGCTCTATCCGAGTACACACCTGTAATCCAAGTAGATCATGCCTGATACTGCTCCCTATTGTGTTGCTGTCTATATGACCTTGCACACCTGCAAATCAAACAATGGTTCTATTCACCTGTGAACCTCGACCTTGCACACACATACACCTACAGATCAACGATCTTACTTACCATGTAGATCTCCTATATAGGCCATGCAACTGTGACCAAGATCCTACACTCTTGAAGAACCCAGCTGGCTCTCCAATCCAGCACCAACACACCTGGTACTGTGGCACTAGGAGGAACGCACCATAACTCTACCTCACACACAGAAGGAGCTTATAATTATGCTCTCTTACTCCCTAGCACACTTTTCCAATACAACCATGAGTCTATTATATAGATCTCATCCAAACAATGATTAGACATCTAATTACCATAATTAGATCCGCAGCTATGAGTCTAAAATTAGCGCTCATCATGCAAACTCTTGGTTCGTTAGCTCACTGCCCGTAATTAACTCGCAGTCGAACTACACAGGCGACCGACGTCGGTCCCTGTCTGCCTGGGGTCGCCGACGCCGGCCGATATATGACCGACGTCGGTTGCCTTCCTGTCTTACCCTGCCGACGTCGGTTGGCCAGACCAACGCCAAACACTTCTGACACTTAGCAACTCATTCTGCAACCTCCTCTCCTGTTTGCATCAGTGAAGCTTTTAGCTCCACAATCCTAACATAGTTTCCCTAAAATAATTCTGTACTTAGCCAATTGGAAAATTTTCCAAGGACCAAACAAGTCTTTGAGCCAACAGGGTCTTCTAGACTTGTTCTAGTAACTACCTCTTATCTTGAACTATTTGAACACTATGAAAATATATCACCTTCATATATGACTCCTAAAATGACCCCTAAGGCATCAAATGACACAAGGACTAAACTATACTATGACCAAATCTAGAATGACATATGAAATGACATCAAATAGAACTATACAACACCTGACGATGTTATAATTATCCCTTATACAAGACTTTAGCTATAAGGGGTTCGCAAATTTTGACCTATGGTAAAAATGGTCAATAATAACTATTGATAGCTTAGTATTTTGGAATGCAATTACATTAACTACCCATAAATAAACACTCAAAATAGGGTGTGGACATTCATCTTAAGATTGAAAAATCCTATTTTTGTAAGACATTGTAGATATAACTACATTGTTAGACAATTATGTAAAATGTTAAAGCACATCTACTCATGGATAGTTTGACAAAATGCCTAAAATAAATGTGACCTCTTGTCATTGGGTAACAATCCCAAGAAAAATACTTATGACTGAATATCATATCCTAATATCACTTATCATTTTACTAATTCCTAGTAATAACACTCAATAGTTGGAATATGCACCACTAAAGTGAATTAAGTCTTGGGTCATCTTGCTTCCTCACAAGGTTTATATTCCTAATTGTTGGATAAAAAAATTTCAAGGGGATAAAGTTTGGAGTTTAAGTCAATAGTGTGGGGACATATTCCCTCTCCTATTAGCAAGTAGAGCTACCTTTAATGAAATCAAAAGGGGTGCAAGAAATAAAGTTATTTATAACAAAAATGTTTTCTATGGGGATTTTACTTTTAACCAAAAAGTACAAAAATATGATGAAAATGATAAATGAAGGGGAGTAATGGAATGGAAGAAAATGAGAAAATAAAGGTGGAAGGGATAATGGGATAATTATAGCTAGTTAAACATAGAAATGTGATATAATAATCCAAGGGAAGAAAAAGGATAACTCTAGGTAGCTAAAAATAAAAAATTAATAGAATAATATAGGAGTTGAGATTCAAACATAGGAAACCTTTACCATGAAAATGAGATGAGAAATACATATTATGAACATACAAAAAAGATACATACACTAAGAATATTATGTAGCATTACAAATAAATATATACAACAACATTGTATTTATCAGTAAAAATAGACACAAATTCTATTTTCAATCTCACCAATATTTCAAAACAACAAAAAATCCTAATGTAAATTAAACAAAAATACTACATTAAAATATTTACATTCATTAACTATCTAAAATAGTATTTTATCAGATTCAAAGAGGAAGAGTCAAAATAGATTGACATACTCATGCACATCATTCATCCATAAAAATTCATGGCATAAAGTCATATAAATTATTTTTGTTGATTTTTAATGAGGCTATACATATATAATCCTTCATTTCATCTTTCCAAAAAGTTCTCATATTGTTAACAAAACTCTTTAGAATGCACAAAAATTATATTATAGCTTGAGAGAGTGCAACCACCTTATAACTAGCTTTACAACGACCTTTTTGGTAATTTATTTATATTTAACTGGTACTTTTTCATTTACAACTTTAAAAAGTAAAACATAACCTTTTTTAAGTGATTGGAAAAAGTCCAACATGAAAATATAAAATTAGAGAGAAAAAATTGACTTGTAGTCATTATCAAGAAGTCAAATCTTTTTGCTAAGAGGGATCTTGTTTAACTACTGCAACTCTCTCTAATTATTCCTTGTGATGATTTGAACGTAAATAATTTGAAACACTAAATAACTTGCATAATTATCATGACTAGTTTGTAGCACACATTCACACATTTTGATCTGGCAAACTGACATCCAATTTGCCACTCTCAATTGTATGATAAATGAACACACGTTACCAATCCATATCACTTACTTTGAATTAATACATATCTATTTTCTTATTTTAGGGAATGCATGGGAAGATTTACCTATCCATCTAACACTTTCAAGATGCCATTTACAACTCAAGCTTTCGATATTTTATATCTTGGTACATACGATAACTATATTTAACCTATGATAATATTTTAGAGAGGAACATGATATCACATTTGAAATCACTATGAATATGACTATCTCAAACTAATGAATTTGACATTGCAAATGAGAATAGACTATGAGTTTCTCTTGATTGTAGTACTTCTTGTATGTAAAGTGTTTACTTGAGAGATTGCAAATGGTGGTGGGATTGATAAATCAAGTCTTATTTCAAGAACAATATTCAAGATATCATAATGCAAATAATAATTACAAAGAATGGAATGGACAACTTGAAACCTATTTATTGTCAGAAAAAATCACCATGAGCTTCTGAAAAAGATGTTAAAACTTCTTGAGACATGCTTATGTACATGCAATGAGAAACCACCTGGTGTGATCTTTCAAAACTATAAACATAAAAAGAATGTATTTAAGGTGTGCATGAGATGATTTGAGCTCTATTTATGCTATTAGAACCTATTTTATATTCTCACATCCATATTATGTCTTTTAAAAACCACCCCAATCTCTTTTAAGATAGATTGTATGCAAGATAAAATGAAAAATGATTGAGTATGGAGTTGATGAGCCACTTGGAGGATCAAATAAGAACATGGCAGTCTCAAGAGTATTTTTTGTATGCAAATTACTCATTAAAATTCCTCAAATGGGTAAAATAAGGTTATAAAAGCCACCATATGCTGAAAAAATAAATTTACAAGGTTCACAACTATCATAACACAACAAAAGTCACATGTTTATCAGCAAAACCACTTTGAATAAGTTTAAAATGACCTAAATAGAGGTTTATGAGAAATGTATGTCTATGAAATCCATGTATAAAGATTAAAATAATTTATTAAAGGGATCACAAGGCTACCAAATTACACACTAGGCTTATACCACATTTAGGTTTCAAAACCATGAATTGCTTGAAGACTGCACTTTGGAACAGATTAGAATATGTTTGATAGACATGTTGGAATGTGAATAGAATATTGGTGGTGTTTCAAGGATAATTTATATGTAAAATAATTTTTCCTAGGTTACACTATCTAAAACAACCTTCTAAATGTTTTCCAAGATTCAAACCATAATTTTATTGATCATAATCACCCTTAAAAACAACCAAAACCTTGAATTACATTATTTTGAAATTGCCTCATAGTATTAAAAACTTTGAGCATGAAGATAACAGTATTTTGGAAGTTTTTTTACATGTAAACAGTCTTTGAAAAGCCCACAACATGTAAAACAACTTGTAGGAGTCCACAATAAGCCAAAACATGTTCAAAATTCTACCAAAACCACTTAAGGAAAACCAAAAAACCTTTCAAAATCCAAAACCATGGGTTTTATCTTTGAAACCACCTTATAAAATCCATATAACATGAATTTCAAGTTGAAACCACCTTTTTAAAAGTAAAACCATGAATTGGAAGGCCAAAACCATTTTATCTAAATTAAAACTACATGTTTTTTATTTTGAAATAAATTTGAAACATCTTCATGAAGACCATATAACACAAATTTTAAACAAAAACATCCATTTTATAGATCAATATAAGGTCTTGCGGTGCCATGTGAAGAGATAAGAAGGCAGTTTGAAAGACTTGGTAGGCTTTGAGTGAAAATTTGTATGTTGTGAGTTCGAAAGCTTAAAAAATATGTAAAAATACCTTTGAAAGGCCGCTTAACATAGTATGTGCGATTTTTTATAAACTTTTACATGGTGGTGGGCATTTAAAGGGTATTTTACATCTGTATAGACTTAGAAAAAGACACATAAATGTACGTACAATAAGGGATTTTGACAAGGATAACATATTTAGAGGTTATTTTACATGGTTGAAGGCATAGTAAAGATCCTTATACATGTAATTTTTTTGAAAAGACCACACAAGTATATAAAGAACATATAATGTTATTTAAAACCATTTTATTTATTCAATACAAAAACTTGATAAAGAAATTGAATGTTTTTGGATGGATTTGGAATGTGCTTTGGGCAAGGTGACCAAGATGAAAATTTAAAGCTTCAATATGTTACGCATACATTTGGGATACAATCTTATTTCAAGGTACCAAAAGAGTTCATCCAAACCTCACCATAATACTTGATTTTTAGTAAACCAAGGTGAAACATTCTTTTCTTGGCCATTGTCAATAATGATTGGAGTAGATTTCAGCATGTGAACCAAGCCTTATCCATTAGACTACGAATTCAGTGTCCATAGTGATTTATTTTTAATATTTGCATCTTTAAAACACCTATAATTTATTATAAGAATGTAATTGGGGGTGTTGTCATGAAATATAAAATTTCATGAAAACACTATTGAATAAATTTACTTACCTTTTGTAGTGATTGTTATGAAATCCAAATACAAATTTCCACCATAGATTTAAAACTTATTGGCTAGATGAAGGAGAATAAGTTATTTTTCACCTAAACATTGAAAAAATACTTGAATATGATTGAAAATGTGGAAAATATAATAGAAGTTATAATCTACTCAGCTTGAAAATGTAACAATGTAATTACCAGGTGAACATATAGTTATGATGCAAGTTAGTATAAATTTAAAACTTATTGGCCAATTGAAAGAGAATGAATTATTGTTTTCATGCCACGAATACTTGAATATGATGGAAAATGTATAAAATTTAATAGATATTACACTCTAACCAACTTAGAAATAATTATAACAATAGTGTAAACTCATCAAATGATATAACTATCAATGTAACTATGCAAAGCCATCTACATCAATCTGTCTAAATAATATTCAGCTAGGGCATCTTCATTATGATCCTAGAAGCTTACTAGAGGAAGAAATGAAAGGAAGTAACATGTTTTTCATTGTCAAAATAAATTTAGTAATAATAATAATAGATTTTCATTGTAAAAAATGTATATAAATTTTAATTAATTTTCATGTGATACTTGTTCAAGATTTAGATTTTAGATGAGGAGATGAACTGTCTATGTTGGATTATTACTACTACTAGTTATTTTTATAGCTTATTTTTATGAAAGTAAAGATGTAATTTTGATCCTACTTTTAATTCCTTTTTGGTAATTCAGTATATGGTTTTTTGATTGTCATATGAATGAACTTGGTTCATTGTAGCTCCATGATGGAAGTTTAAAAATGAAACAAATCCATTACCAAAATAAACCAATATGTGGGAGATTGAAAAAATATAATTTTTTATACACACCTCATTATGTTTCCATTCCACACATTTGTGTTTTCCAAAACACAAGCAATAATTATATTGTCAAGACTGAGCCCACAAGTTATTTTTAGATGCAACCCATAGGTGTCACCTCTAGTCCAAATAGAATTTTATAGTCAATCAAAATTTGATCATAATATAGATTTTTATAGTGTATATAGAGGATGATAGCATAATATTCACTATTGCATCCACATTTTTATACATTTTTATTATGTTAGTTTTCATAATTAATAATCATATTTTATGCAATTATTGTTATTAAGTTTATGTGTTCCATTATTTTTTTGAACATCCAATTTTTTTTTTGTTTTATGCCCTCAAAAAACATATTTATTCATTTTTTGGTATTAAGATTTTACAAGACAATATTTTTTAAAGTAAAAATTTCATTATGTTGTTGTATGTTGTTGACAAGCTTAGTATATGCATTTATTGTTGCCAACTATGTTATTGCTTGCACAA
Source organism: Torreya grandis (assembly GCA_037957365.1). Lineage (NCBI taxonomy): Eukaryota > Viridiplantae > Streptophyta > Pinopsida > Cupressales > Taxaceae > Torreya > Torreya grandis. The sequence goes on from JARHVA010000778.1 coordinate 3,834,285, forward strand.
CATGCCCTAATTTCATCAATGAAATCATGGAACCTATTTTTAATCTAGAGTCTAATCTTTGTTCTTCAAGGAATTTTGGTGGTTTATCAATTTGTGTTGCTATTTTCTAGTTTTCAAGTTACTAGGTGAGAGTGTATAAATATGTGCTTCATTATTTTTGATTAAGTCTGCTTAATAAATATGAATCATAATGCTTGGTTTAAGAAAACAAATCTAGAGCTTGATTGATTTAAAATATTTTAATTTGCTTGAGTCTGTAGTGTCTAGTCCTTTTGAATTATCCTTTGAGAGTATTTGACTTAGACTTAGGAAAATATTCTGACTTTATTTAGGGTTCTTAACAACTTCCCCTTAGTACATTTGGTCTATGCCAGTGCCTATTTCATGACTAAATATTTTTAATATATTCTCTTAAAGTGTTTCATCGTGGTCTCTTTTTATTTCCTTTTCCTTGGCTTTTCGTACTCATTATTGCCTTAGTATTTTTGTTGAAAGCTAGTGAAGTTTAAAGTTTCCCAAGGTTAACATGATGAAGATGCATGTCTCCATCACATTCAATTGGGGACCTATCCGTACAAATAATATAAGTCTATGAGTTTTCCCACATCCCCTTGAGATGGTGATAAGAATCAACATCATGGAATCCCATGCTCGATTTATGCATTCAACCACCCAAATACCCCCTGACTATTTGCTTATTATCCAATATTGAGATCGATGACGTAGGTTGGTCCTTAACAACCAAAGCAAAAGCCCCAGATCTATTTGAGGCCCAAGATCATGTCACATGGCATGATCATAGAATTCTAAATATTGTATGAGAGCCTTACCATAATAATAACCTAGATTCTCCATGATTATGCCATGTGGCATGATCACATTCCATCCTATAAGACTATAAAAGCTAGAATAATACCACACAGTGTCATCTCATGAACCAAAGACCACATACCAATGAATGAAGGCCATCCACATGGACATGATGAAATCATTAGAGCCTGTTGATTAAATTTTATATGCATATACCCATCAATAGTCTTTAAACCAATGAGAGATTGCCATATGGTAGTTGTTACTAGCTCAAATTTGATGGTCATATCGAACGTCAAATCTATTAAAATTAAGAAAAGGCTATTTGATAAAAGAAATATAAATAATGGGTATTTTTATAAATTTAGCTTCTAATTAATGATATTTTCATTAATTTATTAAATAGAATAAAGTGAAAAATGGCTTATTCAATTAAAAGTCTTTGCATATGTGAATGTTTCAAGTTGAAATGCAAAATAATTCATTAATTCTCATATCTATTATTATCTATTCCTTCCTATGCTTTCCCTTAAAAGGTTTTATGAATCAAAAATTTTATTTTAAATGCTCATGTTTTATGAATTAACATAGTAGTGCCATGTGGAGGCTTCCATCGAAGTTAGGCTAGGTTTAAATCCCATGTATAACTCTTAACCATTTGATCTCCCATCAAATTACCACATTGATTGAAAGGTCTAAATTTTTACCTTGCCATTTAATTTTTACTTAGTAATATTTTAAAAAAAAATCTATGTCTAAGTCTTCCCCTAAACCCCAAAGGCTCAAGATGATGCCATGTGGCATCATCTCAAGATCTCATATATCTAGGGAGTGTTGAAGCCTTTAAGTCTTCCCAAGCACTGAATTCCTACAATGATACCACATGGTGACATATAGGGATCTCAAGACTTGGTAGAGGTTATTTTATCAATTAAAATATCTAATGCTTGAAGGCCTGATACATCACCATTGCGTGACATCTTGAGAGCCCAAAACTCATAGGATTTTAGTGGAGCACATAAATCCTCTTGAGCCCTAAAGGCCTGCAATGCTTCCATGTGGAAGCATCATATAATTTAGGGACTTAGAAGACACAAATTTATATTAAAAATATAGAATGTCACTGATAATTGATATCCCAGATCAATGGCTCATGGAAGCTAATCATCAATAGATCTAATAGTGGTGGTCCTAAGCTCCAAAATCTTAAAATTATGCCACATGGAATAATCATGTGAATCTAGGACTCAGAGAACATAATGAGGATCTAATAAATCCCAAATCATAGTGGATAGTCTAATTTATTAGATCAATGATTCACATGAACTAATCATGCAGAGAGCATGGCATTATGAAGATCTTGAATGTAGTATGAGCTCTATTATCATACCACATGGCATGATTGTGCTAAGTTTGAGCTCACTAATAACCAAAGGTAAATAAAATCATCTGAAAGAATAAATAAGAATTAAAATATGAAGTGGAGAATGAGAGAATGCCACATGGCCTAGATTAGAACTTATTAGATGAGTTGGCAGGCCTAATCACCCTAATGGCATTAGTAAAGCCTAGGATGGAAATTTGGCAGCCATATATCCTGTCAAGGTTGTCAATACTGACAATATACTATTTCATTTGCTTGACTGATTGGGTTATACCATGGCTTGATCATGAGGACAACTTGATCAAGATAGAGGAAAATTAAATGCAAAATAAGTTGATGGCATATTAAGTAGATCATAAATCAATCCCATCTAGTTAAATAAGCCAATTAATAGAGCAAAATCCTTGTGGAGATTAATAATAAGGACATGAGACAAGGAATTTAATATTAAATAGGCATGGTTTCAACTAAAAGGGTATGGCCTATTGAAAATCAACCATTAGAAATAAAAACTCTCAACTACATTCTCTAAATCACAACAAATTTTTGAATTGTCCATTAGTGGGTAAATATTGAAATTACTTTTATCTTAGTGTCGATATAAGATCAAAAAATTGATGCAATAAAGACTAGTTCATCATGAATTTTAATAAACATATAGTGATCGTAGACATTTTTTTTTCTTTCCTAGATTAATCTCTCCCTTTGTTCAATTATGCTAGTTATGCTAGTAAATTTTTTAATTGAATAGCTATTGAAAATCCTAATTATTGTTAATTGACTGGCACATATTGATATTTTGAGTACTATGGAGCTTGGTGGTCATTTCTTGTGCATGTCTTATGGTGGATATGCTCTTTCCTTCTCCTATTCAACTTCCCTTTAGACTCTTGCATAGTCCTTTTAGTTGTGGCTTTGCTAGGTTTGGATTAGCTAAGGATTGTTTTCATGGGTTAATCATACAAACACTTCAGCTTCGCCTTCATGGTACCAACATCCTTTTATCCCCTTTTCCCTATTTTATTTTGTATTTTTTTTAATGATTTTTCTAGTTTAGATCTTGGGTATCAATGATTAAAATTTGAATCTACATGTTTATCTTGATTGTAAGTCTTGTTTATTACCATCATAGCATTGTTGAATATAAGAAATGAACAAGCGATAGAAATCAACTCTTTATATGTCCTACACATATCAAGATGTTGGATTTCATTTTAGGTATAGTTATACAAGTGTTATTACTACAACTCTCATGTGAGAGCATAACTATAAAAACTTGTACCCACTCTATAGTTGTTAAATTTGATAGAATCCCTTGAATCTTAGTTTGTAAAATATGTGCCTTGTGAATAGTTTAAATTGGCCAATATGTCTTGTCTAGTATGCCAAGAATTGGTAGAATAAACCTTAGGGAGGTCTTGTAAATCTCATTTCAAGAGAGGAAAAGGTTACTCAACATTCCCTCTACCTCTATTGTGTTGGTTATGTCAAAACACCAAAAAATAAATTTGGCACTAGAAGGAAGGCATGAACACAAACTAAGCTTTATAGCCAAAGCTTAGATAGAAACACTTTATACATATTTTAGTACAATGAGTTATAAAATAATTAAATATGGAAGGCAAGAGGATAAACACTAGATCAAAGTCTTTTGGAGTTGAATTTAAACTCTTATAACTTAGTGATTAGAGAAAACTGAGGACCAATAAAGGGAGAACAAAAACTAAACATATCTAGAATCAAATATTAGCTTATCTATAGTTATATTCACTATGTTTGTTAATCCATTTGTTGTCCCTTAGAATAAAAAAATAACCAATATAATGTCATGGATTTCTCAAAGTGGCTGCACTGTGAATGTACCAAGGATTCCTCATGATTTGCATAAGAACCCATACATGTTCTATCCAAAATACATAATCAGTAGAATTTTGATTACTAAAGAACACATCCAAGCATTCCAAGATGGTATTATATAAACCTAGGTTCAATATGAGGATGTAGCATGTTATTTATTTCCCTATTATTTGGGGGAAACTACCTATGGCTGATATCTAGGCTTACCAATTAGCTCTATCACCTCTTAGGGTGATCTTATGATAGTGTTTGTGAATCACTTCAGGTTCCCTATTAATCCATCTATTTTGTATCACCACTTTTTTTTTCTAGGAGAGAACCAAATGAGCCCATGAACATGTTTAATTCTTGGTTTCACAAGTTATATTAGAGGCTAAAAGACCCATACCTCTTAGTAGAGGTTCCAACTATTCAGACCTACTTAAAATTCCTTGACACATTGACATCCATGTTCCTTAAGATAGCTCATTTTGCACTCACATATTTTTCCTTAGATTAAAATGAAGAGGTTAATATTAAACATCATATGTCCCTACAAGGGTATAGTGTAGGACCACTACTATCATTAGGGAAACAAGGTGCTTACAATAAAATACCCATGCTCAACCAAGATCTCATATAGAACATGCCTCTAATGAACATGTTATGCCTATTTTTTACACCCCTCCAAAACTTTACAAGAAATTATATTTTTCTCTCATAGAGATGACTTAGTCATAAAACCTAAACCCGTGTTGAGAACCTAGTCAGTTAGTAATATTTTATATTCAAATTTTTGATAATAAATTGATAATGAATGGTTGATTGAATTCGTATTTATGTCTTCAAGTGGTTTCAAAAAGCATTAAGGGATTTAATGAATAAAATATTGTATATATATGTCATTGAGATCCATATCATTTTTAGTTTTGCTTCGAAATGTTATAGTATTTTAGTTTGGAAAGAGTTTGCTATTTTGATCTAGTTTCATGCAGTTGTGATAAACAGTTCTATTTTGAATGAAAATTTAAATCAAATGATGATGTTAAGGCTTTGATAAATGTTATTATTCACTCAAAAATAGATGGATAAGCTCAGTTTGTGGTGAAAATAATGTTAATATTTTATATAATATAACATTATTAATTTGAAATAAGTTATTAATTAATTTATTTATATTAAATAAATATTAATTCAAATTTGAAGGTTCTATCCTAAAGTATTCTAAGGTTTCCTAAAATCAATATTTTTCATAAGGCCATGGTCCTAAAAATCTAAGGCTATGTTTGATTTCGAAGGTTAGAAGATTTATTGGAATCATATTAGAAACCTAAGTCTATGTTTTTGATTATATGAGGTGATTTATTCGAATGGCTTGGTGATATTTTTTGGCTTATGGTATTAGGTTGATGGATTGAATTGATATTGCATTTAATATCATTTTGATGTTTTTTTTTTGAGGTGGCAAACTATTGCTAAGTTGGCATAAGAATGAATATTAGATGAAGATGGCAATTGTTCTAAATCACATGGAATTTAAATTGATGTTTGATTGAATAAAATGAAAACACATTGGATTACATGGTAGTGAATTGATCATTGATAATGACTGTTGATGTGGTATTTAATGAAATGTTTAAGTTGATAGGTGAGTTGGTTGATTTCATAGCTTAATTTGAGAATTCATTTATGAGGAAATGTCTTGAGAATATTGAGAAGTGATTTTACTAATTTTGGTGGTCTTTTTGAAGTTATTGCATGGTATAGGGATTAATGTAGGATATTTGGTGAAGATTGTGGTAATGAATTTACTCATGGATTAGTTTGGTTTTTGGATAAATAAGTTGGCAAGCTGCTAAATATTAATTAAATTTATTATGGGCCAATTGTAAGCTAACACAGAGGCAAGGTGGTTATGGAAGAGGTGGTTGTTTATAAATGGTTTCATTTATTTTATTTTTGGCATTCTTGGAAAGCTCCATAGTGGAAGTGAAGCCATGCCAAAGTGATTTTAGAAGTTGTAGAGGATTGCTTGGAGAGATAAGAGAATAGGTCAAGAAGGAATACATGTATGCCACACTATTTTGGAAAGAATTATCTATTTTCAAAAATCATGGTTGCATCAAAGCAATTCTGGTTTGGATGAAAGAAGCAAGGATTTTTGGTTATAAAGTTAATAATGAAGTTTAGTTTATTTTGTTGCATGCATTTTGGTGATTCGGTTGATATAAGAAGTTTCAAAACAAAGACTTATTTGATGTTTAGGAGATTTTTTGGGATTCTTTGATTGGAAAGTTTTGTGAAAATAAAGTTACAATTAATTTATTTTCTTTATGAAAGTTTAATTATTGATTTTGTTAATGAGTGCATGAAAATTTTGATGGGTTCGAAAGAAAATGAATTTTTGATTATGAAATATAGATTTGTATACAGTTGTTTTTAAAAATAATAATGTATGCGGTCATGTTGAGGAGATTTTCATTTGTGAAAACGCTTGATTTTCAAAAATTTAACTTGCTTAAAAAAAATTATGTGGAAAAATAATGCGAATTATATGGAAATGTTTATGGAAATTCATGAGGATGGTTATCTATTCTATTGAAAATTCATGAGGAGGAAATGTTGATTTATTGTTGGCTGAAAAAGAATACATACACACACACACACACACACACACACACACACATACACACACACACACACATGTATGTATGTATATGTATATGTACATACATACATACATATACATATACATATACATATATATGTACATACATACATACATATATATATATATATACACACACACACACACACACACACACACACACACACACACACACACACACACACACACACACATACACACATATACACACACACACACACATATATATAATGGAGAATTTACAAGATTTGAAAAGAAATTATAATACGGTGGTCAAGATGATATTTTGAAAGTTATTTCTATGAATTTGTTTTTCTTGGTAATATACATAAATTATTTTAAATATATTTAAAAATCAAAAGCAATTCGGATTGATTAAAAAAATATTAACCCAGAGTGATGTGGAAATATGAGTATTTCTTATGGAAATTCAAAACATAATTTTTAGGAGTAATTGGTATTTCAGTTGGATAAATTTGCAGTTGAATTTTGATAGTGAATGGAGGACAAATAATGGGTTTTGATTTGATTTTGAAAATTGAATGAATTTATTTTTGCTGTACAAAATCTGTATTTTTTTACACCTACAGAAAATTTCATGAATTTTAAATTGATGGCCAAATGACCATCATCACTAACCAGAAATTATGTAATTTGACGGCCATTTGAACATCAAATTTAATCTGGCTAAAAAAATGTATTAAAATTGTGATTTTGAAAAAATTGGAAGTTGTTTTATGGAGATATTTTCTTTGTCTTTCACGTTATGTAGTCTAAATATTTTTACTATGAATATATTTCAAAAATAAATTATTTTTGGAAGCACGGTATTGCAGATGGAATAAAAGCATAAAATTAGTTTTTGAAAATATAAAATGGTAAATTTTTGATATAAATATATGCTTAAGGAATTGGGAAAATGCATCATGGTTAATGTAAATCTAAATTTCATAATACTATGATATATTATTTATTTAATGATATTTGTTTTTTATTTATTACTAGTTGACTAAGGTTCCCACCTGTAAGAGAATTCTTTGTCTATCATTTAGTACTTGATCTTAAGGCTTATTTAAGTCTTAAATAAACTTGAAGTTAACAAATAACTAATATAATTAGTTTACTTTTAAAATTCAATTAATTAAGTTAAACAAATAACTAACTTGAAGTTAGTTGAAACTCCTTTTCAACCAAATTTTGAAGTATAAGAGGGGATCAAGCATTCATATCAAAGGAGAAAAAAAGATAAACAGATATAGAGACTCATACAAGTTAGTGAAATCAATCATTTATCTTCTTCTTTTTATGCAATTTCTCTAAGATTGCATGACTTTTGTAGATAGACCCAATGGTACTTTCTCTGACAGTTGAGTAATTACTTTGACAACACAGGTATATCTAGCTTTATGTAATTATTTATAACTGATTATCTAAAATTTGTCAAGTTTAACATCTTTTGATGGTTGCTATTGCAGTCCTATGAGTAAAATTTGAATATTCAACCTTCATAATAATGAACACTTTGCTATTTGCGACATTTCATTGATCTTAATTGTAAAAGTTCTCTTAATATTATTGTAAATAAAGATGACAATCTTCTCCATAAAATTTACTTCATTTGCTAATATTACTCTCCTTTTTGAGACTCACATGATTTGTTTATATTGTATTTTATATTGACTTAATTTAGTCTTCTAGATTAGTTTTTTTTTTATTAGTTTGTTATAGAATTAGTCTAGACTTAGATTATTTTAGTTTAGATTAGATTTATTTTAGTGTTACCTTTTAATTTGGTTTCTTAGTTAGTTTTTAGTTTAGTTTATTGGTTAGTCATTGTTGTTTGTCATTGCCTCTTTAGGTTGTTGAGATATATTTATCTTTTGTGCTTTATTCTGTACTATCTTTGATAATATTTTATGATCACAAACATAAGATATATTTTTTAGTAATCTAATTTTCTATCCTTCAAGAGATCATCTAATTCATAGATTTTAATTTTTTGGATAGGTTAGATAACAGTTTATAATAGATTTGAATATTGAAGGAATGATTAGTTTCTTGGATCAAAGCACTGATTATGAGTAATCTTCCGTCTATAATTGATTTTCATGTTGTGTTTAATTGACTTAGTGAATGTGTATACACTTGGTTTAGATTTATTATTGAACATATTAAATCCCCAAAACTTTAAAAGACCCTTTTACACACCTTGCACTAATTTTTTAGTCATAAGACTCCCAGATTAAATTGGTATGATTCCATCTTGACCTTCACGATAGGTGAATGGGTTAATTTGTTGGCATGGAATTTTTCACCATCAATTGAACCCAATCCTAGGAGCTATGGATTCAAGTTTAAATCTAGTGTATAATATACTCCCTTTAAATCTCATGCATAATGGTTAGCCATAGATGCCCCCAAATCATATGATACCTCAGGTGAATAATCAACAATTAGTTTCCATGGAATATAACAATGCTACTACTATGCCAAACATTAATGGTTATACTTCTTCAAGTTATAGTCAATAAGCTATACATTCATTTATAAAAAATAAAAAACCTAAAAATAATGCTCATAACCAAGCACACATGGCCACCCCAACATTTATAAACATTGTTACACCTATGGTCAACCCACATGCACAAATGGGAAACCAAAAGAATACTAGTGTCGATTGTCAAGTGGCCAATTTGTATAAAATGGTTAATTTGTGGAGGAAAGCGCCTAAAAATAAAAACCAAATCATAAACAACCCACCTCAAAGTAGTAATTTTAAATTTCAAAGGACCAATAGGTAATGGAATACTAGGCCTAACAATGGAAATGTTCTTAGTCCTGTAGACAATACAAATCAAAATACTAATAGTAGGACTTTAGACTAAGATTGTTTGGCGTGGCCTTATCACCATGGTGTAGGGTAATAATATAGTCAATCATGCTTAAATAAATTGTGTCAAATTCATAGCTGACTCTAATATTTTTCAAAATGAAATGGACAATCTAGAAATAGTTCTCACACCTGATGACAATTCAAACCACGATAAAGGAAACATAAATACAACCCTAGTCTTGGAGAATTATGAATAACTATTTAAGGATGATAATGAGTGTGAGGATAAATTAGATGAGGTCCATACCTTTAAGCAATTCTAAATGAGAAATAATTATCAATTGAGTAGAAATTTTCAAAACCTTTTAACTACCTCTACTCTAAATAACATCCAAGTTCCACCTGATATGGATTAATATCCCTCCACCAAAGTAACCTAAAAACTATTATCAATATAGGAATAACATAACCCTCCATAGGATGATAGAATAATAGAGAAAATTAAACATGTGTATATTATTGTAGAGGATATGAAGAGAATAAAGGTAAATATAACTATGAATGAGTTGCTTTAGATTTTTAATAAAAAAAAGTTATTATTAAAATAAATAACTCCTCTTAGAGGGAAGGAATATGCTAAGACCACAAATGCACATATTTCCAATTACAAATAAAAAATTGAAACTCCACCTTTTCTACTTATAGTTCATTTTTTGGTAAAAAGTTACATAATTATCTTGTTGATTTAGGTGTTTCAGGTAATGTTATGCCATATGTAATTTGTCAATAATTGGGCCTCACTTCGATGAAATAAAATAGAAAAGTTATCCAAATAGATTATAAGATAGAGGTGAAAGTTGTGGGTGAGTTGAACCACATACATATACATTTGGCTTTAGATCCAAGAATTCAATAGTTTATTGGCATCCAAGTGGTGGGCATACTAAATGCATATGTTAATCTCTTGAGTAGATATTGGTCTATGACACTTAATGGTTATATAAAAACTGACTTATCACATATTTGGATCCCATGAAGAGGTATCCTAAACTGAATTAGAATCAAGAGAGAACCTAAGATGGTTCAAATGATTACAAAATAAAATAGGATGAATGAAATTACGTATGAAGATTCAAAATTTGGGGTGTATATATTGGAAAAGGAAGTAGAAGATCATGAAATATTCTCCATTAACTATTGAATATGTAAAATAAATCATAATTAGAGGAGTTAGATCAGCCAGATGATGAGGATATCCTCTATGCACCTGAGATGCATTCATTCTATTGTGCTACCATAGCATGTGAGGACATGAAAGAGGTTGATCCAAGTGAGAATAATGGACTTGTAGGCTCTTCAGATGAGAAAATAAATATTCTAAATAGCCCTATAACTAATTCTATCACTGAATACCTAATGAGAAGGTTATTTTCAACCAAGAAATAAAGTGTATACCCATTTTATGTTGAGGAAACAAAGGAAGAGGCCAATATTGTTGCATCACCTACTTACCAGAGTCATAAGTACATAGCTTAAGATCACTTGTGGACCCTAAATTTTAATGGCTCTAAGTCTAAGAGTGGGTGTGACACTAGGCTTAAACTCATAAATACATGAGGAAAATCATACTTGGCTACCTTTTGTCTATAATTTTCTTGCATAAATAATGTGGCTAAATATGAGGCACTAGTTCATAGCCTCCAATTTGCTTTGAGATAGAAATTAAATAATCTCAAGATGCTTGATGATTCAAAATTGGTTGTCAAAAAAGTAAGAATCCAACATGATTAAAATGATAAATTTTTATCTAAGTATTGTAGCTAAGTATGGAACTTGATATAGGATGTCAATGCATTTAATATATAAACATTTCCTCATAGAAAAAATGACATTGTATATACATTGGTAAAAAATACAAGTACCTTAGAACCTATTTATGACTCTAAATTGAGGAGATTATAAATGGATTTTATCTCCACTCCCTCAATTCCTAATAACATTAGGAAATTCTATGTGTTCAATGATGATCAACACATTCTTGACTTCATTGCCAACATTGAGGTGTTTGTAACCTATATTATAGATGAATACAACTGAGAAGAATGTGAACTTGATCAAGAGGGGATTATAAAATTTAAAAACAAGAGTATAACAGAGGAAATGATCTCATTAGAGTGACTATTTGATATGGGTTAACAAGGAGATCAAGAAATATAAATCCCAATACAAGGTATGTTTCATCAGCATTAAAATTTAGTCAACACCACTGATTTGAAAAATGTGCTTTTAGGCATGACATATACTCAAAAACAAAAATAATGGATTTCACATGCCATAAAAGACTTCAAGGATGTCATTGCATGGAGTTGTGAAGACCTGAAAGTCTTTAACACTTCCATTATCACACATACTATCCATCTCAATCCTAAGATCAAGCCATTTGAATAAATATAAAGGCCTATGAATCCATTGCTAGAACCATTAATCCTCAAAAAATTATAGAAGCTTCTCTCAATAAGGATTGTCTTTCCTATAAGATACTCTACATGGGTGGCTAATTTAGTCCCAGTCAGAATAAAAATGGAAATATATGCATTTGTGTCGACTTACGTAACCTAAACAAGGCCTTAGAAAAGGATAATTATCCACTTCCTTCACTAGATAAAATTATGTATATAGTAAATGGTTTGCAAATGATGTCATTCTTTGATAGGTATTCAGGTCATAACTAGGTAGAGATAAACTATGAAGACCAAATGAAGACAACATTCATAATAAAATGGGGAGCATTCACATATAAAAGGATGCCATTAGGTCTAATCATTATGGATTACACCTTCCAAAGAGCCATAGACATTGCATTCAAAGATCTAATTATAAAATGCATAGTTATATGCATGGAAAATATAACTATATTTTCAAAGAATAAAGGAGACCACATCAAATATTTTAGGATGGTGTTGTAGAGGTTTATAGACCATGGGATTTCCTTGAATCCTAAGAAATTTATCCTTAGGGTGATTGAGGGTAAGATTTTAGGCCATATTATTTTTTAAAAAGGAATATCTATCAACCCAAATAAGGTAGAGGTAATTATAAATATCCCATTGTCTGCTAGTAGGAAGGGGTTGAAATATTTCTTCAGCAAAATTAAATTCATGAGGAAGTTTATTTTAGGCATTGTAGAGATAGTCAGGCCACTCAATAACATGTTGAAGAATGATGCAAATATCAATTGGATAACTAAGACATAAGTAGATTTTTATTGGATCAAATCTACAATTATAAACACTCACTTACTCATCAATTTAGATTACACACAACCTTTCTATATCTATTCCTTTGCTTCAAAAGATTCAAGTGTAGCTATTTTAACATAGAATAAAAAAAGAGGGAGATGAGAAGCATATGTCCTTTATGAGTTTCCATATAGGAAATACTAAACTTGGGTATTCAATGATTGATGAACAAGATTTTGATTTGATTAAGGTAGTTAAAAAGTTAAGACACTACATTCTACATAACAAAGTGTTTACTGTAGTGCTTGATATAGCTATGAAAGTTTTTCTAATGTGAAATGAATTAGGTAAAAGACATAGCAAGTGGATGACCATTCTATATGAATTCAACCTAGAAATCCAACCTATGAAAAATTTTAGAGTTCAAGGACTCAATAAATCCATGGTTAAAGTGGACCCCTAGATCATTTTCTAATATTACTTAGTACAAAATATTTCAACAGATGACTGGTACCAAGACATTGTATTTTATTTGTTGAACAATGAGTGTTCCACCACCTAAATTCTACCCAAAGGAGAGCATTATGATTGAACAAGAATAACTTCATGATTAAATTAGGCATGTTATATATACAGAACCATAAAGACATATATCTAAGATTCCTAAATAATGGAAAAGTAACTAAAGTACTTATAAATTTACATGAGAAGTATGGAAATAGATATGGTTTAAGAAGTACTAGAACCCACCAAATACTAAGGGTAGGATATTAGTGGTGTCATGTATTTAAATAATCTCATGCCCATGTCAGTAGTTACCACACTTTCCAAGTTTTAGCACATATATAACACACTCTTTCTATGCTCTTACAACCTACTATTGAGGTTAGACCATTCACTAAATGGGGATTGGATTTTGTGGGAGGACATTAATGCAAATTATTCTTTTAGACATAAATTCATCCTTATCATGAATAATTACCATTCACATTAAGATGAAGCCAAATATTTCAAAAATTATACAACTAACATAGTGATCAACTTCCTTGAAGAGCATATTATCACTAGGTTTGGCATGCTATTTATTTTGGTATGCGACAATGGCCCTACTTTCTCTTCATTACAATTCATTGAATGGGCCTATGACAACCAAGTAATCCTCAATTACTCTTATAATTATTACTCACAAGGTAATGGGGTTGTTGAGTCTAAAAATAAGAATCTACTTGATGTCATTAAGAGAATTTTGAAAAAAAAACATAGAGATTGGCTAAACATGTTAAAATTTGCATTATGGTATGATTGGACTAGGATAACATTTGCTCTAGGTACTTCATCATACCATTTGGTATATGGACAAGATCCTATATTTTGTATGCAACTAATTTGTCTTAATTATCCACCTTATAGTTTATGAATGAATACCTACAAATTGATGATAAAATATATGCTCACCACTTGAATATTATATAACTTGAATAAAAAACATAATGTTACTTTATTGCATTTTTAACAAGCATCAAGAGGTCATCAAATGATAGTTTTACAAACGAGCTATAAAGAAAGCCTTCTTGATATTTGATCTCATCCTTCTTTGGGATAAATCTCATGAAAATAAGGGAAAACATAGAAAATTTGATGCCTTATGGCTAGGTCCCTATTAATTCTTTGAAATCTTGGGTGAGAATGCCTCCTACCTAAGGTGTCTAACTGGTGAGGATGTTCCATGCCTATCAATGGAAAATTAATCAAGAAATATTTATGGGATTGAATTAAATTGGTTGTTCATATATATAATTTATTCTTCCCTCTCATATTTTATTTTTTGTTTTCTTTTGTTTCCTTTTTATTTATTTATTTTGCTTTCTCTTTGTCGGTCTGGTTTTGTTATTGTTCTTTTTGGCCTAGACAATCTATTTTCATTTGAGGGTTCCCATGTTAATCAATGAATAATTAATGAAGGATTGTAATGTAGGTAACATGGATGGAACTCTAAGAGCTTTAAAGATGAAAAGTATTACCTAAATGCTTGCATAGATTCTTATAATTTTTGTGTATTTTAAGATTTCTAAAGGCCTTTCCAAATGGAACATGTGAATTTAGAAACATTCTTTTATTATCTCAAATCCATCAAATGCACTTAATAAAAATAAATCTAAGATGATGAAGCACTAAAATAATTCTAGATTAGTCTTAAGTTCTCATGAACTTTCAGAGTCTCCTTTTACTCATGGATTGGTTCACAACCCTCAGTGGACAAAAATTAAAATCTTATTGAAAAGAAATAAAATTTCAAAGGAAAATTAATTCAAATGCAAAATCTTGATTCTTCCTCGAATGGGTGATTTAGGAAAATCCACCATAAGTTTTCTGTCTTAGTTGGCAATGGAGCAAGGCCTTAAGTAGAACTATAGGTATCTTTATTAGGGATATAGAAACATGTCTAGAATTAGAGCAATACCCATGCCATTCCACCCAATAAAAATTATAATACCTTTCTCCATTAGAATTTTTTATTTCCTAATAAAATTTCAATGTTTGTGTGTGCTTGTAAAGTTTTAAATGAATGAATCAATCAAACATACACTGATGGTCTCTGGGAAGTAATGGTAACCTAGTATTTTATATGTTGAAGCAGGGATTTTTGCTTTTGTATTTTTATTTTGTATTGAGTGATTTCCTTCAACTAATGCTTTCTATTTGGTTACCAAGATTCATGTTATGGATTCTTATAATACTTGGGAGTATTTTTTATCAAAGTTTCCATTTGTTGTTGCTTGCATAACATGCCCTAATTTCATCAATGAAATCATGGAACCTTTTTTTCTTGGGAGTTTGATATTTGTTCCTTGAAGGAATTTTGGTTGTTTATTAATTTGTGTTGTTATTTTATAATTTTCAAGTTGCTAGGTCAAAGGATAGAAATTTATGTTTCATTCTGTTCAACTAAGTCTTCTTAATAAATATGAATCATAATGTTAGGTCAAATAAAACACATCTAGAGTTCGATTGATTTAAAATATTTGAATTTTATTGAGTCTGTAGAGTTTAGTTCTTCTGAATTATCCTTTGAGAGTATTTTACTCAAACTTATGAAAGTAATCTAACTTTCTTCAAGGTTGTTAACAACTTCCCCTTAACAGGTTTGGTCTATGGTAGTGCCAATTTCTTGATTAAATGTTTGTGATGCATTCCATTAAAATGTTTCCCTATGGTCTCTATTTATTTCATTTTCCTTGTTTTTCATGCTCATTATTTCCTTAGTATTTTTACCAAAAGTTTTTGAAGTTAAAAAGTTTACTTGGGTTCATGTGATGGAGATGCGTGTCTACCTCACATTAAATTATAGATCAATCCATCCAAAGGATATAAGTTTATGTGTTTTCCATTAACCACACAAGATGGTGATAAGTGCCAACATCATGGAAGCCTAGGATAAATTTATGTAGTTAACTATCTAAGGATACCATGACTACCCACTCATCATCTGATCTTTGGATCGATAGCTTAGGTTAGTCCTTAGTAGACAAAGCTAAAGACCCAAATTTATTTGAGGCTTGAAGGGCTAAGATCATGCTACATGGCATGATTATATGATCCTAGGGCTTAGATGAGAGCCTAACCATAGTGATAACCTATAGTCCCTATGATACTACCCCATGGCACAATCACGTCCCACCCTATAAAAATATATAAATTGGGATGATGCCATATGGCATAAAATTTTGAACTAAAAGCCATAGACCAATGAATGAGGGTTGTCTATGTAGGCCTAATTATGTCATAAAACACCCTAGCATAAATTTTATAGGAATTTATGCATCAATAGACTATCAAATCTAGGTCTTAGAACTAACAAGAGCTCACCACGTAGAAGTTATCACTATAACAAATTTGACAGCCATATCGAATACCCAACTTATCAAAATCAAGAAAGGGATATTTGATATAAAGAATTTGAATAATGGTTCTTTTTATGACTTTATCTTCTAATTCATGATATTTATCTTAATTTGTTAAATGGAACAAAGCATAAAATGTCTTGTTCAATCAAAAGTCTCTGTATATGCAAATTTTTCAATTTGTAATGAATTTTTTTAATTAATTATCACATATGTTATCCTATTTTCCTTCCTATGATTTATCTCAAAGGGTTTTATGACCTGGTTATTTATTTTACAATGTGCAGGTTCTTGGATGTAACATGATAATGCCACATGGAAGCATCTATCAAAGTCTATCCATGTCTAAATCCCCTTACATATATCCCAACCATTAAATCTCATGTTGAATGACACACATTGATTGAATGGTATAAATATTTGCTTTGCCCTTTTATCTTAGTTATTTAAAAAAAAATCTATGTATAAGTCTTCCCTCGAGCCCCAAAAGCCTAAGATGATGTCATGTAGCATCATCTCAAGAATTCCATAAGTGAGGGGGATTATTGAATCCTATAAGTCTTCATGAGCACTAAAGGCCCACTATGACAAAACATGGAAATATATCAGGAGATTGAGACTCATTAGAGGTTATTATATCAATAAAAATCTTTGAGGCTCGAACACTCAAGATATCTCCACATGGAGACATATCGGGAGCCCAGAACTCAAAGGCCAGTGACAGAGCACATAGATCTCCCAATCCTTGAAGTCCCATGATGATACCACATGGAAACATCATGGAAGCTTGGGAATCAAAGGATGTAATAAAATACAATATAAATCTTGAAGGCCATTGATTATTGATCTCCTAGATTGATAGCTCACGAAAGTTGATTATTGATAGATCTGATAATATTGGACCCAAGATCCAAAGGCTTATGATGATGTCATGTGGAAGAATCATGGTAACCTAAGACTCAAAGAACATAGTGAGGAGATATGAAGTCTTGGATCATCATGGACCATCCAATTACTTAAATCAATGGCTCATGAGACCCAATCATGTGGAAAGCATGTTCATTGTGAGGAGCCTAATTGAAATAGGAGCTTTGAAATCATGCCATGTGGCATGATCATGTTAAGTATGAGCTCACAAATAATGAAATGTAAGGAGTGTTAGATGATAGAAGGAATAATAAGTGAAGCCCAAAATAGAGAATGACAGAAGGCCAAGTGGCCTAAAGTGGAACATGGTAGATAAGTTGATACCCAGTCACCCTGATGGCATGAAAAAAATCATAGAATGTAAATTTAGTGGCCATATAGCCCATTAAGGACATCAATCTCATGAATAGAATATTATAGGGTTGAACCATGGCTTTATCATGAGGATAACTTGATTGATAAGGAGCAAAATTAAATGAAAAATAGGTTGATGGTGTATTGAGATGATTATAAATGAATGCCAATATGGCTGGATAAGCTAAATGATAAAGTGACATCCTTATGGAGATAAATCACAAGGACATGATACAAGGAGTGTCATCTTAAAGAGGCATGGTTTCAACTACAAGGGCATGACCTATTTCAAATAAACCATCATAAATTGAAGACTCTCAATCACATTTAGTTTTGTAACTACATAGTGATCCCAAACATTTTTTTACTTTTATAGATTAATCTCTCTCTTTGTTTTATTCAATTGTTTATGCTAGTAAATCTTGTAATTGAATGGTTTCCAAAAATCCCAATTATTATTAATTGACTAACACATTTTGATATTTTGAGTACTATGGATCTTGGTGGTAAATTTTTATGCATGTTTTATGATGGTGAGTCTCTTTCCTCCTCCCAATTAACTTCCCCTCATACTCTTACTCCATCCTTCTAGTTGTGGCTTTGTTAGGTCTAGCTTAACTAAGGTTTGGTTTCATGGTATTTCTCATTCAAACAATTCAACTTCACCTTCATGGCAACAGGATCCTTTTCTCTCCTTTATCTCTCTCGCTTTTTGTTTTTTTTTTTAGTTTAGATCTTGGGTATCAATGAATGCTATCTGAATCTACATGCTTATCTTGATTGCAAGTTTTGTTTATTATCATTATAACATTATTGAATATAAGTAATTAGCAATCAATATAAATCAAATATTTCCATGTTATGTAAGTATCAATATGCTATATTTCATTAAAGATATGTTTTTGTAAGTGTTATTCTTTAAAATCTCCTTTGTGATCAAAATTATAAAACCTTAAACCCACTCTATAGTGGTTAAAGTTGATATAACCCCCTAAACCTTAGTATTTAAAACATTCCCCTTGTGAATAGTTTGCATTGGCCAAATGGTATTGTCCAATATGCTAAGAACTGGTAGAAAAAACCTTGGGGTGTCTTATAAATATCCATTCAAGAGAGGAAAAGGTTCCTCAAAGATCCCTCTACCCTTGTTGTCTTGGTTGTGTTAAAATACTAGACAACAAACTATATGTAAGCAATCTTTTCGTTAAAACAACTTTTTTAAGTTCTTGTTTTTGCTATTTATTTCATCCCACTTCCAATCCACATTTATTATGCTTATTTTTTATTAACAAACCTATTTTATGTATTTATTGTCATAATTTTATTTGGTTCATCATTATTTTAAACGACCATTTTTCCATCACTAGAAAATCAAGCACCAATATTAATCATGGTGTAAATGAATACCAATGAGTCCATACTCTCTTTAGGTCCATTATAAGCACCCCAACATAAAATTTTCCCTTTTGATTTTTTTTACCTCTCCATATAGACTTGGTTTAAGTTTGGATTCATTGTTCCTAATACATAGTTCAGAACCTATTTTTATAGGTTGAAATGGCTCATGATATGTTTTCACATGACTCACTTGGCAGATCACACTTGGTTAATGTTATATGTACTTTAGATGATTCACAAACAAAATGAACATTAGTTTGATGGAGATGTCTTAAATATGCTTATTTTATGGCAGTTTGGTCCTAAATTTGACCATCCCAATTTTATTTGTGAATTCCTTGAATTGGTTCATGATTTTGGATTGAAGTTACATTATTCCAAACATAAAAAGTTAGTCTACTTGTTTTACATTTGGGATGAAGCATCTAAAATAAGTAATCATATTATTTAATTTCAAAATGTTCCCCATTATTCTTTGTTGAATTTCATTTGATTCCTCATATTCAAAGCTTATTATTGAGTGGGGAAATGCTAGGAGAATTTCTAAGCTTTTATATTTACCATGTATCTAGTTACATATATTTACATTGGCAATTATACCTTTCTTCTTATTTTGGGAAATCACATCACTAAGTTTTTAATATCAAAACTATTTTGTTGATTACATTGGAAGTTGGGTTGTCCCATTATAAGTGTTTCACCTTAATTTTATATGGGTATTATTCCCTTTGTGTTTTTTATGATATTAGTGATTTTAATCCATATTATCATGGCCTTACTCATGTATCCTCAACATGTTGGTTCCTCCATGTATGTGAAGTGTTTGGTTTGTATTTTTTATCATCAAATATAAGCATCATATTAAAATTCATAAAATATAAACTAAATATGTGTCATCATCATATCATAAAAAACATTATTTAAAATATAAAAGGAAGGATATAAGGGTGATGATAAAAATGTAGTATGTTTTCAGCCTAAGAATATATGGTAAATATGTTTTTGAGGAAGATTGATTCCTTCTAAGGTTTTAGAAAAAAATTATTCACAAATTTATGGAAGTGGAGCTCATATATATGGTTTTAGTTAATAACTTCCAAGACTATATTTATTTCACATTTTCAAGCAATACAAGGTTGATTTTGATGCTTAATATTAGTGGTGATATATTTGGATTTAACTTTAGAATTAACAAGGTCATATTTCTCATTTTGTAAATTTTACATCATCATTTATGTTAATGTATTTTACATTGATAGTTATATCATGTGACAAGTTTTGACTATGGTTATAATTATTTTTCAGACTAAGTATATTATAAACTCTATTATATTTTCTACAATATCAATCATATTTAAGTCTTTGTGGCATGCTCAATTGAAAAAATTAATTATATTTCAACTGGCTAATTAATTTCGAACCTATAATGGCATGCATCAAAACTATATATTCACTTTGTAATTATAATTGATGTTTAGTTGGGCCCTAATATCTTATTCTTGATCTCTAATTTGATCTTGCGTCCATCTAAGCATGACCTAAACCTAGCATTCCTACCATAAGTGGTGGCAATTTTTATTTTGAGTTAATAGAAATCATTGCTAAAGGTAATTTAAAAAGTTTAGAAAAAATACAAAAATTGTGACCCACAATTTAGAAGTCACTTCAATTTTTATAAGTTTGTCAATACCTATGTTTATTTATAAATTTATTTAAACTATATATCCTCCTTGTAAAATAATTAAGGTTACATTTCTTGGAAACTATTCATGTATAACCCTAGTGTAATCACCTAAAAGTGGTATTTGGATGTTAAGAGTGTTGCTTGAGACAACTCATTCCTAGCTTAGAGCTAGACCTATCCTAGAGACTTTATCACACTTTTACAGACATTGTGCAAACCATAAACATCTCCAATTAACCAAAACATAGTCCCAAACCTGCATTCCCAGATACTGGCCCTTCATTGCCAATAACCTTCTAGCTAGACGCTAGCACCACATTAAGGAAACTAGAGATACATGACACTAGTGTCCCCAACATGGCATTAATGTCAGTTGCCCTAACTTTCATGATCAGATATATTTTCAAATGTGTACTCCTCCTAAGTTTGGATTAAGCACATTTTATTATCTTTCCAACATACAAAACTCTATAAATACAAGACTATTAGACCTCTATTAACTATATGGAAAATAGATAACAAAAGCCTATACAAATAAGAAAAATGTTGAGAAAAATCAAGTTTATTAATCCCTATTCTACCCTAATGATGCATACTACCATCTATAACTATGTTAAGCCTATATTTTATATATTTCTAATCTCAAGCACACTCAAGGCATTTGATACCACTATCATTCTAACATTCACTTTCACTTTCACTAAGTACTAGGTGGCAGAACTACATTAATATTGATCCATCCTCAAAATATTGGTATGTGGGAAAAACTCTTCATAGTGAGGTGTTGAGGATGTCGAACCTATCCTACTAATGAACACACATTTTCATCCCATGTTATTCTTGAAATGAGGATTAGGGTTTATAACTTAAATCAACTATTACAGACAGAATACAAAGTTCCAAATTTCATTCACACAGGAACATAACCAGAAACACAGGTATAGGTGCTCCTAGAAATTAAGAATAATCCTACATAGAGGACACTAACACCATTTTTAGGAAACTAGAGTCACATGGTGCTACTATCTAGGTAGGACACTATTATCCAGGGAATAATTTGACTCAGGGACCTTGTTGGCAATACTCAAACTTGTTCATAACCCAACTTTCAACACTTATATCTTTTGTGATAATTGATTTCCAGATAAGTCTCTATTTACACATATTTATATTAAGCCTAAAATATACTAGGGGGTGAATCAGTATATTATATATATTTTACTTAATCTGATTTATTTTCTTTAATTACTTAATCACACATTCAAGATATGCCATAAAACTAAAACAATAACATGCACCACACAAGAGAGAGAGAGAGAGACTAGATTTTTATGTGAAAACCCAAAGTGGGAAAAACCACAGAGAACAATCTCAAGTATATGAATGAACACCAACTCAAATTACAAAGTTTGTAAGTACCAACTTGCAGGAGCACCAACCCCTTTATCGGGAACCAACACAACAACTATTTCTGAGCACCAACCCATAGGAGTACCACCCCTTGCAAATATTTGTGGGAACCAACCCACAGGAGCACCAACACCTCTTGTGTATAAAACATAACTATCTCTCAATGTTAATTACTCAATAAATGATAGAACTGTACAATATCTCCTACTTTTCTCTCCTATAAAACAAATACAAACCATGCACTCTCTTACATTTAAAAATGGCTTCTCAAGCCTTTATTTATAGATTTCCAAATGACCTTTGGCAGCATTCACCCTTTGTGACCCTTCAATCCTCATGGAAAATGGTGCCAAAATTGCATGACCCTTTATATCCTTGCATTTGAAAAGTCACATGGTGACCCTTCATAAGCAAGTCTTTTCCTCTTTTGTGTTTATCTTGGTGAATTTTCATATTCTTGAAAGTGTCCCTTCATGGTAAAATTCACCATACCCTCTTTTGTCTTCACATGGTGACTCTTGGAATTCCTCAAGATGACTCTTCATGAGAAAATGCATCCCATTCCTCTTTTGTATTTACCCCATGACTCTTTGACTTTTCCATGGGCCCTCTTTTGACTTATATGCAAGTAAAAATATATTTTTTAATATTAAATAAATATTAACACATATTAGCCAAGATATGAATATTAAAAACACCATTAAATGAAATAGGGCCTTTATCACCAATACTAGACCTTTGACATCAATGATAATAATTTCAACAATCTCCCCCTTTGTCATTGATTGAAATCTAAAATTGAAACTACCACATCTTGAAACCTACACTGTACATGCCAACTTACACATACTTCCATCTGAAAAACATATAGTAACTCTCCCTTATTGTAGTAACCTATACCTATTCCTTATACCTATTTCTACACCTATTTATGCACATATACCTGTACATATACCTGTTTCTATTCTTCTCCTCCTTTAACATCAATGGCAAAGGGCCTATCCTAGAGCTAACACTTAGTTTCCCCTCAACTAGTGTTGATCCTCAATGGTAAGAAGTAAAAGAAATTACTTCCAACTTCTCCTGCAGATAATCAAATGTGTATTTTGGTAGTGCCTTTATGAAAATATCTACAATATGCTCTATATTACTGATATATTCCATCTTAACATTTTGATCTACAACCTGCTCTCTCAAAAAATGATATTTGATGGGAATATGTTTTGTTCTTGATTGCATCACTAGATTATTCAAAATATTAATATCACTTGTGTTGTCACAAAAAATAGAAATAGGTTCATCATATTTTACCTTGATATCTTCCAAAGTTTGCTTCATCCAAAGCACTTGATTACAACACAATACCATTGCAATATATTTTTATTTAGCTATAGAAAGTGATACTAAATTCTACTTTTTACTTAGCCATGATACTAAGATATCACTGAGAAAGTAAGCTCCTCCACTTGTACTCTTTCTATCATCCAAGAAACCTACCTAATATGAATTTGTATAAGCAACCAAAGTGACATCTTTGTCTGTGGCATACCACAATTCATAATCCAATGTCCCCTTGATATATCTAAATATTCTCTTCACCAACTGAACATGACTATATTTTGGAGCTAACTGATATCTTGCAACCATACCTACTGCATGCATGATGTCTAGCCTTGATGTTGTCAAATATAAAAGACTACCAGTCATAGATCTATACAAAATTTGATCTACAATAGGTGAATATTCATCCTTACCTTATTGATTATACTCATTGGTGTGCCAACTAGTGCATAATCCTCAAAACTAAACTTCCTCAATACTTCCTTAGCATATTTACTTTGAGATATAAAAATTTCTTTATCTGACTGAAATATTTTCAACTCTAAGAAAAATGACAATTCTCCAAACATAGACATCTCAAATTATTTTTGCATATTATCAAAAAATTATTTTGTCATCTTTTCAATGTTTCCTCTAAAAATTATGTCATCAACATATACCACAACAATCAATTGATGCTCACCTTCTATTTTGATGTAGAGATTACTGTCAGCAAATCCTCTCTTGAAACCCTTATCCTACATGTACTTATCAAGTCTTGCATACAAAGATCTAGGAGCTTTTTTCAATCCATACAATTATTTCTTCAATCTACATACACGAATACTAATATTTGAGAGATTAAATCTATCAGGCTGCTCAATGTAGACCTCTTCTTCTAGATTCTCATTTAGGAAGGTAGATTTGACATCCATTTAAAATAATTTGAAAATTTTAAACATTGCATATGCAATAAATATTCTAATAGCCTCTAGCCTTGTCATTGGTGCAAAAGTTTCTTCAAAATCTATTCCCTCAATCTGAGCATATCCTTTACCTACTAATCTTGCTTTAATACTAGTCACTTCTACATTTTCATTCAACTTATTTCTATAAACCCATTTTGTTCCTATCACATTATGATCTTTTAGTCTAGCCACTAATTCCCAAGTATCATTATTTTCTATCTGATTTAATTCTTCATCCATTGCCTTAACCCAATGCTTATTATGTGTACCTTCTGAAAAAGTTTTAGGCTAAATTTTGGATAACAAAGAGAAATTAACTTGTTCAAATCCACTTACAATCATTTTTTTGGTGCAAATTACTTCATGTATATCCTTGATGGTGTCACTTTCATTATGATTTCTTTGGACATATTTGGATGGGGTTTTGGTGTCCTTTTTCTCCTTCTTCTCATCTTTATTTGATTCTTCAAAGTCTTCCTCTTCAATGATTTCAGGAATGTCTACTGTATCACTAATTCTTTGTGTTACATCTTCTTCTATCTTGACACTTGTACTTTCAAATATTTTTTAGTTATTTTGTTATAACATTTAATTTTCCAAGAATAACTAATAAATATACCTTCATCTACTCTGGATTCAAACTTACCAAGTTTTTCATTGATTCTTTTTATGAAACATCTATTGTCGAAAACTCTAAAATAATCAATTGTTACTAGTTTGTCTTTCCATAGCTCATAAAGAGTCTTGTCACTATTGACTCTCAATAATGATCTATTTTGAATATTCACTACTATATCAACTGCCTCTATCCAATATTTATTTGTTATCTTGGATTTATTTAACATTATCCTCGCCATCTCCTGAACTATTTTATTTCTCCGTTCAACTACTCCATTTTACTGTGGAGTTTTGACTACTGAATAATGTCTCTTTATTCCTTGGTCTTCAAAAAACTCAATAAATTTATCTAACATGAATTCTCCTCCTCGATTTGATCTTAGACACTTAATATTCAAATCGGTTTTATTTTCAACTAATGCTTTGAATGCTTTAAAATGTCTATAAGCTTCTAGTTTTTTCTTTAAAAACATTACTCGAGTCATACCTAAAAAATCATCAATAAAAAATATGAAATATGTCTCACTTTGAGTACTTTGAGTTCTCATAAGTCCATGAAAATTAGTGTGAACAAGCTCTAACATCTGAGTGGTCGAGTACTCTTTCATTTTGAATCGCCTTCTGGCCTGCTTCCCATGCTAGCAAGGTTCACAAAGTGTGTTGGATGGATTTATAATCTTTGAAAGATTTTTGATTGCTTAATTTTTATAGATGTTGAAAAAGAATTTAAAATTTATTAATCCCATTCTCCTGTGCCATATCCAACTTTCTTCAATTTGACTCAAACAACATCTTTGACCCTTGATGTCTAATAACATATACAAATTATTGCCTGTTCTTTGAGCATCTACAACTAACACATATGAATCTTTTCTCCTAATTTAAAAAAAAATTGCATAAAAATTTAGTGTGTGCCCTTGATCACACATTTGAATTACACTCAAAATATTATGCTTAAGACCTACATACAAAACATTTTCATTTTTAGTTCTACCATTATCCAAACCTAGTGTACCTTTTCTAGAAATTTTGGTAGTAGTATTATCTCTAAATTTAACTGTGCCACCATTGATCTTCTTCAAGGTTATGAACTTGATCTTGTCTCCTGACATATGCCTCAAACATCAACTATCAATGAACCATGACTTTTCTTCATTTCTTGCATGCAAAGCTGTCTATACCAACATAGATTTTTTAGGTTGTTTCTTCTGCCATGAACATGTCTAAACCTTCTTCTGGATGAATGGAGCCTTGAAACTCTAGTCCTTTTTAAATAACTCGAACATGATTATATAATACCAAGATATGTGTTCAAATTTGTTACACTTATAACATATTATGGCCTCTTCATTAAAGCCTGATAGAGGAGTAAAAGAGTTGTGGCTTCTACTTGACTTTGCATGAGTTTCCATGTCCTTATTTCTGAAATTGTTAGCCCTTTTTTACATTTTATTTTATTATGACCATATCTATTACAATAAAAATAATAACTATAAAAATATAAATTTTATATGTATGTCTGACCTGATTGCTTTTTGTAGCTCTGTTCCTTTTGAGATGTCCTCTGTATTCTTAACTTCTTCCTTTTGTATTTCCTCTTTTGTAAGAGCTTCAACATAGCTCTTTCTTTTTTCTATGTTAACCTTGTTTGTGAAAGTAGTGGCCTCCCCTTTCTCTTTTTTAAATTTGATACCTATGTTATGTGACATTGATCTTTGACTTTCTAATATCTTAATCAACATATTAGTGTTATTCTCAAAATTTGAATCATTGGTTGCTCTATCATTAATTGCTTTATTTGTTTTCTCAAGATCTATTTTTAAATAAGTAATTTCAATAACATACCTTTCACATTCTTCATTTAATTTTTGTAACTATGCCATTAGATATTTTTAATTTTTCTTGGCTTCTTCAAAGTGTGCTTGTAGATCTTCAGTTTTTTCCTTTGACTCTTTTTCATTTTTCTCGATCTAGAGCTTTAATATTCGATTCTTCTTCTCAAGAGATTTTAACTCTTATAAATCACAAACAAGTTATCCTTCCAGATTCACTTCATATTCACCATATTCTTCTTCTTGATCATCTATTCTTTTACTTATAGAGGCATTTTCATATATGGCCATGAATAAAATCTCTTCTTCTTCTAAATCACTGACTCCACTGTCTTCCATTGAGCTAGAATATTTAGAATACAAACTCTTCTTCTCAAATCCCTTCTTGAATTTTACTTTGAAATTCTTTTTATAAGTAGACTTTTTTTCTTCATTATGACCATTACCCTTATCTAGGCACTTAACTACAAAGTATCCAATCTTTCCATAATTAAAACATTTAAAAGGTAATTTTCCTTGATATTTACCTATGCCATTTTTTGGTTTGCAAATGAGTAGAGCTCTGTTTTCATCTTCATCATTTCTAAAATTGTCACTTTATTCTTGAATCTTAGCCTTCTCTTTCTTTGATGTCTTAAAATCAACGTCTCTCTTTAAGGGTTTATCTTGTTCAGTCTACATCTCATGTGTCGTAAGAATACCATGTATCTCATCCATCTTTAACTTGGATAAATTTTTCATCTCTTTAATTGCTAGAACTTTTACATCATATCTCAATGATAGAGATCTCAAAACTATTTGTACCACAATTGATTCTTCTAACTTTTCTTCAAGACCTTGAATCTGATTAACCATTTAATCAACCCATAAAAGGTAACTTGCTATATTTTATTTATCTTCTATCTCCAAACTCTCAAACTATCTTCTAAAAGTCTAAAGTTTAGCTTGCTGAACCTTTCCATCACCTTTGTAAATATTCTCAAGTTTTACCCAAGTTTCATGAGTATATTTACATTTCATAACATAAAAAAAATCTTTTTCACATAAACCACATAAAATAGCATTTAAAGCTTTAGCATTATTTTCACTTACCTTCTTTTCCACTAGAGTAGTTACTAGTGTATGTGGCTCTTCATATTCCTCTACCACTGCTTACCAAATGTCGAATCCAAGGGCCATCAAATAAGCCCTCATCCTTCTAATCCAAAAAGCATAATTTGTCCCATCAAACAAAGGTGCCTTTTTATATAAAAACCTTCATGTGATCCAACCATCATGCTTTCCTTGATCTATCTTCAAGATGTAAAACTTTTTCAAAAGGAACTTGCTCTGATACCAATTGTTAAGTATGAAATATACTGAGAAGGGGGGTGAATCAGTATATTATATATCTTTTACTTAATCTAATTTATTTTATTTTATTACTTAATCACACATTCAAGATATGCCACCAAATTGAAACAATAAAATGCACCACACAAGAGAG
Source organism: Torreya grandis (assembly GCA_037957365.1). Classification (NCBI taxonomy): domain Eukaryota; kingdom Viridiplantae; phylum Streptophyta; class Pinopsida; order Cupressales; family Taxaceae; genus Torreya; species Torreya grandis. The sequence continues at coordinate 3,862,954 of JARHVA010000778.1, forward strand.
AGAGAGAGAGAGAGAGAGAGAGAGAGAGAGAGAGAGAGAGAGAGAGAGAGAGAGAGAGAGAGAGAGAGAGAGAGAGAGAGATTTACATGGAAACCCAAAGTGGGAAAAATAATGGAGAACAATCTCAAGTATATGAATGAGGACCAACTACAATTATAAATTTCACAAGAACCAAATTTTAGGAGCACCAACCCCTCTTGTGTATAAAACATAACTATCTCTTAATGTTGCTTACTCAACAAATGATAGAACTCTACAATATCTCATACTTTTCTCTCCTCTAAAATGAATACAAACCATGCACTCTCTTACATTTACAAATTGCTTCTCAAGCCTTTATTTATAGCTTTCCAAATTACCTTTGGCATTCACCCTTTGTGACCCTACAATCCTCCTGGAAAATGATTCCAAACTTGCATGATGCTTCATGTCCTTGCATTTGAAAAGTCACATAGTGACCCTTCATAAGAAAATGTGTCATTTCCTCTTTTATCTTTATCTTGGAAAATTTTCATATTCCTCAAAGTGTCTTTTTATGGAAAAATGTGACATACCCTCTTTTGTCTTCACATGGTGACTCTTGGAATTCCTCAATATGACTCTTCATGAGAAAATGCGTGTTATTCCTCTTTTATCTTTACCCCATGACTCTTTGACTTCTCCATGGGCCCTCTTTTATCTTAAATACAACCAAAAATATATCTTTTAATATTAAATAAATATTAACACACATTAGTCAAGATATGAATATTAAAAACACCATTAAATGCAATGAGGCCTTTATCACCAATACTAGACCTTTGACATCAATGATAATATTTCCAATAATTTATTACCATTTTTAGGAAGTCAAATAAAGTCAAATTTTATAATAAATCAATGGTTATTTATTGTATATTATTTCACTAATTTAGACAACTCTTCCCTTTAATCTAAATTAGGATTTACATAGTAAAACCCTAAAAGGTTGAAACATTTGGTGAACTTGACTTACTTCAAATATTTCTCAAAATCCTAGTTTGTATTTTTCAATTTTTTTGGTGCTAAATTATGGTTACATAGTTTTATTTTTATAATTTTTTGGCATTACCTAGCTCATTAAATTATCCTCACATTAGGTTTTCATTTATTTAAATATAATTTAATTTTTTTCAAAGAAACCCTAATAAAAAAAAAATCTAACCCTAGATGCTCTTAGGGTATTTATCCATTTTTTTAATATTTTGATTAGCTACTTGTAATTCTTCATATTTCATATATTTTATTTTAGTAGCTCTATTCTAATTTATTTACTACATGCCATCTCTCTTCCATTAAGTATAAGTGTTAGACTAGGTGGTAATTCTATATAACATATTCATATTCATTCCATATAAGCCTATACCATGGATAAGGGACCTATCATAACTACAACTATGCATCCTTCACACCTAGATTATGTGGACATCAATGATAATGCATCTAAATATGAGCAATACAATCAATTGCAAGATGATATACACATTGAGAATTAGGACACTCTCCCTCCACTTAACAATGATGACCTAATTATCAATAAAGATGAGATATTATAGGGATTCAGTAATAGAATTTGGGAATAGCCCCTTGATCATGCAAAAATCCTACAAGCAATATTAGAAATCAATAATAAAATAAATAATGCTCAATCTTCAACTCCCCCAGTTGATAATGTTGTTACACCTACACTAGGGCCAACTCAACCAACTCAGATAGCACAACATAAGATTGTAATTCAAAAACATTCAATGACAACTACACCTTTTATGGCTAGTTCATGCACTCTAGATGTATAATCCCTTATGCACAAGATTTATACTTTATAGTCTAAGGTGTTACATCTTGAGAAGGGAACCACTACGCCATCACATGCCTTGGATTCTAATAGTCTCTTAGATATAAATTTGGCACATCACATAGTATAAAATCCCTTGTCATCTAGTTTCATGACACCTAAGTTTACATTATATGATGGTAAGGGTAACCTAGAGCATCATCTTAGATCTTTTCACACAATATGATTGGACTATGTGTCCAATGATTGGCTTCTGATGAAGTTATTTCCATGCAATTTAAAGGATTATCCCCTCAAATGGTTTTATGATTTTCCAAATCAATCTATTATGATATTTAATCCTTTAGCTAACATGTTTTTAGAACACTTCTCCATCCACATCAGTGATAAGATATCATACACACAAGTGGCACAATTGAAATAAAATTCAAATGAGCTTATCGCATATTATATCTTATGATTCAAGACTATATTAGACAAATTGATTATCCTCATGGTAGACAAAGAGCTTCAGGACCTATTTAAACAATGTCTCTTACCAACATTACATGAATATATCTTGTTTAATAAGTTTCCTACATTTACAGATTTATGTAACACAATCAAAGAAATAAAGGTTAAACTCCTTTCGATGGGAAAACTCAAGTATACTAATGGATCAAAATCAACTATTAAGAGTTAAAATAAACCTCCATACAAGGTAAGGTCCATTGAGAATAAGAGTGATCAAAAGGCCACAATCAACACAACTTCAGAGCCATCTCCTAGATTGGTTTTATCTGCTTTTTAGAGCTGAGGTTTCACTAACCTTCCATAGTCACCATCACATGTATTATAATATCTCTTGGAATTCAATGTCATATCTATCCCTCCCATTAAAGAGGTTGATATGACATGGACACTTCCAAATAAATATGATTCTAATGCATTCTATGAGTATCATAAGGCACCAAGATACACAACAAATAAATGCATAAGCCTGAAGCACAAGATAAAAGATATGATTAAGGCTAATATTATTAATTTGGGCACACCCATAGAAGAACCAAAAACAAAAAAAACATAAGATAAGACACTTAATATATTCTTAGATCCATTTCCAAATCACATAATGAATGAGGTAGGGGGAACATAAGGTGTTCACTACACATACCAAACACATCCACCACTAGCTTCATATCATAAAGTTACATAGGAATCACATACATTAAAAAACATTATTAGCATGTACCATACTATAGTACCACCTAGACCACTCATCACATTCTCAGAGTATGATACTATCAATGATGATACAAATTTATGTACACTCTTCATAAGAGAATACATAGATTAACATCCTATCTTGAGTATTATGGTTTGATAAAAGGTCAAGCATAAACATGTGTACTATGAGACTTTTGTAGCATTTGGGATACTCAGAGAAGGATATATTCCCCACATAAATATTCATAAGTGGTTTCAATGGTCACATTCAGAGCTCCATCAGGGAAATTATGCTTTTATTATAGGTTAGACCAACACACATATCCACTCCGTTCCTAATAGTACTTAGTACAATAATGCTTGATATATTGTTGGGTATGCCATGGTTACAAAAACTTAGTGCTATCCCATATAAAGTAAAAAAGATGCCTGAAGGACATACACATGAATCAAGTGGTCAAAGTTGAGGGTGTCCCATATGAGTATCCTCTACCTCTCCCATAGGTAGTTCCAACACCATTACTAGATACTGCATAGTTATCAATTACAAATCAGTGTATAGTTCCTATGCATACATCATAGAGTTAAGTAGAGTCACTAGTGTAGGAGAGGTCTACTCCTAAAATATTAACATGTATGCATACTCTCCCATGGACATCATTATTAGAGAGTCTCCTTAATGAGAGATATGCCATGGATTTTAGAGGACATCCTTCTACTCAATTTATGTTGAGATCAATATCATTGGGTTCTTGGGATTCTCATCACAGGCCGTATACATCACCTACAACTTCTTATTCTACCAGATGTGTTCCTAAGACACCTACACTTCATAGGGAATCATATTTAGTGCCATAGATTCATAACATCACTACACATGAATATACAACCATAGATTACTCTGCACAATAGATTATGGGATCACAGTTGCTCTTTCACATAGTACATATGATCATAATTCCCTTATTCGACACAAGTCATGGAAATAATAAGTATCCCATGATAATGATTGGTTAGTATGGTTCCTACTCCTTGTACATACTTTCTTCTCACTTTCTTATTATACATAGTTTATTTTCATTTTCTTATACATAACTTATATCCATAAAATAAAAAAACATTAGAACATGTCAAAACATAAAAACATTCAAATATTACTCAAAAAATACAAAATTTATAGATTGTATGCAGTGTTATGTTTACATTTATTCTATTTTCTAGACACTACATATGCTATATATTTAAGTATAGTTAGGTTTATCATACATATAGGCTTCATTTGTTCTTATCGAGTGCTTGCATATTGCATACATGACTTAGGCCCAATACACTGATCTAGACTTGTTATCATCTACCTGATGGGGGAATATACATTGATCTAGGTTTATTTATTCCTCATGTGTTTTGTATGTGTGTTTTGTTATTTGTTTCATCACCATGCCACTTGTCTTTACTTGTTACACATACCAATTTTTGACTCCATGAGGAAACTCATTCATATACCCTTCGTACTTGGTTGCCATGATGGACATCATACCCCATACCCCTAGGTAGCTACTAATTTTTTTTGTTATACACATTGATTACATCTATCTTGACACCCTTGTACAATTCTATATACAACATACATATTACACTACAAACATATACTTAGATTCTTTTACATTCTAATGCTATGTTTATACATTGTATTGGATTATCACACATTTATCATTTATGCTAAAACCAACACATTTTGTAGAGATACTTATTTTGAAGATAGTTCTTGCACAAGTAAACAACTACCCTCAAAAGAGGGGGCATTCATAGGGGTTTGTCACTAAGATTAGGCTCCTACATTACTATTCAAAGATCATTTTCAGCACATAGGCTTAGTTTTAGGAAATTAGGTAAGGTAAGACACAAGAAAAAATGAGGACTTAGAAAGTCATTTAGAGACTTAGATTTCAAACTAGACAAACATTAGTGCCCATATTGGGACATTAACACCACATGTGCTATTATTCACTACATGGCGCTACAATCTAGTAACCCTAGCTTGAATGCAATTCAGATTAGCCAAAACATTACACTAGATACAATATAGATTTATATAGATACAACTACAAGTTTGACAATTATGTTCATATTTTGACTAGTTACACTCATTTTAGCTTAGATTCATACCAGTTGCTCAGATTAGGGGCATCATGCATGGCATGATTATCCCCATATTTAGTTTAGATATACATATATATTTACTATAACTTGGTATAGAATCAATATACTCAAATATCAAATTAGGGGCATATGTGTGACACATAGTTTTCATATGCTCAATTACACATAGGTTGATTAGATGGAATGAAAAACTCCATGTCATTATATACATTGTATACACTTGATATGATATTCCATGTTGTTACCAATTTCATGCATTACTCCATCTATAGTGGTTGTCATTCTCTAGTGGGCCAGAACTGAATAATGTACTCGAGTGGCTGTGGAATTGACATACATAATTAGATATACCTAATTAGATATTTTCAGCTCTTTATGTAGTTTAGTTTTAGATGCATCTACTACACATGGGTGGTAAAATTGAGTCATAGCCTACTTGAGTTATTGAGCCACCCACATGATAGGGTTAGGTATACTTACATTCTTATCCAAGCTATTCATAGGTTGTGATACACCAAGAAGGGGTGGGTAATGATGGAGTCAAAAATAAATTGAGTTCGTGAGCCACCTACATATGACGATTGAGAAAGCTATCAACTCAGTCTAAGCTATTCAATGATTTGATCACTATGTACATGTACACACACATGTTGTCACCAGGTCCATACATTGGTTTGCATACCCAATGAGGTGTATTAGTTCCTTTCCTCTTTCTTATCTCTTTACTCAACTTTACTCAGTCACTTTATTCAGCATAATCTTTTGATTTGATATTTCTTAAGTAAGGATTTATTTATGCAGGTTTCATTGAAGTTAATTACTTTAGATCATGCTTCACATACGTAGACCTAGATTCACATAATCAGACTTAGCTACACAAGCTTCACTTCTTAGGTAAGTCTAGGTATACTTCTTTTCCCTTTATATTAATCAATTTGTTTTTTTGTATTTATAGCATAAAGGGGTGGTAAATGTAATCACCTAAAAGGGGAATTTGGATGCTAAGAGTGTTACTTGAGACAACTCATTCTTAGATTAGCCCTAGACCTATACTAGAGACTTTATCACATTTTTATAGCCATTTTATGGACCACAAACATCTCCAATCAGGCAAACATAGTCCCAAACCTATATTCCCAAATCTTGGCCCTTCGTGCCCAACAACCTTCTAGCTAGACACTAGCACCACATTAAAGATGATAGATCCACATGGTGCTAGTTTTCCTAATATTGTGCTAGTGTCCCTTGTTTTAACTCTGCAAAATGGATATATTTTTAAATGTGTACCCATCCTAAGGTTGGCCTAAGCACATTCTATTATCCACACAAGCTAAAAAACTCTATAAATACAAGACTATTAGACCTCTATTGATAGATGGAAAAATCTTATTTAAATAAGAAACAAGTTGAGAAAAATCAAGCTCAATAATCTCTATTCTTCCCTACCTATGCATAATACCATCTATAGCTACCCTAAGCCTATATTTCAAAGATTTTAAATCTCAAGCACACTCAAGGAATTCAAGACCACTATCATTCTAGTATTCACTTTCACTTGTACCAAGTACTAGGTGGGAAAACTACATCAGGCTTGATCCCTCATCGAAATATTAGTATGTAGGTAACTTTATTCACAACAAGATGTTTAGGATGTCAAACCTATCCTAATAACTGTAGACATCCAATTCCTATCACTATTGTGCTACAATTTTCAATCTAAGTAATATTTTGTGATAATGCACAATCTGGGCCAAATAAAATGCATTAAATCATTCAAACTTATCACAAACATGTGTTAATTTAAGCTAATGTATTCATAATGGGGAAATGCATTTTATGTGACTATTATCTTTTCTTAAATCACTTTAAGTCAAATTATGACCATACAAAATGACACTATGAACCATGAAATTTTGCTAATTTAGATGCACATGTTATGTGCATGTGTTATTTTGCATCCATAATGCCCTAACTAGGGTATTATTTTGTATGCAACTAACATGTTTTTCTGAATATACTCCAATAAAATTATGACTCAATTAAATGACATTTCTAACTAGGTTTATTAAGCATGAAATATATTTTCAAAGAATTACAGAAAATTAATTAAAGTCACTTAAGTAAATTAAACCAAATCAAGAGCCTAAGTGAAAAATTCATGAAAGTTGTTGAAAATATATTTATTGGAAATTCATTCCTCAAATACGCATCATCCCAAGACATCATAAATAGGGTGGCATCCATAATAGATTAATGAAACAAATATCAAAATTAAGTTCTCCCATGCCTCATTAATGCCCCATTATTCTAAATATTAATGGGAATATTTAGGCTTGTCCCTGTAAAATTGAATTAGTTCATGGCCACACATCTTGATCTCAATATGGGCGGTCATGGTTGATCATGAAACTTTTTATAAAGCTATAAATACAAAGTCTCACCATTGGTTAAGAGAGCTTGAATGGTGTAATGTTATTATGCATAATTATCTCCACAAAGATTCATCTATTTGCACAACTTGATTAAACTTATGGGTCTAAGCCATTGGTACACTAAGAAATGATGGAGTATCATGCTATTCATCATTGACATAGACTTAGAGCACCAAATCTAAGGAAAAACATGTTTTTTGGCCACTCTTGGAAGGAGGGATGTTATTTGGAAGGTTTGGTAGTATTCCTTTCTTAAATAGCTCTTAGAATTCACTATCAAAACCCTATGAGGGAGTGATCTTGATGTTTTACCTCTATATGTCACTTTATAGATGTTTTATTTACTAACACATGGATTAACATATCTCATAATCTTACTCTACATTTTGGCTTACCTGATGGGACTCGCACCTCAAAAAGTTCTATATACCTTATAATTTTGCATTCAAACCCTCTTTGGAGGTTATTTTACACTTATTTTTATTGTATTTTAGATTTATATGGATTTTGAGACAAATAATGATATCAACTTGTAAAATGGTAGGATCTCTCTGGAAGTCAGGGGGATCAACTTGAACATTGGTGAGATTGACCTGTGAAATGGCAGAAATGCATCAGTGAACAATGAGATCACTTCATTTGCTCTCTATCTACCTATGTGTTTTACAAGATCAATGATATTTCACTATGAATCAGTAGGATTACTTTATTAAATGATAGGAATGTACTATGGATTGATGAGAACACTCTGTACATTGGTGAGATCAACTTGTAAAATGATGAAATCATCTTAGATGAAAAATTGACAAGTGACTGTTTCTTCTTTTTATCATTTTTTATCATTTCATTAAACATGCCTTATACTTCAGTAGGAATGCCCTGCTAATCAATGATATTGCCCTATAAATCAATTAAATTATAAAATAATGTTTCTTTTCCTTCTATCTTTTTGCAAGGTCAATATGTAGAATGGTAGAAATGCACTATAGAACAGTGAGATCTCTCAATGAAATGGTGAGATCAACCTACACAAGAAAATAGGGACCTAAAAAAACAAGTTATAAGCTTTTCTAATAATTTCACACCCTGATTTCAGACTTATAACACCTTGTTTGTAGGATTTAAGTCACTTAGTCTCCATTTTATAAAAATGCAAATGCAAAATTCATTACATACTTCATTTTGGTGACTAAAATAAAATCTCACATTAGCTAAATAGTCTCAAGTTTTATTTTGATGCTTGTTTATTAAGTTTGTTTGTTTTTTATTAAAATGAGTGATGCATGTATGCTCTCTCCTTGTGTCTTTTAGGGAACTTAGGTGACCAAAAGTGTTCATGCTTTGCATTTGGTACCCTATCCAAAGGCATGAAAAGAAATTTTCTAAGGCCTTCCCCAAATTTGTACAGTTTGGGTGACCCCAAAATGACCATAAAATATTTTCATTTGTCTTTACTTTTATGAAATTTCACTTGTGAGATGAAGTTCATCACCTCCTCACGGGTTCTCTAGGGAAGAGTTGACTCGAGAATTCATCTCTTGACATCATGTCATCCCCACTCCATGATGGGGTATATAAATTGAGGTTGATGATGGGTGTCATTATTACCCCTTCATTTAACCAATCTATAGTGGTGCCATTTCGTAACAAGACTAGTGTCCAAGGCTATCTTCAATAAGGTACTTATTGAGTCAAATTAATAGTGATGTTTGGAGCTTTTGGTATTTTTCAAACCTAAGTTTCTGCTCCTAAATTTTAAACTAATGATTGAAAGAAAAACACTTAATTAAAATGTAAACAAACTAAATTATTGAATTGAATACTCTAAAGGTAATCACACAATGCTATAAAATAAACACACTGAAATCAAATCCCAAATCTACAATTCTAAGCTAAGTTGTAGAATAAAGATTGCTAGAATTGAAGGAATGATAAATACTTATTCAAATATAAAATCAAACACAGTAATAGTTTATTCTGACCTATAGGTTATTCATCTAATCACACAGAGTATCTATATTAATTCTAATTGAAAGCAAATAAGAAATAAATTTATAAATACCAAAATTAATGGCTCATATCTCCTTGGGGAATGGGCCCTTGCTCACCCATGGATTCAGGGTTAAATTAACTTAGTCTTTAAAATGTTATCTTAATGCATAGGATGAAAGATAAATATGATACAAAGTCTTCTTATATTCAAAATAACAAAACTTATAATATTTATGTCCCCTACAAATCAAGCATGGATTTGCTTTTTATTAGATGTAAAAAAAATTAACTATCATAGAACAAAAAAATATTTAGAGAGATTTGTTGGTATAGCCAAAATAGAGAAGAGTGTTGCAACAAGATCCACATGGGATTAGAAGGATCATCATGGGATTGTAACTACTATGTCTAGCCATATCTAATCACCAAATCTTTACATACAATATATCCATATCATTTGATTCTAGAGTTGCAACCTATAAAAAAACTTTCATAAATGGAAAGATATATATATATATATATATACACACACACACACACATACATACATACATACATATGTGTGTGTGTGTGCACGTGCGTGTGTGCATGCGTGCGCATGTGTATGTATAAAAATAAAAAGTATCAAGATAGGTCCTAGATCATCATGAAATAGCTAGAAGAGCTTATATAATACCTTAGAACATGCTATGGATAGTCTGTAATGAGATTGAAAATCTAGAGCATGACTATCATAATTCATAGCCAACTATCATAATCTTTAGCTGACCATCATAATCAATCTATCTAACAAAATCTAGAGCTACACTCAAATGATTAATTCTTGGTCATGGCACTTCCTTATCTTCATGAGATCCTATCAAAACTCTTATTAGATGCTATCATACCTATACATATTAAAATATTGAAGACTAAACATGAAAATGGTTAGAACATCATGTAAAGAATGCTAAATTAGACTTACTTAAGCTTATAGAGATAAAAACATGCATTTTCTACCTTAGGCTAGTTAAATCCTAAGAATACATACAATTCTCAACTCAAATGGCATGTTTATGGCTATGAAGTATGATATATTATGGAAATACTGATTCATGGTGTGGACTCATGGTTTTCCCCACATCTTACCTTTTGTAATTCCCATTGCAAACTAACTTATCCTATCCTCATAAATGTGAATCCTCAGCTCCATCTTGAAACTTATATCTTATATGGAGTACAAATATTAAAATATTATCTCATGGGGAGGAGTAAATCCCATATACTTATTAATAAAATGAATCCAAATAGAAAATTATTCTTCAGATTGTGGCCTTGTATTTTGCCATGGAGACATAGGAGAGGGTAATAGAGGAGGTTTGAATCTCATCCCAATCCACAATTTTTTCCTCCTTCTTGAATTACATCATTAATTATTTGGGTGATGGCCTTAGCCATTCTAAGGGTCCATCTGCTAGTGGTAAGAGATAGAAATTCTCTTTTCTTTAAAGGGATTGGTAATAAATTCTAGCATTGTCTATAGGCAGTCACTACCTAATTAAAGAAATTCTAGAAAAACAATTCAAAATTGATAATTACATCTTGTAGAGAGTAAAGATAATGATCATATATTTTAGGCTGTTGTTAATAGAAACTTTGGAATTTTTCAAATATCTATTATGTATTACTAAACTAGTGTCTAATGAATATACCAACTTCCCTTGTAGTGTTTATATGATCATCATATCCTTCCTTTCATGTTATTTGATTCCTATATGTTGAGAGAAGAGTGCTCAAATGTAATTATGTAATAAAAAAATTGACCAAGAAATTATTTTTGTTTCCCAAAATGATAACACATAGATAAAATTCACATAAAAAATCCTATCTACCAAGGGTACTATTCTGATAGACTATCAAGAATTCCTCACTTGAATTAATCTCATGGGGAAAACCATAAAAAGTTTGGAGTAACTACCATATAAAAAATTTATCATGCAATAAGAGACTAAATTAAGGGGAAGGACTCCTATAAGCTAACAAATTTCTACCAAGTTGACAGGTGATCTGTATGGTTTGTCTAGCTTGTTCTTCCTTCTATTGTGCCTATGCCAAGTCATCTTGCAATTGTTGTTTATCCTTCCCAAGAAGTTTGTTTTTCCTTGATGTGAAAATCATGCCATTTTTTCCTTTGGCACTGCATCATCTCTATCTATTAAAAATATTTTGTTCTCATTTCATCTAGCTCATTCGGTTGTAAAATTATCTCTCTATGCTTCATTCAAGTCAATTCCTACTTCTACTGCAATCCTTAAAATTTGCATCTCAAATTAAATTAAAAGGAAAGGTTTTTTACCAAATAATAATTCATATTGTGAAAAACCAATAGTGGTCTTCCACATGGTGTTGTATACCCATACAACTTATAAAATTTTGGCTGCTCAATTCTTTCTGCTACTACTGACTATCTTGGTAAGGATATTTTCTAATTCTCTATTGGTAACCTCTACCTATGCATGTGATTGAGGGTGATATGGAGAAGAATTTATATGGTTGACTTGGTAGATATCTATGAATGCTTGGATCATTTTGGACATGAGATGAGGTCCTTGATTAGACACTATCTCCCTAGGTGCTCTAAAATGTTACATGATCCTAGAATATCAAAAATATGCTATTGCCTCTTCTCTTGTAAATGAAAGAGCTTGTACTTTGGCCCATTTGGTCATATAATTTATACATACCATAAATTACTCCTTGCCTTAAGAAATTTGATATATGGGTCCAAAAAATTCCATGCCCCACATTTTAAAAGGTTCTAGAAATACTTGAGGATGGAGAGGCATTTTATAAAATAGTGTGGGTTTACCCATTTTCTGATATGGATTGCATTGTCATATGTATCTCTTGACCTGCTTAAAAAGATTTGGCCAATAATATCCAACTTTAAGGATCTTGTGTATTTTCATTTTAACTAAGTAGTGTCCTCCACCAGACTCATCATGACAAACATGAATGATGTAATACATTTATTTCTCCTTTACACACCTACGAAAAACATGATCAGGTCCAAGTTTAAACAACATACCATTAATCCATTTATAACAATAACTATCTCTAATCAAATAATTATTTTACTTTTTGGTAAAATAAAAAATAAACTTCCCTATATCCAAAAATATTAGAAAACCAAGGTGATCATACTACAATAACAAATAATTGTTCATCTGGGAAACTATCTTCTACATGTTCATCTGCATTGTTCAATCTGTAATCATACTTTTCATGACCCTAATCCTCCCTATGATTACACATTGGCTAATGTGCACACTAAGGACCCTATTTATCTCATTTGGATATATTCACCACTCACTTGGACCTTTCACACATCATATTATCATCCCTTACACATCCTCAGTCCATCTCGATCCTTTTTCATGCTAGACAGGCTCTCTAGGCACCCCTTAGGCCCTTTTGAAGGCTTGTTAACCACCTTATGTGGAATTTATGCCCAATTTTTAGCTTAGGGAGGAAAACTATGGCCTAGGTCACATGTTTCCTTCACAAAATCCATGGCCTAGGCTATGGTCTAAATAGAATGCATGAATAAGTGCCCTATTTGGGCCCAAATGGCTAGAAACAACTAGTTTTTGGTTTGTTGGTGGATTAGGGTTGAGATATATGACATTTACTCATTAATTTGAGCCTCTATCTTGACTCTCTCATTAATTATTGCTCTAATCTTCCCACTTAATCATCACACTCAAAGCTTGGGAATCTCTCTTGGTTCTTGCTTGGCAGAATAGCTTTCATTATAATAAGGGATGCCCTACTTTACTACAACTTATCTTGGTGATACACAATATTGTTTATAGTTTTTTTGAAGATCTTAGGTTTCTATTTTATCCCTAAATACTCCTTTGCACTTATCTCTTGTGATCCTTACATGGGCTCTCTCACAGATTGGCAACTTCTCCTTCACCTCTTCCATAGCTTTTGGCTCTTGGTCTGGACTCAACTCACACATAGCCTAATCCTCTTCCTAGATTTTATAATTGGTTGGTAGAAATTATACACATCTCTCTTGATTTTTATATGAGAGCACTTTGTTTTAAAAATTGAAATTCTTATTTATTTGTAATAGTATACATGTTAGGGTTTGAGTTGTTTTAGTGATTTAGCTTTTTATGGCATTATCTAGGATAGTTTCTAAAGCTTATGAATTTGTATGTGGTTAAAGATTATAATAATTTCTTGAAATATCTCTCATCATATGTTATGATTGCATTATAAATTTTTCTCATTACATAGTAGGATCCTATATTCTCAAAATAATCTATACAACTTGTTTAAACAATCTCTTTTTCGTGCTAAACTATAAAATTGTATTATTAGAAAACAATAGTGTTGAAAGTAAAATATATCTTAAACTTAGACTAGGCATGCTCTTGAAAACTTAATTAAAAATGTCTTTATTAATTGAAACATCATTTATTTGTCTTGAAAGTGCCTTTAATTCTAAGTTTATATATCATTTGTTAGCTCTTTTTATTCGGCATTATTGTTTTCATAATTCGTATGTAGTTATCTAGTCTTAGCTACTTGATTTACTATGGTTAGATCCACTAGAAATACATGCATCCTTTATGCACTTGATTGTGCTATCCCTAACCTTGTTTATAAATTTAGCTATATCTTTGTGCACTATGGCAAACTAGATAGCCACTATAGATCTCCTGTAGCCCATAGAAGCCTTAAACCATCTAACTTCCTAGTGGTTTGTCTAAGTACCCTATGTACCCCTTGCCAAATACTAGTGGTTCCATTTAGATTCTTGGAGATACATTTTAGCACACCTAGTGGGACATCACATATGGTCTAATGTTAATTATATTCCATTTGGAGCTCTCTTAGCCAACTCCCTTCTGTTAGCTATTAGTCTTTACTTTCAGTTGCATTTCATTTCTCACCTTGGTTGTTTTCTCTTATTTGGTTTTGTGTTATCCTCCTTATTGGTTCTCCATTGGTTTGCATTTTCTATTATCTCTTTTATTTCTATTATTCCATTGCATCCATGGCTAACCTCCCACTTTTGGGTTTCCATTTCTATTAGATTCAGGGGCTCATCCTTAAGATCACTCATGAGTAAGTCACGATTGTAATGGAAGCCATAAACATCATAAGATCTAGGAGGTTCCCTCGACCCAATATTGTGGTCTATACCCTATCATTTTACAAAGGTAACAATATTGATCAGACTAAAACCAATGGACTTAGCCTCCACTCCACTAGTCTAAGCTTCATTCATTTGAGGATGTTTTTTCTCAACCTCATGCCATATCTCATTCACCTATTTGAGGTGATGAGTATCCCCTTGTACAATTGGGACCTGATGAGTTGTGTGTGATCATTGATGGTTTTTGTAGATGCCTTTAGGTGAATGAAGTCCATCTTTTTTTCCTTAGGATTTGATGATGTACTTCATCTAGAAATAGAAATCATACCCATTCAATTTTAAGTACTTCAACCAGTTCTCACACAAGTTCCATGCCTCTTTCTCAATAAAAGACACTACAATAAGAACACCCTCATATACATAATGTAGGTCACATGTATTCCAAATTGGTGAGGTATCTTCATCATGAATATTCATCCCATCCTCTTATCCCTTATTTAAGAGTCTCAAATGAGCATGCTAATTTTGATCACCACCTACAGACTAGAGATCCATGGGATGCCTATCCTGAGTATCAACATCCTTTGATTGACCCTCATATGATGGAATATGACTAGCATTATGGAGAATTAGTTCATCACAACCATTTATATTAGTATTCAATGTCATCCAATCACCCCCATGGGAAGTGGTATCCATCTCATGGTCATTCCCAACTCCATGGTAGAGATTATTTTTAGCATGAGCATCCCCCATATCAATATCCACCTTAGCATTGTCCTCTCCATGGTCATGGTTATGATGATGTCTATGGGCATAAGATGTATTATTACCATTATAAGCCTCCTCTTATAGTTCATATCCATCCCAATATCAATCATGCCTATGAGGATCTCCATTAAAATCTTCTAGCCCCTTGGGTACATGTTATTCCCCTTCCTACTCCTATACTTGAACTACCTAAGTTCAATGAGAATCAAGAATCTAGTCTGATAGAGAATAATATGACATTCATGATGGCATATATTGATTGGGAATAGGTTGAAGGCATGATGTTTAAGAGCTTCACTCATTCTTTTTGAGTTGAATCTCTTGTTTGGTTTTAGAATCTACTTCCATATTCTCTCTAGTTTTTAGCTCCTTCTAGATGACTTCCTCTAATACTTTGATATCTCTAGACCTTTCAACCTTGACATCTAATCAATCACCTCTTGGTGTAGGCTAAGGGTGAGCCAAACTTTGATTTTGTGCATAGGTAGTGTTCAACCATCCATACATATAGAACTAGGTTCTCAGATGATCAACTTTATGACATGTTCATGCAAGCATTAAGGCAGGAGGTTCACCTTGAGGTCCTCAAGCATGAGCCCACCTTGTATGATGAAATTGTTAATGAGTGTCTAAATTTTGAATTATTTGAGGTACATGCATGTATGTAACCTATACCAACCCTAAATTCATCCTATTCACATGATCGTAACTATAATATGACTAATGATGGTGTCACTAATTCTCATCTCAAGAAGAAAGACAAGAAGGATAGTTGTGAGGTGAATAATTTAAGTAAAAAGCTAGCTAAAAAAAGGATTATAAATCAAGAACAAAAAAATAATGGATGGTATTTCCTTATGACCCCATCAAGTTTTGTAATTATCATTAGATGAATGGGCATTATGATGCCAATTATATTGCCCAAAAGTCTGTTATGCAAGCCTCGCCTCTATCTCAGAGTTTTCCTCTTGAAAAACCTAACTGTAAATTGAATGTATTCAAGGAACCTCTACCTGACCATGATAAAGAGAATAAGAAGAAGAAAAAGAAGAAATCAAAGACTAAGTCCCATTTTTCTCATTCTTACTCTTCCACCTCTTATTACTCTTCCTCCTAGGTTGACCTGAGAGGGAAAGCCAAGCGTGAGACTAGCAATGTTATGTTTTCTATAAATAGAAACTTTACTAGGTATGAGTGATTTATCAACATAAAATTAGGTCAAATAATCAAACCTATTGGAGAGATTAGTAGTATTGGGCTTCCTGTCCCATCCACTAGGGTAGGTAATCCCAAAATCAAATTTGAACTTTGGTGAAACATCCCTCCCAAGGCTAGACAACATCCTTACTCTATCATAGAGTAGTTAAAGACCTCTCAACTCGAATCTCTATTTGGAACCTTATTTACCTTTGCCCTGAGTAAAGGGGCCTCATCTTTGATGATGTAAGTCTCTCTTATGGGGGTCTGTTGTGGGGTGATGTTGAATTTTTATTCAACTCCAATGCATATGATCATCCTCACCCTCCCATCTTATATTTTGACCCTTCCTCTTTGTTAGATGCTTCAGTTCTTACAAAGAGGGCTCAGTTCTCTATTTATACTGAGACATCCATTGATGAATATCATGTTAAGAGATGCATCATTGATGAAGGAGCTACATTGAATATCATGCCCTTGTGTGTGTTTAACAAGCTTGAGATCAATTAGAAGAAGCTTTCTAATTCTCTCCATAACTATGTTAGTTTCAATAATGTCACAATTATGCTAGTGGGGAATGTGAAGCTCCTGGTCAAATTTGGCCCCAAGATAGTCAAGATTGAAATTTGTGTGTTAGACTTGTATCTTTCATACAACATTATTCTTGGCCATCCTTAGACTGCTACCATGTAGTCCATCACATCAGCCACATTTTGCATGGTTTAGTTCATACATGAAGGTGAAGCTCATACCATGGAGGCTAACCTATGTTCGTGGGCACTATTCTATGCAAATACAAAGCCCTCAAGTGAGGCTTTAGCTATCTCCTCATGGGGTTCTATGGATTCTCACACACACCCTACTTCTGAGTCTCATTTTCTCAAAGATGAATGTTGTGATCTGGTTGAGTATTGATCAATGTTTAATCCTTTAGAGTACAACATGTATCATCCAAATCCCTCTTCCACTCCATGATGTTAGGACAACTCTTATCTTATTGGAGACCTATTTCAAGATGTCTCTCTAGACATTGAGATTTCCTTCATGTTGTGATTTTCTCATCAGAGTATAGGCTCTCTCAACACATTTCCTACTGAGACTACTTGAGTAGCTAAGTTTGATCTCAAGTTTTATTTCATTCATGTTATGGCTTATAACCTATTCAAGGAGAGAAAGGCATACATCAAGATCATGCCAGATTTTTGTAAGTACCATTATCCAATTAATCATTTAGGTTTGGAGATCTCCCTCACTATTGGACCAATACCTAACATTCCCATAGTGAATGTCATCATAGTTGAACCTATGGTGTTAGATTAATTGCTCCCTCTCATTCTTGAGTGTTTAAAGAAATGTGATGCTATAGATGTTGAAGCACCCATATATGTCAACCTTGGAACTTTAGTAAGGCCAAAGATCATCAATATCAGTGTTAGCCTTACTCTATAGGAATGGGATATCTTGGTTGCCTTCTTGTGAATTTTTTTGGATGTATTCACTTGAGAATATTCTGATATGAATGGCATGGATCCCAACATTGTTTTTAATAACCTCATTATCGATTATGAGACCTGACCCATTTTCCAAAAGTAATGACTAATGGTAGTTAAAGTCTCCTAATTAGTCAAGGCTAAGATTGAGAAGCTCATCTGAGTTGGTTTCATACATGTTGACTACCCCTGATGGGTTTCCAACAATGTCTGTATTCTCAAGAAGAATGGAGTGGTTTGGCTTTGAATCAAATTTTAGGATCCCAATATAGCTTGTCCAAAGGATAATTTTCCTACTCTTTTGATAAACTAGATTATTGATTTCATAGCTAGTTTTGATATCATGTTCCTCATGGATAGGTTCTCAAGGTATAACTAAATATAGAATATACCTGAAGACCTATGGAAGATGACATTCACTACCCCATGGGGTACCTTCTATTATGTTGTCATGCCTTTTGGTTTGAATAATTTTGGGGCCATGTTATCAACATGTCATAACCCACATTTTTCATGACCTTATCCATAATATTATTGAGTGTTATGTCTATGATATCCTAGTCAAATACCATAAACAAGATGAGCATTTGCAAGACCTCAATATCATCTTAAAGCATATCAAAGAGTATCACATCAGCCTTAACCCTAAGAAGTGAATTTATAGAAAGCTTATTGGCTTCCTCATTTCAGAAAGGGGCATTAAGGTGGATCCTGAGAAGATAAAGGTGATCCTTTAAATTCCCCCCCCCCCATGTAATATTATTTAGTTATAGTCCTTCCTTAGAAGGCTCAACTTCCTTAGGCATTTCCTTGAGGAGTATGCTCATAAATCCATACCCCTCACATGTTTCCTATGGAAGAAAACACCATTATTGTGGTAGGTTGAAGTCTAAGTGTATTTTGAGGAATTAAAGTGCATGATTAATAATATTCCCATCCTAATGGCACCCATTGAGGTTCATGAGTTCATCTTATACACCTCTATCACTGATCTTTCTATCAGGGGCATGCTATGTCGAAAGGATGAAACTAACAGAGAGTGAGATATTTAATACATCTCTTGCATGTTAGTTGTCCCTAAGCTCAAATAATCTATTATTGATTGGAAGTGCCTCTCCCTCATCTTTACTACAAAATTTGAGACATTACATGTTGGGTCAAACCACCAACATGATTGTCTAATCTGATCTGCTCTGCTACTTGTTTGGCAAGACAAACCTTGTTGGTAGGACTATGAGGTGGATCATGATTTTTCAAGAGTTTAACCTTTGTATTATTATCCAAAATTACACTAATGGTCTAGATATAACTAAGCAACTTGCTAAGTGCCCACTACCCAAACCTAGTACAAAATTGATTGATGATGCCTTTCTTGATGAGATTGTCTACTCAATTGATCATGTTGAGGTCTCTAAGTGTGATTGGTATCAAGACATTATTTATTACCTTGAGACTCAATCTTATCCCATTGATTTTCCTTCATATGAATTCTATTATATTTGTAATCTCATTGTTCACTATGTCATTATAGGTGGGTTCTTGTTCAAGTGGGGTCTAGATGGTGTGTTATATTAGAGGTACAATCATTGAGTGGGGGGTGAATCAGTGATGCAAGAAAATCCAAAATTTAATTCCAATCCTTCTAAAACCTTAACTAAATAACAATATCATTCATGAATCATACATATAATTTATAATAATGAATAATAAAGATAAGCAAGATCTCACATATAACACAAGATCTATATGAGAAACCCTCTCGAGGAGAAAACCCACTCTCAAGATTGAAAAAACATGGACTATTTATGTTATAAGTTTATTAAAAATATGATATTTAGTGAATTACCCAATTCTTAAGGATCACCAAACCCTAAGGATGGACAATCACCTCTTGCCCTAGATGTTAAGCACCCACAACAAAACCCTCTCAATTCATCCAAAACCACCTTTTGGATCACTCTACACTTCTTCACACATACTCAATTAGAAAACCTATAAAAAAATATATCGCAACATCAAAACCATGACCAAATGGTCATACACACATGCCTCACACTCCTTTGATCCTCAATCCATCCACCAAGCTCACAAAATCTTCACCTTTTCTTCACTCACTCTACACACTCTCTATACTTCACTTATCAACTCTTCAAACCTACATGGTCAATGTTATGACATAAGAATGATGACATATAGATCATACACATAATCCTAAACTTGATATGATATTCAATCCATCCACTAGGCATAGTCACACTTCTCTTTCTTCCCATGCTCACTCTTTCCCATTTACACTCACTCAATCAACCTTTAGGCCTTCTCACTCAAAAGGCCTCTTGTAGACTCATTATGTCTATTGACCTATGTATTCACATATAGAAACTTATCAAATAAACATACTCAAATATCCTTCTACCTCTAATAGTCCTCAATGGCCTACTATAGCTCCATAAATGAGTTCTTTCCTTTGCTTAAATCCCCAATTGTCTACCAAGCCAAATAAGCCAATCCAGCCTTCTATTTATACCACACACTTACTCAACCAAATCTCCATGTTATCCAAAGCACATTACATACTTAAAACAACACTCAAATATTAATTAAGACACATTATATATCCCAACTAACCCCTCATAGGTTGACCATAGCATCCATGGGTCACCCTTTGGTAGTTATACTTTTTAATTAGGCATTAATAGCCCTTATAGGTCTCATGAAGACCTATTCACACATTTATCACTTCATCAAGCAAATTAGGAATACACGGCCACTTACAAACTCATAGGTCCACTCCACATGACCCCTAAGACACCATCTAGTGATTAAATCCATCACTACACT
Source organism: Torreya grandis (assembly GCA_037957365.1). Lineage (NCBI taxonomy): Eukaryota > Viridiplantae > Streptophyta > Pinopsida > Cupressales > Taxaceae > Torreya > Torreya grandis. The sequence continues at coordinate 3,884,011 of JARHVA010000778.1, forward strand.
CCTCTACATATGCAAATCATACTCAACCATTAGCCTTGTACACAAAAACATCATGAAAAAACAAATAATCAACTTCTAATCATTTATTAATATTGAATATGGATTGGTCAAACCTCCCAAATCCACACATCTTATCATCATTGAATCTATAACACTCTCTAATAGTTAATTCACCTTGAAACATCTAAACACCATCAATAAAATCTCAAATGTCCTTCTTGATTCACTTTCAAAAGATAGTCAAACCCTCAATCAAATTTGGAGATCAATAAGTACAAATGTATAGACAATAAAACCTTCTAACCAACTTCTCTAGATATCCCTTGATGTCCTTTACAACTTTTCCCTTTATACCACTTTCAAATTCATCCCACATCAAAATTTATAACCAAAATAGTGCATACTAGTTTTCCTTTATTAATTTAAATATTTGAATTCCAATAGTCACTATTTAATGCAAAATATTTAGACATGTGTTCATCTCATGCCCCTGGAAACTTGATCAAAATCACTCTATCGATCTGCTCTAAAGTCTCCTAGCCTTGACTATCAGTGCTAGCCATTGATATTTTATCTAGGCTTTCAAGATTGTGATACTTGGTAGTGTTGTGTGCCTTATATGTACCCTATTGTCAATATCCATTCAGCTAATGCTCTCATACCACTTGGCAGCCCCACTTTCAATATGAGCTTATTGACCTATTGACTCAATTTACATAGTTAATCTCCATCTACATAATTAAATGTGTGCCATCAATATTTGATCTTTATGATCAAATATGAACCATTGATATTAAATATATATGATAAAATATAGGTCATTGATCTACTACTAATTCATTGTGTATGTGAAACATGTCACCATCACGTTCAATCTCAGGATCCTTTGACTTACTGACTTTGTGCTCACCGTTAGATCTCCATCTGAATGATCACCTTCATGTCATTGATCTTTGATCTGATTGAGTGAGGTTTCAACATTTGGTAGCCTTATATTCAGTGTTGATCCTTGATCCAATTGAGCAAGGTTTTGAATCTTGGCAACTTTGTATCATGGTCACTTGATATTGCAATTTTTTCTATGGAAACTAGTGAAATTTGCCTAGAAGACCAACTTTACACTACCATAGCTTTTGATACACAACATCTCATGACTTGAAACTTTGACCACATGATCTAATCTCATAGAGAAATCCATCCATATACTAAACTACTCCTAAGACCTTTATACATGTGAATTTTGACATCATCAATTTGCCTACTCAACTTTATCTACCAAAGTGAGTAAGAGAACCTAGGCATTCATATGACTACTCTAATGAATTAATTTCACTTACACAAGCATTTTAAGTACTCATAACACCTTATAGGGTCTATGAAACATGACCATACCATCAATATCATCCATTAAGTACCTCACTATGTCAAACATTGAAGAACCATGCACTAAAATTAAAGCACACTTTATCATTATCATTCTAACACACGACACCTCATCAACACCCTTGTACACCTTGGAGACATTAGTGAAAACTCTCCAAAAATCTCCCCCTTTGTCATTGATGTCAACACCAATCACAAAGCTTATGCTTTCACTCTTTCTCTATCTTCAAGCACTTTCTTCCCGTTTGACATAATGATAAAGTGGGCACCAACTGATCTTAAGGACCTAAAAAGACATTAAGGACCAAAAATAGGAAAGGACCACCTCTGAGAGATGATAAAAAATCCACATAACACTATACATACCTCTTAATACCTTGAAATTCTCAAACATGCTCCATGACTACACTCTTCTTGACCATACACAGCTCTATGAAGACAAGACACACATGAACACGAGAAACTACTTGAACTCACCTTGAAAACATTAAGAGGGACTCACCATAAGTAATATGAGCTTAGGCATCCCTTGAACACATCTAGACCACCATAAACCATGATGAAACAACACAATTTCCTTCGTAATTTCTCTATCAATTCACCTCTATGATCACCAATAGATGATAAAACCAATCTAAACATTGCAACACCCATAACTCTCTATGTAGATACATTATGAAAACTTGATCCATAGAAACAACTTCAAGCCTTGAAATAAAAGAACAATAACTCTCTCATTGAAAAGCATAAGCCTTGTAGATAAATCATCATTTCTTATGAGACACTGATATGGTCTTGTATCTTAGAACATCTCAATACTATGGAACAATAGGACAAACAATTATATATTTTTAAGAAACATACCTTGTTTGAATACACCACACTCATGCATGGACTACCATATTCATACCAATCTATGAAATTATAAAAATATTCTCCAGGAACTTTCAAGGCTTTACACCATATCAAGCTACACCAAGAGACTAATTATGGATGAAAATAGATTGCATCAATACATCTCTTCTACTACAACTCATCTGAAACTATGCTTGCAAGAGCTCTCAATGAAATTACATTAGCTTTCATGCCTCAAATGGATAACTCACACTAATTCTCATGATTTAGCATCATTATTCCTTTTAGATTCAACTACATAGTCCTTTGATCCTACGACCTAACCATTCACAAAGATCCCCCTTTGTTTCTGTATGAGGATTCAATACATTGTCAAAACACCTGACTTGGTTTGATCAAGTCATCATATCAACAAGATAGAGTTCACATCTATATTATACTTTTTCATATATACATCATGACTGGAACATCTCATATATGATCTCCCTCACATCATTTATATCTCTTCAAGCCTTTCAAATTATCTGAGTTATCTCCCCCTAACTCCATGCTCCAATTAGATCATGACTTCTTCAATAAGTCTTCTTAATCAATTCTATTTTGACACCTATAAATATCTATACTCTACCTACAGACCTTCAAGATAAAAATCCATAAACACACCTTGAGCACACATACTTGCTTCTTCACAAGAAATATGTATCCTTAATAAGCATAGGCAAAGACAACCTACTTCACATGGTTCCTTAAAACAATGTGAAATTAGGAGATACCCAGATCTCCTCATATTCCTTCTCCTTCTTAGACATTTGAAATTGATATTTATTATTCTTCTTCTCAAGCTTAAGAGAAACAAATTTCTCATCCAATAAAACATTCTTATTCTCTTCTAAAATTTAATTGACAACACATAAAGACAACATATACTCAAGACATACCTTTTCAATTAAAGAAATAACCTCATCACTAGGCATTGACAACTGATGTTCTTTATATGAAACTTCCTCAACAACAACAAGATGTTCACTTGGATCCATACACACCTCAAAAATAGCCTCAACTAGCACCTTGGTCTCTTTATTCACAACATGAGAAGATAATGAGAGATCTTGGTACTCTTCAACCTCTGTAGCATTCTCCACCACAACAAATAGACTACTTGGACATGTAGATTCATCATGACTCACACTTTCCACTTTTGGTTTCTATGATTTAACTAGCCTTCTTCGTTTCACTCTAGGATCTTGAAAGAAATTGTTTTGACTTGATAACCTTTACTTTTAGAACCTAGCAATGCAACTAAATCTTTGATAACTATAAAAAATAACACCTCTTGAAGGAACGTTGACTTGCCTTTCCTGATTTAGATAAAATCTTGCAATGTGTCCTATGGCATAACAATTTTAACACTCAACCTTGCTCATGCCATTTAACTGATGATTCCATTCATTCTTAGCAAGTTTTATACACTCTCTAGCCATATGATTTAATTAATTACAAGTATAGCAGTAATCATTGAAATTTCCATACCTCATGACATTTGGTTGTCTAATCTGATATGTCTTGATTTTGTCAACACCTTCATTCCTTGATTGATGATTGATCTTCAAGGTCTGATTGTCCTTGCTCAAATTAATCTTCATTTTGTCTTGAGTTACATTCTTTTGTTCTTCTTTATATCTAAGAATAGTTATATCACTTAAATGCCTTTGGATACTCAAAATATTATCAAGATAATTTGAGCTCTTTTCAAAACTCACAAATGACTTTGCCTTACTATATGTCTTCTCCAACTTAGCTTTCAATGACTCAATTTAAATCACATACCTTGAACACTCATCTTCTTTAGATTTCAGGCTGGTAGATAATATTTCCAATTGAAAACTAAGATGCTTGACTATACCCTCATGATCCTTGGTGTCTTCATTAATTCTTTCCTCAAACACACTGAATTGCTCCTCATAGTCCTTGATTTGTGACTTCATATTCTTGTTAATCTTCTTCTCAATCTTTAGTTATTCAAGAAAATTCCTCAATGTAGTCTCATTGTCCTCTTTGTCTTCTTCATTATCTACATCACTCCAAGTAGACTCTTTTTGATATGATAAAATTCCTTATTCTACTATGAAGATGTCTTCATCTTCAATAAGACCATCATCTTCATGATCATACGCTGAGTCACTACCTTCACTCTTATTTGATGTATTACATTCTTCTTTGGTGTAGAGGCTCTTCTTGTTCTTGAAGGACTTCTTATTGGTGTAGAGGCTCTTATTGTTGTCATTCTTACCTAGTATATATACCACTCTTTCATCTAACCCATATTGGTCAGCTAAGATGATTTTAAAACTTTTATTACCCTTATAAAATATTCTCATACACTTCATCAATCCAAATCAAACACTCCATAACTCATCCATACTTCAAATGAAACTTATCTAATTGCTAGGCTACACTAGGCCTAATTAGCCCTTACAAGACATTTGCCATATATGACCATTTCCATGAATAATAGCCATAAAAAAAAAAAATAATAAAATAAAATAAAAAAAGACCACTTAGATAAGATAATATGAGTTAATTAAAACCTTTTCATATCCCAAGAAGGTCCCATACATCAAATATATTTAGAACTCACCATTAGGTCCAAATAGACCTAATAGGCCTAAAACCACTTGCTCACAAATTGAGCAAGATGAACACTTTGGGATTCACCCAAGGAATAAAAAACATCATAATATATATAAAAATACCATTTCACACTACCCAAAGTTTCAAATCCACTTGGAACTCCAAATCACTACTCCATCCAAGCCATTCTCTCTCTCACTCCAAGACTTGCAAATACCCAAAAAATACTGCCAAGAAGAACTAAAGCATGCAGATGATTTTCTCAAATAATATATTGAAAAAATAATATTAATAGGTCCTAAATTACCTTAAAAACATTAATAAATCCATTATTCACCATCACATAAGCAAAGATACTTCAAACCAACTCAAAAAAATTGATTACTCAAATTGTTCATGCACACCAAAAACTTAGTCAAAGATCTTTGAATAATCCAACCAAACTAGAGACAAATTATAAAGACAAAAGCCATGTAATAAAGATATGAAAATCATATAATATCACCAAGCTCTCACTCACCTCAAACTCTACTCAGTAGCTAAAACTACCCTCTCCAAATAGGCCACTTCAGACTACCTACAAGATCCAAAAACCAGTCACGTAGATGTTCTTGTCTAGCACATGAAAGAACACTTTAAAACCATTTAATACACATTAATATATTATATGTGATATATATATTAATCTTAATTATATAATTCTCTTGTTCTAGTAACATCCATTGGTCTAATAGACCAATTCCTCAAATAAATATATCACAGTCTTCACTGCTTAGATAAGCCACTTTGAAAGCACCTTATTGCCTATGTCTGGTCATAAAACTCACATAAAAATCAAGGTAAAATAATTTATAGGTATTAAAAAAAAAAAAACCATTGGATTCATCCTTACTCACTTGAAACACTTCCCTAAGTACATATTTACTCTACCTAGATATTTGTTCACTATTTTCACCATCTGTAGATTAACAACTATTCAACTTGATTGAATTCGATAATTGACATAGTGAATATTTATTTCCAAAACAACTCTATGGACTTAAGTAAAAATTCTTGGCCTTTAAGCTCCAAGAACTCTCATGTGCTGACTCAATCAACCCTACCTGTAGCACTAAAATATTTAGAAACAAGCATATTTTTGTACCTTCTGCTCACTACCCTGACACACCACTACCACCTAGAGATGCCTATAGGAATAATATATAAATTATAATAGTCAAACTTGGTCAAATAATCCATTCTAGGTCCTTTCTAGTAATATCTTTCCAATCACTCCATTATAAAGATTTACAAAGGGTTTTAACTAGTTTACATTCTTAACGAATGTTCATAAAGCTCTACCCCTTAAGTCCTAAACCAATACTTAGAAAAAATTATGAAGGACATTCCCAAACTACCCCAAATATTTTATCTTCCCATGCAAACCCTGCATGTGCCAATAAGCATGAGAAACTTCTTCTCAAGCTCTTTGCACTCATTTCTAGCACCCTTTAAAGCTTCTAAACTAAATTTATAACTTTGTCGCTCAATTTATATCCTCAGACCTTATAAAAATTCTTGAAAAAACTTTCCTAACCATATCTCATGCAAAATAAATCTTCACCAACCTAAAAACACCCTTTGACCCTTCACAAGGCCTCACAAGCCCACCTAAGCCAACTTGGCCAATGGGCAAACTATCTTGTAGACTACTAGCCACCTCTTACAAACCATACAACTGACCTCTTATCACCTTATACATGTATAAAATGTATATTTCAAGCATAATGAGCTCCTCATCATGATATAGCTCTCAAATTACTCAAAACCCCATAGGTAACCACATATGGTCAATCCCACAAGGCATAAGATGACTTGCACTCTACCTAAAGACCACCTATAAGGACTCAAATTTCTCTCTCAAACACATGGACATACCATGTAATCTCTCTTCATTATTCATGCCATCCACTCATGCTTCCATAGAACCAACTACTCCCACAAGCTTTTACTAGCAACCAAGACTGAGCTAAGCATTAAGATCATGCATATTAGATCAAAATCACTCTCATGCCACTTTATCATCACCGATGCCACTTGACATAAATGAAAACACATCGTTTCCACAAATCTCCCAACGTAGTTTACCCTTATACTTCTCTGAGCCTATATTTAACTTACTTGTAAAGAAAGCTATTAGTTCATCATCAGATATCTCATCATACTTGACATCAATTTACCTTGAGTTATCTTCTTCTTTGGATTCATTTATATATTAAATGATACTTATTTCTTTGGTGGGTTTTTGTCATTGACTCTCATCTCATAGGCAATAAGGATGCCATGCAATTCATCTAAGTAAGATCATGAATTTATTCTAAAATAGACACTTTTAAATCAAACTTGAGGGAGAGAAACCTTAATAATTTTTGTACTACAATAGCTTCTTCAAGATTATCTCCAAGAATTTTTATAATGTTCATAGTCTCATTAACTCTTTACAAAAAAGATGCCACAAAATCTTCTTCCTTCATCTTTAGACTCTCAAATTATATTCAGTGAGTCTGTAACTAGGCCAACTTGACCTTTGAATCTCCTTCATAGATGGTCTATAGTTTATCCCATAGTTACTTGGCATAATTTCAATGGATTACCTTGGTTAACTTAGTCTCTTAAATACCACAAGTGATGGAAATCATTGCCTTATAATTTCCCTCACACAACTTCTTATCAGCTGCATTAGTTAGAGGAGTGGGGATGGGGCTAGATATCCATCCAAATAGATTTCAAAATGTCAAACCCTAGGGACATGATGTTGGTATTCATCCTTACACTCTAAAAATCATAGTTTGACCCATTTAAAATTGGTACCTTATTAGAAGATAAACGACCTTGCACATGTTGACTAGCCATTATACCTTAGATCACCTTCAAGTGGTTAAACTTGCAAATAATGTATTTATATGATAGAAATTGTTAGAGGTAAAATCACTAGGGGGTGAATAAGTGATGCAATATAATCCAAACTTCAATTTCAATCCTTTTAAAACCTTAACCAAATAATAATAGCATTCATGAAGCATACCCATCATTTATAGCAATTAACAAGAAATATAATCAAGATCACTGATGCAAGAGCATCTGCATTCAAATTCGATTTATTATATTTTCCCTCCCATATGCTTTTAATGAGGGGTAATTGTAAAAAAATAAATAAAAGTAAAAAGGTAAATTATTGTGGGCTGTTGAGAAAATCAAGGAATGGTTGAAATTCTTTCAACCTGGGCATGTTGTTGTAATTGAAAAACTGTATTTTGTTCCCTTAAGCCAAGTTTGGCGTAGAGGTTAGGGAAAAGATTCATTCAAAACAAAATATATATTGTTCTGATATAGACAGGGACAGGGTAGTACGTAGAAGAGAGAGGAAAGACCTCTCTTAAGGAGAAGTGGCTGTAAGGAGAGGAAGAAAGAAGGATGTAGAGAGAACAGAGGTAGATTGGAAAAGAAGGAAGGAGGCGTAGAAAAAGATTTGTAAAAGCACAGACACATACCAGACATCTATTCACTGTTATAGAACCTGTGCGAGCAATAATAACATTTTCAAGTGCTTCCAATGCTCTTGAAGCATGTATTCTGGCATCACCCATATCAGACGCATTCTACATCTCTTGCAAAAGGAGCTCCACCCACTCAGAACCACTAACTGGAACGGCTGTAGCAGCCCCTTCTATATTGTTGTTAGTAATGGGTCCTTCGACATGAAGGTGAATTCCTAGATTTGCTGCCACAGCTATTGGCCTGGCCTTACACAATGAAAAGCAGATGAATCGAAATTCAGTTGGTTATCAGCTACATGATACTTCCTCCACCAAGATATTTAAAGGCTTTAATGCTTTGGGGACAGTAGCATTTTCATTTGGAGATGCAATGTTACCAGAAATACAGTCAACTCTTAGAGATCCTATAAAGGAAAATATGTATAGAGGTGTTTCAGACCAGCTAAACTTGATAACAGGAATTCTCCAAAGCGCATAGAAGGCCCAGATGGAAGAAACCTGCAACTACATTTCAAATCAAGACTAGCGCTCCCACTATTCACAGGTGTGAAGGTAGAGGGAGAGCAGGGTACCGTAATTCATGTTGTGCTATTATTGATATAGTACATAAATCGTGGTCTTTGGTTGAGATCCTTAAGTTGAATAAATTTGCTCTAGTAATGAATCGGATGCTGTTGGCGTCTTTTAGAATTGTGCTACTTTGAAGAAGTCTTAAAAGTGTGCAACCTCTTGGAAGAATTTAATGTTGATCACGGGCTTCGGCCTCCTATAATTCTTGGTGTTCGGGAGCATGTCTTCACTAGAGGTGCATCATCTTTAGCTTCATTTATGTCCAATCAAGAAACAAGTTTTGTGAGTCTTGGTCAACATGTTCTAGCATATCCTCTGCAGGTCCGCATGCATTATGAACAGAGATGTTTTTGACAGGATTTTTTTTGTGTTTGAATGCCTCGGCCATGTAAAACAGAGAGCTATTTGCATAACTGAGCTGAGCTTAAAATGGGTGAAGGATAATAGCATTGTAAAATTTATTCTGTAGACCTCTATTTATAAATTTGGAAGCCGAGTGATGGAGACCCCTGTTTGCAATCTGATACTGTTTCTACATATTTTCGTATGGATTGTAATCTGTGACAAGCTTGGGTGAGGAACTGTGGTCTTGAGTGGTTTTGATCTAACAAGTTTTTCTTGTATACAAATTCATATCATATATATTTTCAAGTCCATATACTTGATCTGATTCATTAAGCGGCCAAGTCAGTATAGTAGTATTAGCATACTTGTGCAGCCCCTTCATTAAGCAAATAATATGTAAATGGTTATTAGACCAATTTTGTTCATAGTATCAAAATAGTCCAACAACAGATTCATCATTTGGTATCAGAGCTTGAAGCTCTTGGGGATTTAGGAATTGATCAAAAGTTGTTACAGAATTTGGAATGGTTGCATTTGTCAATGATGTTGCAGTTGTGAAAGATTTGGCAAAGGGATCAACAGGAGATAGCACTGGAAGACTCTGCTAAAGAAAGGTATGAGCAACTTTGCTTTTGATATGAGTTTATTTTGTTAAGAAGCAAATAGGTGAAGAGAAAGGCAGCCAAGCCATTGAGGCTTAAGAGAAGAAGCCAAGAATGGCTTAGAGAAGAAGATCCAAGAAGAAGCTTGGACTGTTTGCCAAAAGACTAAGGTGAAACAGACTTAGGTGAGGTAAAGGATGAATTTCTGAGAAGAGTGATAGAGGGACTACCTAGAAGAAGAAGATCCAAAGCAAGGTAAGCTTGGATTTGTAATTTGTGTTTGTTAAAGAGTTGTCTAAAGAGTTGCTGCAGGAGTGAGAAGGGGATCAAAAGACTAGGATGCAAAAGGCCTAGGTGAGATCACGTGGATTGTCAAAAGACCAGTCAAGGAAAAGGCTTGGGTGAGGCAAGGGATCAAGAAACCAAGGTGGAAAAGACTTGGGTAAAGATCTCAGAGATGGAAGCATTATTGAAGGCACTACAGAGCAGCAAGGTACATGAGGGCAGCAAAAGGAAAGCAAGCATCAAAGGTATGACTAATGTTGAGTTTAATAAAGAAATTGCTAGTTTGAAGAAAGAATTAGCTAAGGTTAAAGATGAGTATGATTCTTGGATGCAGCTGAATAGACAAGCATGGGTATGGCCAATGAAGAAGAGGATAAAGTGGCCAATAGTTCTCCTAATGAAGAGGAGAAAGAGGCAAAATGAGATTGCCATGAAGAGGGAAGCCCAAAGAGGTAAGAAGATAAGGAGATTGCCAAGTGGGCAGCAAGAGGAAGAAGTTGAGAAGAAGGTTCTCATTGAGGAGAACAAGAGAGAAGGAAGAAAAGAGGAAGTGCCAGGAAGAGCACTTGGAAAGATGAGAATGTCCATTAAGAGGATACTCATGGAGACATTTTGGTCTCTTGTTTTTGTATTTAATGTTGTTTTTAAGTGGATAAATGCAGGTATGAGCAGCCTTATGAAGGTCAAGAGAAGGGCCTTGGAAAGTGAAGAGATTGGTGCAAGAGAAGACACCAAGTGCACAAGTGAATGTGCAAGAGAGAGAAGTGAGTTTGTTGTTGATAAGGGAGATGAAGATGAATTCCAAGATGCCATTGAATGCCAGGAAGAAGCAAGAGGACAGCCAAGCATAAAGGAAGAAGAAAGGACAGATAATCAAGAAACCATGCAAATGGAGCAGCTCATTAAGGAGGTAAAGTTGAGTTCAATAATTGATTCTTCTTATAAGCATGAAAATGTTGATATGCATGTTAGAGAAGCAAATAGAAAAGTGAAATTTCCAATTAACCATGGATATGTGATGCCTAAATGGTGGAAGAAACAAACTCCCAAGCAAGAGGAGGTGATGGTACAAAAGCATGGTTACAGGATGCCTAAATGGCTTGTGAAGTCAAATGGTAAGAAAGAGAAACAAGTATGGGTGCCTAAGAAGGTTAAGAGTGAATAAGATGTGAGTGTTAAGACAGCAACACAAAGAAATCAATGGAGAAAGGTAAAGGATGAAACAAGTACATGGAAAGGTAAGACAATTGTTTGCAATGAAAAGGATAATGATTTGTTTGAATCATTTAATGATATTTTTATGAAAACTGAAGAATGGAAAGTGGCTATGAAAGCTAATATGCAGCAAGGAGAGACTTCCAAAGGGATGGATGATGAGAAAAAGAGAAAGTATACAGCAGAACAGACAAGATGGCTTCAATCAGAGATTGAAGAAAGCAAGAAGACAGAAGGTATGAGTACTGCAATTGTTTTTGATGAATATACTGATGTTGATGAAGAAGCTGATTTGTATAAAGAAACTATAAAGTGGATGAATGTAATTATAGAGGATGAAAGACAATCTGGTCCTAAATTTGACATAGGACATGAAGATTTGAATGAGTTTGTGTTGAGTGATGAAATGAAGAGTAAGGCTAGTAAGGAACAAGCAATCCTTTAGGTTGATAAGCCCAAGTTTGATGAAGATTGTGAGATAGATGAGATCTCACTAAAGGTAGAGTTGAGAATGATAGAGGAGCTATTTGGTAATTCAAGAGAGTTGTATAAATGTTAGGATTGTGGAGCTAAAAGCTTCACTGATGCAAACAGGAGAGGAGGTTGCTGAAGGTTGCTGAGTTGCAGAAGAAGTTGGGGTCGGTCTGATCAGCCAACATCGGCGGGAGAGCATAGAGAAGCAACCGACGTCGGTCATATATCGGCCGACGTCGGTCACCTCCAGGCAGACAGGGACCGATGTCGGTCGCCTGTGTGGTTCGACTGCGAGCTAATTACGGGCAGTTAGCTAACGAACCAAGTGTTTGCATGAAGAGAGCTATTTTTAGACTGAGAGCTGCGGATCTAATTATTGTAATTAGATGTCTAATTATTGTTTGGATGAGATCTATATAATAGACTCATGGTTGTATTGGAAATGTGTGCTAGGGAGTAAGAGAGCATAATTATAAGCTCCTTCTGTGTGTGAGGTAGAGCAATGGTGCATTCCTCCTAGTGCCTCAGTACCAGGTGTGTTGGTGCTGGATTGGAGAGCCAGCTGGGTTCTTCAAGAGTGTAGGATCTTGGTCACAGTTGCATGGCCTATATAGGAGATCTACATGGTAAGTAAGATCGTTGATCTGCAGGTGTATGTGTGTGCAAGGTCGAGGTTCATAGGTGAGCAGAATCGTTGTTTGATTTGCAGGTGTGCAAGGTCATATAGACAGCAACACAATAGGGAGCAGTATCAGGCAGGATCTACTTGGAGTACAGGTGTGTACTCGGATAGAGCAAGAGGAAGGCAAGGGAGTTCCTTCCATAAGTATGGTCTGTTGAATTGCAGGTTGTTGCAGATTCATGGGAGATCTACTTGAAGTACCTTGAGTACTTGTGGAGTGCGTGGAGCACTTGTGTTGTGCGTGGAGCACGGGAGGTGAACACCAACTCTGTATTTTGAGTTGGGTGTTGGGACCTGAGAGGGAGAGCTTTGGGGAGAAGAATTACTGTTCACTTGAGGTGTGGGAAACCTCTGTAAGGTGGTGGAGAAGAAGTGGCATCTTCTTTATTGTATTCTTTTCTGTATAAAGTGTTAATACAAGTTGTGTATTGTCTCTCATAACTTGTGTTATTCTGAATTCTAGTTACTTGGTGAATCTGGTTAATTTCCGCATATTAAGTTGCTTGGTTTGGTAATCAAATTGTGTGCTTCCGGTTTATCTCCCAACAAGTGGTATCAGAGCAAGGTTGTTGGCTCATAGCTTGATACCAACAAGTGGTATCAGAGCTAAGGTTGGAGGAAGCAGGTTTTGTGTTTGGTTACAGGGCACTCTCAGGGGTTTCTGATCGAGTGGGAGTAGAGCAACTGCAGATCAAAGTAAGCTAAGAATGGAGGAGTTGAAAAGCACAGATGGTCACTCACGGTCCTACGGAAAGAAAGAGCAGGTAAAAGTTTATTGTTGGTTGGTAGCAGATCAACATGAAGAAACTGAAGAAGCAGATGTTGCAGGTGTTATTGCACAGGATGTTCTTGGAGGTTTCTTGGATAAAGTTGAATCTTGGATAAAAGATTCGGTTGCCTCTTTCCATGCAGTTCCAGGTAGAGGAGCTGGTGAGCCTTGCCAAAGAATTGGCAAAGGGGAAGTGAAGCTGAAATTGCAGGCGGCCAACACACAGGTGTTGATGAAGGTCATGCAGGTCCCAGGTTTGGAGATATGGCTAATTTCTTCAGAAAGATTAGGTGATGAGAGATGCACAAGAACTCTCACAGCGGATGCACTTGAATTAGCTGGTGGTAAGAAAATAGGTATCCTTTATCTACTTGTTTATATTACTGATTCTTCTTTTGTTGCGGAGACGTGGCTTTGTAGGCTTGGTCACATGAGCAGGGAGGAGATGCATGTTCTTAAGCGAAAGATAGATATATTTGACAGGCTTAAGAACTGGAAAGCCTTGGTGTTTATGGAGGAGATGGCGGACAGAACCCAGTGGATGTGGCTGGATACTTCTGAGCAGGGCAGTTTGGACATGGATTTTGATTCAAAGAAGCTCACGGGTAAAAAGTCATCACTCACAGGTGAACACAGGTACCGATGTCGGTCAGGAGGAACCGGCGTCAAACAGACAGGTGCCGATGTCGGTCATGTGCAGACTGAAGCCGGCGATGTCGGGTAGGGTAAGACCGACGTCGGTCAGGAGACCGATGTCGGCAGTATGTAAGACCGATGTCGATCAGAGGATCGATGTCGGTAGCAGAGACACCAGTGCTGGCAGGTTGGTAGTCAGGTACAGACGCATGGAACCGACGTCGGTTGGATGCAGACTGTGGAGTGACCGAGGTCTGTCACTGTAACAAATTTTGGGTGGACAGCATGTTGTCAAGGAGTCTCAAACACCCATACAGAGGACTGAAGGCATAAGTAGGCCCTCAAATTCATGTTCCTCTTCTTCATACATGTTGCTGATTGTATAGCAGGAAGGATCCAGGAAATAGGTGTGAGCTTGGCATGGATGAGGATGTGATTCCTTGGAGGAGAACCAGACAAGTGTGTTTTGGTAGGGATGCCAGCAGGTATGAAAGCACAGAGATGAATGGATACCTTAGTAGAAGAATAGAGAGAACGGATACATGAGACGGAAGACCAGGGTTATATGGTCTTGTGGAGCTGCAGGACAGTGGTACAGGTTTTGACAGGTGGAGGATAGAGCATGGCTTCAGTCAATGTCAGGGTAACTACTATGATTTGACTTACCAGGGGGATGGTGATTGCAACATCATTCTGTTGCTGTATGTGGATGGTATATTTTCTAGCTAGCAGGTTTGTACATACAGGGTTTTGTTGAGCTAAGGGTAAGATTAGTTCAGTGGCATGTCATGAGGAGTTTGGAGCAACGGAATTCTTTGACATGGGAGGCATGGAGATCACAGGTTGATTTTGTCTCAAGTGGGAGCTGATGTGAATCAGGGGTTGGCGAGGTTCAGGATGCAGAATTGGAGCACACTAAGGGCTGGACAGGTACAGTGTCTGAAATCACATGAGGTCTGGTATAGACCTGAGTATTCCCATGCAATGGGAGCTGTCAGAGAGTTAGGAGCCAATTCGGGGAAGTGGGTTCTCAGGTTTTTTGAGAGGGACCAGCAGTAGGGGTTGCTATGCAGGGTCAGGACTTCACTACAGGTGTTGTAGGTTTGGATGTGGTAGGTTACTCAGATGACAGGTGGTACACCATGGGCTGTGTGGTGGGTTGTCTTCAGGTGGGAGCTTGAAGAGGAATACAAACCAAGAAACAGATTAGATAGAGTACAGGTACAGGTACAGTGTAGTTGTTTATCTCCAAGTGGGAGATTGTTAGGATTGTGGAGCTAAAAGCTTCACTGATGCAGACACAGAGGAGGTTGCAAGAGAGTTGCTGAGTGTCACGGAGACTGGCGTTTGGTTTGGCCAACCGACGTCGGCAGTAATTGACAAGGAAGCAACCGACATCGGTCAGAGATCGGCTGGCGTCGACGACCCCCAGGCGAACAGGGACCAGTGTCGGTCGCCTATGTGGTTCGGACTGCGCTTATTACGGGCAGTTAGCTAACGAACCAAGTGTTTACATGATCAGGGCTAATTATAGACTGAGAGCTGCAGATCTAATTATTGTAATTAGATGTCTAATTATTGTTTGGATGAGATCTATATAATAGACTCATGGTTGTATTGGAATAGTGTGCTAGGGAGTAAGAGAGCATAATTATAAGCTCCTTCTGTGTGTGAGGTAGAGCAATGGTACGTTCCTCCTAGTACCTCAGTACCAGGTGTGTTGGTGCTGGATTGGAGAGCCAGCTGTGTTCTTCAAGAGTGTAGGATCTTGGTCACAGTTGTATGGCCTATATAGGAGATCTACATGGTAAGTAAGATCATTGATCTGCAGGTGTATGTGTGTGCAAGGTCGAGGTTCACAGGTGAGCAGAACTGTTGTTTGATTTGCAAGTGTGCAAGGTCATATAGACAGCAACACAACAGGGAGCAGTATCAGGCAGGATCTACTTGGAGTACAGGTGTGTACTCGGATAGAGCAAGAGGAAGGCAAGGGAGTTCCTTCCATAAGTATGGTCTGTTGAATTTCAGGTTGTTGCAGATTCATGAGAGATCTACTTGAAGTACCTTGAGTACTTGTGGAGCATGTGGAGTGCTTTTGGAGTGCGTGGAGCACTTGTGGTGTGCGTGGAGCACGGGAGGTGAACACCAACTCTGTATTTTGAGTTGGGTGTTGGGACCTGAGAGGGAGAGCTTTGGGGAGGAGAATTATTGTTCACTTGAGGTGTGGGAAACCTCTGTAAGGTGGTGGAGAAGAAGTGGCATCTTCTTTATTGTATTCTTTTCTGTATAAAGTGTTAATACAAGTTGTGTATTGTCTCTCATATCATGTGTTATTCTGAATTCTAGTTACTTGGTGAATCTGGTTAATTTCCGCATATTAAGTTGCTTGGTTTGGTAATCAAATTGTGTGCTTCCGGTTTATCTCCCAACAATAAAGGTACAAGCCATGGTGAAGACAGCATTGGAAAGAGTGGAACAAGACAAGAGCAAAGCAATGAGACCAAGGTAGTTTTGGTCAAGAAACAAGAGCAGAAATGTGAAGGCAGCCAAGAGGCTTCATGGCCTCAATGTTTTTCTACTAAGGTTGCTTTTGATGTTTTGAATGCAGGTATGGAAGATGAAAAAATTAGAGACACATATGAAAATGAAACATGGAAGTGGGAGATTGCAGCTGAGAAGGAGATGAGAAGAAGAACATACCAGAAGAGGAAGAAAAGCAAGATGAAAGGCAAAGACCAGCAAAGACAAATTCAAGCATTCTCATTGACAAAAAGACCATGGGATCCAGGCATACAGTAAAGGCTAAAGCATGGAGTAGCATTTCATTTGAACTAAGGTTCAAATCTTTTCTAGAGGGAGAGTATGATGCAAGAGCATCTGCATTCAAATTCGATTTATTATATTTTCCCTCCCATATGCTTTTAATGAGGGGTAATTGTAAAAAAATAAATAAAAGTAAATAGGTAAATTATTGTGGGCTGTTGAGAAAATCAAGGAATGGTTGAAATTCTTTCAACCTGGGCATGTTGTTGTAATTGAAAAACTGTATTTTGTTCCCTTAAGCCAAGTTTGGCATAGAGGTTAGGGAAAAGATTCATTCAAAACAAAATATATATTGTTCTGATATAGACAGGGACAGGGTAGTATGTAGAGGAGAGAGGAAAGACCTCTCTTAAGGAGAAGTGGCTGTAAGGAGAGGAAGAAAGAAGGATGTAGAGAGAACAGAGGTAGATTGGAAAAGAAGGAAGGAGGCGTAGAAAAAGATCTGTAAAAGCACAGACACATACCAGACATCTATTCACTATTATAGAACCTGTGCGAGCAACAATAACATTTTCAAGCGCTTCCAATGCTCTTGAAGCACATATTCTGGCATCACCCATATCGGACACATTCTACATCACTTGCAAAAGGAGCTCCACCCACTTAGAACCACTAACTGGAATGGCTGTAGCAGCCCCTTCTATATTGTTGTTAGTAATGGGTCCTTAGACATGAAGGTGAATTCCTGGATTTGCTGCCACAGCTATTGGCATGGCCTTACACAACGAAAAGTAGATGAATCGAAATTCAGTTGGTTATCAACTACATGAGACTTCCTCCACCAAGATATTTAAAGGCTTTAATGCTTTGGGGACAGTAGCATTTTCATTTGGAGATGCAATGTTACCAGAAATACAGTCAACTCTTAGAGATCCTACAAAGGAAAATATGTATAGAGGTGTTTCAGACCAGCTAAACTTGATAACAAGAGTTCTCCAAAGCGCATATAAGGCCCAGATGGAAGAAACCTGCAACTACATTTCAAATCAAGACTAGCGCTCCCACTATTCACAGGTGTGAAGGTAGAGGGAGAGCAGGGTGCCGTAATTCATGTTGTGCTGCTATTGATATAGTACATAAATTGTGGTCTTTGGTCGAGATCCTTAAGTTGAATAAAGTTGCTCTAGTAATGAATCGGATCTTGTTGGCATCTTTTAGAATTGTGCTACTTTGAAGAAGTCTTAAAAGTGCGCAACCTCTTGGAAGAATTTAATGTTGATCACGGGCTTCGGCCTCCTATAATTCTTGGTGTTCGGGAGCATGTCTTCACTGGAGGTGCATCATCTTTAGCTTCATTTATGTCCAATCAAGAAACAATTTTTGTGAGTCTTGGTCAACGTGTTCTAGCATATCCTCTGCAGGTCCGCATGCATTATGAACAGAGATGTTTTTGACAGGATTTTTTTTGTGTTTGAATGCCTCGGCCATGTAAAACAGAGAGCTATTTGCATAACTGAGCTGAGCTTAAAATGGGTGAAGGATAATAGCATTGTAAAATTTATTCTGTAGACCTCTATTTATAAATCTGGAAGGCGAGTGATGGAGACCCCTGTTTGCAATCTGATACTGTTTCTGCATATTTTCGTATGGATTGTAATCTGTGACAAGCTTGGGTGAGGAACTGTGGTCCTGAGTGGTTTTGATCTAACAAGTTTTTCTTGTATACAAATTCATATCATATATATTTTCAAGTCCATATACTTGATCTGATTCATTAAGCGGCCAAGTCAGTATAGTAGTATTAGCATACTTGTGCAGCCCCTTCATTAAGCAAATAATATGTAAATGGTTATTAGACCAATTTTGTTCATAGTATCAGAACAGTCCAACAACAGATTCATCAATCACACATATAACACAATATATATGTTGGAAACCCTCTTGGTGGGAAAAACCCACTCTCAATCCTTAAAACACATGGACTACTTATCCTATAATTTGATTATAAACATGATAATTTAGTGAAGTACCCACTTCACAATGAGCACTAGCCCCTAAGGATGGACAAAAACCTCTTGCTTTAGATGTTGATAACCCATAACAACACCTATGAAATGAACATCTCTTTATCTTTGATTTCCCACCAATCTGATAGAGATACAATGAATATCAGCTCTCTTCAACCCCACACACATTCCCTAGCCTTTACACCCTCTCAATGCATCCAAAACAACCTTTTGGATCACTCTACACTTCTCACATACTTAATCAGAAAACTTGTAACAACTCTATAAAAAAATCATAAATATGACCAAATGGTCATACAAAAATACCTCACACTCCTATGATCCTCTATCCATCCACCAAGCTCACACAATATTCACCTTTTCGTCACTCACTCTACACACTCTCTATACTTTTCTTATCAACTCTTCAAACCTACAAGATCACTATTATAACATTAAAATTATAACCTATAGGTCATGCACACAATCTTCAACCTGATATACTCTTTAATCCATATAATAGGTATAATCACACTTCTCTTTCTTCCTCTCCTCAACTCTTTCCCATTTACACTCACTCAATCAGCCCTTTAGTCCTTCTCACTCAAATAACCTCTTTTAGACTCATTAGGTCTATTGGCCTATGTATTCACATATAACACATTATTATAAAAACATACTCAGATCTCATTCTACCTCTAATGGTCCTCAATGACCTACTACAACTCCTCAAATGATCTCTTTCCTTCACTTAAATCCCTAATTGTCTACCAAGCCAAACAAGCCAATTTGGCCTTCTCTTTATACCACACACTCACTCATGCAAATCTCCCTATCAGCCAAATCACATTACATAATTGAACCAAAACAAAAAGAGTAATTAGGAAACATTACATATCCTAACTAACCCCTCATAGGTCAACCATAGCATCCATGGGTTACTCTTTGGAAGCTACACCTTTCAATTAAGCCTTAATAGCCCTTATAGGTCTCATGAAGACCTATTTACCCCTTTAGCACTTCGCCAATAAAATTAGGAATATACAACCACTTATAAATGCATAGGTATAATGCACATGACCCTTAAGACAACCTCAAGTGATTACATCCATCACTACACTCATCTACATATGCAAAACCTACTCAACCATTACCCTTGTACACAAGAACATCATGAACAAATAAATAATCAACTTCTAATCATTTGTTCATACTGAAGATGGATTGTTCAAACCTTTAAAATCCATAAATATGGTCCTCATAGAGTCTAAAACACTCTATAATAGTTAATTCACCTTGAAACATCCAAACACCATCATGAAAATATCAAACATCCTTCTCAATTCACTTGTAGAAGATGGTCAAACCCTTAGTCAAATTTGGAGCTCAATAAATACAACTATATGGATAGTAAAAACTTCCAACTATCTTCTCTAGATATCCCCTGGAGTCTTTTACAACTTTTTCTTTTATAATACCTTCAAATTCATCCCACATCAAAATTTATAGCAAAAATAGTGGGGGTTAGTTTTCTTTGTTAATTCAAATATTTGAATTCCAATAGTCACTATTTAATACAAAATATTTAGACACGTGTGCCTCATAGAAACTGATCAAATTCTCCTATATGGATAGTAACTTCTCCCCATGGAGTCTTTTACAACTTTTTCTTTTATACTACCTTCAAATTCATCCCACATCAGAATTTATAGCAAAAATAGTAGGGATTAGTTTTCCTTTGTTAATTCAAATATTTGAATTCCAATAGTCACTATTTAATACAAAATCTTTAGACACATGTCTTCATCTTGTGCCTCATAGAAACTTGATCAAATTCACTTTATCAATCTCTTTGGGAGTCTCCTAGCCTTAAATTTCAATGTTGGCCATTGATCTCTTATTTGAGCTTCTGAGATTGTGACCCTTGGTATCCCTATGTGCCTTCTATGTACCCTATTTTTAGTCTCCATTTAGGTAATGATCTTGCACCACTTAGGCATCCCCATGTTCCTTCTATGTACCCTACTATCAGTCTCCATTTACGTAATGCTCTTGCACCACTTGGCATCCCCATGTGTAGTCTGAGCTTATTGACTTCTTGACTCAATTCACACCATCGATCTCCATCTACATGGTTGAATACATGCCATTAATATTTGATTTGTATGATCAAATGCACATCATTAATTTACTATATATGATAAAACATAGGTCATTGGTCTACTTTAAATTTAATGTGTATATGACACATGTCACCATTACATTCAATTACAAGATCCTTTTACTTATTGACCTTATTCATGCCATTAGATCTCCATCTACATGATTACCCACATGTCATTTATCCTTGATCTGATCGAGCGAGGTTTCAACACTTAGAAGCCTTGCATTCACTATTGATCTTTGATCTGATCAATCAAGATTTTGGCACTTGGAAACCTTGTATAATGGTCACTTAATATTATAAATTTGGCTAAGTATGGAAACTAGTTAAATCTGACTGGAAGACCAAATTTTCTTACCATATATTTTTCTACACATCATCTCATGACCTAAAACTTGGACCACATGATCTCCTCTCATAAGGAAATCCATACATATACCAAACTTCTCCTGAGACCTTTACATATTTGAATGTTGATGTCATCAATCTGCCTACTCAATGTTATCTATCAAAAAGACTAGGAGAACCTAGACACTCATATAATTTCTCTGATTAGTTTCTTTCACTTCCACAATCATTCCAAGAATGCATAACACCCCATAAGGTCTCTGAAACATGACCATACCATCAGTAACATCCATAAACTACCTCACTAAGTCAAACACTTAAGAACCATGTACGAACATTGAAACACATCGAAACACACTTTGTCTTTGTCATTATAACACACATGAAACCTCATCAACACCCTTGTCCAGCTTGGAGACATCATTGACAACTCTAAAACATGTTTATGTAGTGACTCATCCCATATAATAATCCTCTCACATTGGAAGAGTCTCATAGGAGTGTTTATGATGGCCACCTAAGAGGGTAAGCCATCGCTCAATGTATTATCAGGATGGGCTACTATTGATCCACTCTTGTTAAGGATGTAATCCAATACACCAAAAAGTGTAAGATGTGCCAAGTCACTAGGGATGCCATAAATACCCTAATAAGCCTTTTTCATTCCATTTTATCCCCTTGGCCCTTCTCAATTTGGGCTCTTGATTGTGTCAATGAGTTCAAGCTTGCCTCTCCTAATGGCCATTATTGGTTCATCACTGCCACTGAATATTTTATGAAGTGGGTTGAGGTCATGCCTCTTAGTGTCATGTATGGGAAGAATATCTCCAAGTTTGTCCTAAACCACCTTATTTGAAGGTTTTAGTTCCCTACTGCAATTATGACTGATAATTTCTTGGGCTTCCAAAGCCCTAAGATGTATGAGCTCACTAAACACTTTGAGTTCAATCTTCATTTTTCCTCCACCCATTACCCCCAAAGATATGGGAAAGAATAATCCTCAAATAATAATTTGAATAATATGCTTCTCTATACTATTACCTATTCCAAGAGGGACTAATATCTCATTTTCTATCCTACCCTTTGGGCCTACTAGACTAGATTTTATATGGCCACAGGGGCAACCCCATACTCTCTTATGTATGAGTTTGAGGTTGTTATTCTCTTATAGGTGTTAATCCTTTTATTTTAGGTTAATACATTTGGATTTATTTCTAATGAGGAAGAACACATTGCTCACCTTGTCAAGCTTAAACATCTAGATGAGCAATGCTTGAATACTCTTGAGCATAACCATGCTTACCAACACCATCAACACTACCAATTTGAGAAATTGGTGTGCCCTCATCCATCCAAGGTAGGTGATATGATAAGGTTAAACTCACACACAATTAGTTTGGTCCCTTTGTTATCACCACCTCTTTTAAGAATAGGGCTTATCATCTCTTGACCTTTGAAGTTGATCCCCTGCAACAACTGATCAGTGGGTTCTACCTCAAAAAAATTCATGTCTAGGGCATGTGTGTCCCTTCATGATAGTTTCCTATGGTGGTAGGATGAGCCCTTCCTCTCTTTTCACACCACTAACCTTTGTGATACTTGCATATGTGTGTGCATGTGGGTTCTTTATTATCAATTAATACTATCTAATCACACATATCTAGTAGTCTATATTAGATGAAATATACACATCACACACAAAATCATATACACACATGTGTTAATGATGGGAAATGGTTGTATATATATGATAAAACTACATGTTTTTAATTTAGGTACATCAAATGGCTTCCTCTGAGCTTGGGCTCACAATCCCTAAAACTGCCATGTGTGTGGCTATACATATGATACTATCCCAATCAACCTATGACTAGGATCTATCTATAATAGTCCTACCTCTAATGGAAACCTTGATATATGACTAGTGACTATTTGAGCCATAATATACTTTAGGGCAGCCAAATAGTCTACCGCATCTCCAGGCATGCCCACTCCTCTAGCCTACTCTCAAGATGGCTCAATGTGTAGTCGATCGATCTAGGCCTCTGATCTAGCCAATTATGCCTTAGCTCATGTTATGTATATATCATGTTGTGTTGAATTGGTCTCTACTCATGCCATGTCTTCCTTGTTCTATGCTAACTCTGCCTCTAGTTATGGTATTTGATGTCATGTGCCCTCACCATCTTGAGTGAGGCTCATGCACCCACCTACTAAAAGTGAGTATGTGGCTTTACCCCTGCTGGTAAATGTTGCACCTACTTTATTAGTGGTGTTGCTACCACATTAAGGAATAGATCCCCCAAAATTAGGTCTACTTGGGGTCCATTCTAATTAGTTTGGTCTCTTACACACACACACACACACACACACACACACACACACACACACACACACACATAACACATATGTTAGTCACATATCAGCTCTCACAAAGGTAGAGTACAAAGATAAAGTGTTATCTAGAAAATACAATTCTCTTACCTAGTCATGTAGATGGAATTTGTATCCCTCCAATAGGTCATGATTCTCCTAGTGGTGGTGGTCCTTATCATGGCTGCCTCTCTTCACCACTACCCCCCTCGTTCTATCTCAACTACCCACTATGCTCAACCCTAGTTGGCTTAGGCTATGCCCATCTCTCTTGTGCCACTAGAGCCTATCTCCCTGGATGATGGTATGGCCCATGTGCAAATCATAAATCCTCATATACCACATGGATATCTACAATTATATCCTTTGGAATCACTACAAATCTATATGGATCATAGACATAGCTACCCACTACATCCAGATCTATGGTGGTCTACACAAGCCCAACCCTATCTATGAATCATGCAGCCCATGTCGTACCCTCCTCTAGTGTAAGGTATGCATCACTTCCCCATAGTATCCTCAGCTATTTTAGTTTGATCCTCTTGTAATCCTAAGACATGAGTATGCTAGGCTATGTCAATTTGATTGACCTTGTGTGTTGGATGTGATCCATTTGCTAGTATAATCCACCCAAGATATACTAGCCCCATGCATATCTCTATCCTCCCTTTGTACATTAGAAAAATACTATCTAATATAGTGGTAGTCAACATGTACTCTATTTTTCATAGATCCTCTTAACCATAGTGCTTGCTATCACTATTCATAGTGGTGGTACCCTAGGTGATAGTTATGTGATTTGATACTCCATGGTTATTATATTGAGCATGGGGTCCCACTAGGTAAAGCTCAGATATGAATGTATCCTATACCTATGATAACTACTTCTCTTTCCATATAGGCTCAAACCCATAAAGATAGTATGTGTCCTTAATGTTCAAGATGACCTCTAACTTGGGTCTTAGCTGGAACACATCTCTTAGGTACCCATATGCTCACAACCATGTTCACCAAGTCCCTAGAATAATGTAATGAAGGCATGTGTACTAGACTCCAAAGTTTTGCACTTCATAGGTGATCCTAGTCCTCCTCCAAAATTAGAGCATATACCTCCTTGGCCTACCATGATAGGCATCTCTCTTGGTTGGTCACCTTGCATGTTTTATTTCTCTGTGTTCACTGCTCACTCGCCTGTGAAGGCTCTCCATCTTCTAGTATGCTAACTCATTTGAATGTCTACACAATTGAGAAATAGGCAAATATATTTGTATAATCATCATTAAATGAGAAAACATAAGTAAAAAAATATGTTTTTATCTACTTTGCTTCTTTTCTACATTTTCTTTCCTATTCTAGACCCTTTTGGGATCTCTTGGGCTCTTACAAGCTTCCCATGGCCTAACCTAGGGCCTCACTACCCTAGGTCATGGATTTATTGGTAAAGACATAACCTAGTAGTGGGCC
Source organism: Torreya grandis (assembly GCA_037957365.1). Classification (NCBI taxonomy): domain Eukaryota; kingdom Viridiplantae; phylum Streptophyta; class Pinopsida; order Cupressales; family Taxaceae; genus Torreya; species Torreya grandis. The sequence continues at coordinate 3,909,115 of JARHVA010000778.1, forward strand.
AAGCCATGGTATCCACATATTGATATTGTCTCAGGCCATGATTTTTTGCAGCCAAGTTGTGTCTTAGTGTGTGGCACCTTGGGGAGCCTTAGGGCTCCTCATTTCTCTCTCCCTGGTTAATGGTTTGAGTTGTCATTTGTCCCAATTTCTTCCTCTCATTGATCCAATAATTTTGAATATATTTTTTGCCCAATTCATCCACTGAATCATTCAAAATGAGTCAAAATGGGTTTAGATCCTCTCAAACCCCAAAAATGAGCAAAATTTATAAATATTTTGGTCAAAAGACTTACTCAGACCATCCTATGAATCTATGCCATGCTCTCGCATCCTTGTTTTCTATACTTTAGATTTGGTGGCTCATAGGTTTTTCTTTGGCTCTCTCAGAGTGAAAACAAGAGTGAAAATGATTTACATTTTACTCTTTTTTAATCTTTTAAACCATTTTTTTTGCTTTTTGTGGGTCTTTTTTGGGTGTTTTACCTTTGTTTGCATTCCAAACCACAAAACCTCTATCTTAGGGGTTTTGGCACATTATGAGTGCATTTATAGCCTCCATTTCTTAATTCAAGTCTTCTTTAGCCCCACCTTGGTCTCATTTTTGGTCCTTGGGACCCCTTTTGGGTCCTTGTTGACCTTCTAAGCCTATGCCCTATCCCATGGGAAGCTAGGGATAAAATTTACTTGATGTAATTTTTTTAGTTAGGTATTTATCTAATTTTATGAAGTCAATCCATTATAACTCCCTCTTTATTTATTTTTTGTCATGGTTGTAGGTAGGGCTATTAGCTAGCTATGGTGGTTTGGGATTTACTCTAGTCTGGTTGATTGGTCTTTGTATTCTCTAAAATTTCCCCACTTTCCCTTTTTACCTCTTACCATGGCTAGTGTTTGTCAGCCACTTTGGTTATGGCTCATTTTTGTTAATTTTTTACCTCATACAACTTGCTTATACTGCCTTATTTTGAGATTGCCTTTCTGTAGTTACTAGTCTTGCATCCTTGACCCCCATCATGGTACACCTCTAAGTGGTAATTCATATAGATGGTGACAGTTAGGGAAACCTAGGATTAATAATTATAGCTTGGGTTATCGATGATATGTGGGGCCATGAGCTTATTACAACTACTTTCTTCCTTACCAATGAGATGAATAATGTCATTGAGTATCATATAATCATTAACACCTTGACTGATAGCTATGAGTTAGGCACATGCTATGTACATCTATTATCTAACTCACTTTTATCTATGTTTCAAATCATTAGTGTTTGGGCCATCCTTAGGTCTGATTTGTTCTCCTCTTTGAGGTAGTGCATGATTTTCTCTCCTTCTTTGAGGATGTCTAGTTCACCCATATCCCTCATAAGAAGAACACTAGGGATGATGCCTTAGTGAATGTCATTATAGATTGTATGATTTGATTTGATATCACTTGTATACCTTATTTACAAGAGCTAGAGATGGATTTGGATTTGAATTATGTAACATTTTCACTCTCATTTATGGATCACACCATTGAATTATTCTATTGCCATCCTTATCTGGTAAGTGTAGGTAATGTTCTCTTTTATATTTTTATTTATTGATTTAGTTTCTTCTATGTGGATTCCAGGTAGTGCACATCACTCCTTGTTCATTCAAACACTATCTGCTTGTACCTCGGGGGCATATGTAATCATACTTCCCATGACACTACTCCTCTTATGATTACACATCAACTTATGTGCAGACTATCGACCTTGGTTATCTCACTTGAAGACATTATCCACTCACTTATACCTTTATTACATCATATTCTCATCCCCTACACATCCTCAGTCCATCTCAGTCCTTTTTCATGCTAGACAGGCTCTTTAGGCACTTTTTAGGGCCCTTTTAGAGGCTTATTGACCACCCTAGGTGACATTTAGGCCCAGGACATAGATTAAAGAGGAAAATTGTGTCTTAGGATATATGTTTCCTTCATAAAATCTATAGATGAGGGTGTGGCCTAGGTATAATGCATGAAAATTTTCCTTTTTGGGCCCAAATGGCTAGTTTTGTTTTGTTCGCAGATTAGTGTTGAGATATATGACTTTTAATCATTAATTTGAGCCTCTCTCTTGACTCTCTCCTATATTATTTCTATGATCTTCTCACTTGATCATCACACTCAAGCTCCACTACCTTCTTGAATCTATGTTTGTTATTGCCTTGCACAATAGCTTTCATTATGATAGGGATGCCATACTCTATTACAACTTATCTTGGTGATTCACATTGATCTCTATAGTGTTATTGAAACTTGTGGGTTTTTCCTTGCTCCCTCAAAACTCCATTTTACTTATCTCTTATACTCCTTGCATTGGCTCTCACAAATTTTCAACTTCTCCTTTGTTAGGGTGTGGAGCTAAAAGCTTCAACTATTGCAAACATGGAGGAGGTTGCTGAGTTCCAGGGAGACCAGCATCGACAGAGTGCAGTGCAGAAGGCAACCAACATTGGCAGGTGAGGACTGAAAACAACTAGCGTTGGTAGGGAGTCGGCCGACGTCAGTCAGCACCAGACAGACAGGGACCGACGTCGGTCACCTATGGCGGTTCCAAAACTGTTGTTGACGAATAGTCAATTAAGTGAAGCGAGTGTTTGCATGTTAAAGGGCTAATTATAGTCACCAGCTGTGTGTCTAATTATTGTAATTAGAGATCTAATTTTGTAAGCATGGGATCCTATTTAAAGACCCATGAGGCATGTATTGTAAGTCAAGCAAGGAAGCAAGGTCAAGGAGATCTACAAGCAAGTAAGGTCAAGGAGATCAGCTGAAGCATTCAAGGAGGGGATAACAACTCAGGTTGTTGAGTTGGCTGTGGTTGAGCAAGATAGAGAGGGAAGAAGGTCTTGAGGTGTGGCAAGACTTTGAGGTGGAGGAAGAAGTGGCATCTTCCTTATTGTATTTTCTTCTAAGAGTATTTAATACAAGATTGTGTATTGTCTCTCAAATTCTTTGTTGTTTCAAGTTTCTAGTTACTTAATCATTCTGGTATAATTCCGTGTTTAATTGCTTATAAGAAAAGTAATCAATTGTGCTTCCTTGGAGGGGTTCCTAACTGTTGGTATCAGAGCTACGATTGCAGGAAGCATGTTATTGTTTGTTGATTACAGGTTACTCATAGGGGTTTCTGATTGAGTGGGAGTTTAGCAATGGCAGAAGAAAGTAAGCTACGAATGGAGAAGTTTAGCGGCAAGAATTATCAACATTGGAGGATGAAGATAGAGGATTATCTGTATCAAAAGGATTTGTACTTACCATTGGGTGGGGTTGCATGCAAGCCCACAGATATGAAGGATGAAGAATGGAATGTTCTTGATCGGAAGGCTCTGGGTTCCATAAGGTTGAGCCTTGCATTTTCTGTGATTTCCAACTTATCACAGTGCAAGACAATGGAAGAGTTGATAAAATCTTTAGCAAATTTATACAAAAAACCCTCAGCTTCAAATAAGGTATTTCTTATGAAGCAGTTATTTACTTTGCAAATGCAGGAAGGTGGATCAGTACATACTCATCTTAGTGATTTCCATGGTTTGGTAAACCAGTTAGCTTCAGTCAATATTGTTTTTGATGATGAATTAAAGGCTCTCTTGATTTTATTCTCTTTACCTAAAAGTTGGGATAGTTTGGTTATGGCAGTAAGTAATTCTGCGTCTATTTCTAAAATCTTAAAATTTGATGATGTTGTGAGTGTGATCTTGAATGAAGAAATATGTAGGAGAAGCACAGGGGAATCATCAGGGAATGTTCTAAGTGCAGAAAGTAGGGGAAGGCAAAGAGAGAAGGTTAAGCAAGGGAAATCAAGGTTGAAGGTGGGAAGGAGATCCGAATCCAGAGGTGTCACCTGTTGGTTTTGTGGAAAGAGAGGACACACAAAGAAAGAGTGTTGGTTGAGGGATAAAGAAAATCAACATGAAGGTAATGAAGAAGCAAAGGATGCAGGTATTGTGGCACAGGATGCTCTCATACTTTCTTTGGATAGTCAGGTAGGATCATGGGTTTTAGATTCTGGTTTGTCTTTTCATGCATCCCCAAACAGAGATTTGTTCCATGAGTATGTCCAGGGAGACTTTGGAGTGATTTATTTAGGGGATGGTACGCCTTGTCAAATAGTTGGCAAAGGGAAAGTGCAACTGAAATTGCAGATGGACAACACATGGGTGTTGAAGGAGGTTATGCATGTCCCAGTTTTGAAGTAGAGTTTGGTTTCTGTAGGAAGGTTGGGTGATGAGGGATGCATAGTAACCCTCACAACAGATTCTTGGAAGGTTACCAAGGGTACACTTGTTTTAGCAAGAGGTAAGAAAGTAGGTACTCTTTATCTATCTACTTGTATTACTGATTCTACTTCTGGTTTATCTACTTCAACTGTAGATTCAAAGATGTGGCTTAATAGGCTTGGTCACATGAATAAGAAGGGAATGGACGTTCTTGATTCAAAAGGTATGAGTTTAGATTCATAAGGCATAGATCAAGTTCATTGCAGGAAAAGGAAATTTGATGCTTTTGACAAGAACAAGGAAGCCTTGGTATTTATGGAGGAGATGATGGACAGAGATCAGTCACAGGGACTGAATGATTTTGAGCAGGGTAGTATGGATAGGGGTTTGATCCAAGATGAGCTCGCAGGAGAATAATTCATCACTTACAGGAACACACAGACATAGATGTTAGTCACTTCGAATCGACGTCGATCAGGCAGATACTGACATCGGTCATGTGCAGACCAGCAGGGTCGGTAGAGTCGGGTAGGAGAAGTCTGATGTCAATCAGGTAGAAACTGGCATCAGTAGAGGGGACACTGGCATCAGCCAGGGAAATGACGTCGGTAGTCAGGTTCAGTGCAGGGAACTGACATCAGTCAGGAGCAGACTGGGAGATGGTCGAGATCGGTTAGTGGAACAGATGTTGGGTAGACAACAAGTTGTCAAGGAGTCTCAAACGCCCATATGGAGGTTAGAAAGGGTAAGTGAACTTGATATTCATTTTTCACCTTCTTTATATTGCTTATTGATGGTCAGGAACTAGGAAGATGTGAAGAGGCAATGCAAGTAGAATCCAGAAACAGTGGGAGCTTGGCATGGATGAGGAGTGTGAGTCCTTGGAGAAGAACCAAATAGGTATTTGTTGGTGGAGTTGTCAATTGGAAGAAAGCACTAGATGAGGAATGGATTCCCAAGTTAGAGAAGAGAGTGGATGGACACATGAGACAGAAGGCTATGGTATATGGTCTTGAGTAGGCTGTAGGACAATGGAGGTTTGAGCATTGTATTTTTCTTTACTAGGTTGGATAATATTAGCTACATTATCTTGTTACTATATTGTGTTGCTTGTTGTAGGGTTACATATATAGGGAGTTGCTGAGCTAAGGGTAAAGTTAGTTCAGAGGTATGTCATGAAGAATTTGGGAGCAACAAAATTCTTTTGGCATAAGTGATAGGTATAGCATCACAGGTTTTGTGGTGGTTGGTCTTCAAGAGTGATCTTGAAGAGGGATACAGAGCCAAGGGAACAAACTAGATGGTGTATAGGTACAGGTATAGTTGCAACTATTTATCTCCAAGTGGGAGATTGTTAGGGTGTGGAGCTAAAAGCTTCAACTGTTGCAAACATGGAAGAGGTTGCTAATTTCCAGGGAGACCAGCATCGACAGAGTGCAGTGCAGAAGGCAACCAACATCGACAGGTGAGGACTAAAGACAACCGGCATCGGCAAGGAGTCGGCCAGCATCGGTCAGCACCAGACAGATAGGGACCAACGTCGATCGCATGTGGCAGTTCCAGAACTGTTGTTGACGAACAGTCAGTTAAGTGAAGCGAGTGTTTGCATGTTAAAGGGCTAATTATAGTCACTAGCTGCGTGTCTAATTATTGTAATTAGAGATATATTTTTGTAAGCATGGGATCCTATTTAAAGACCCATGAGGCATGTATTGTAAGTCAAGCAGGCAAGAAAATCATTGAAGCAAGGAAGCAAGGTCAAGGAGATCTACAAGCAAGTAAGGTCAAGGAGATCAGCTGAAGCATTCAAGGAGGGGATAACAACTCAGGTTGTTGAGTTGGTTGTGGTTGAACAAGAGAGAGAGGGAAGAAGGTCTTGAGGTGTGGCAAGCCTTTGAGGTGGAGGAAGAAGTGGCATCTTCCTTATTGTATTTTCTTCTAAGAGTATTTAATATAAGATTGTGTATTGTCTCTCAAATTCTTTGTTGTTTCAAGTTTCTAGTTACTTAATCATTCTGGTATAATTCCGTGTTTAATTGCTTATAAGAAAAGTAATCAATTGTGCTTCCTTGGAGGGGTTCCTAACATCCTTCACCTCTTCCACAACTTTTGGCTCTTAGTCTGGACTCAGCTCACACACAACCTAATGCTCTTCCTCTCTTGCTTGTTATCTTTGGATAATCAGTTGGTCAAAAATTTACACATCTGTCTTGAGTTTGATATGAGGGAAATTTGATTTACAAATTAAAAGTCTTGTTTATTATCAAGGGTATACATATTACGGTTTGATTTTTTTTAGTGATTTAGCTTGCTAGGGCATCATCTAGGATAGTTTTTTAAGCTTATGCATTTGTAGTTGGTTAAATATTATATTCATTGCTAGAAATATCTCTCATCATATGTTATTATTACATTGGAAATGTTTCTCATTACATATTATGATCCTATATGCTAAAAAATATCTATACAACTTTCTTAAACAATCTATCTCTCATGCTAAACTAGAAAATTGCATTATTAGAAAATAATAGTGTTGAAAGTAAAAGATATCTCAAAATTAGACTAGGTATGCTCTTGAACCCTTGATTGAATTTTTATTTATTTATTAAAACATCTTTCATTTTACCTGAAAGTGCCTTTGATTCTAATTTTATATATCATTTGTTAGCTTTCTTTATTTGGCATTGTTGTTTCTATAATTTGTATACAATCAGATGTCTAGTCTTAGCAACTTGATTTACTATGGTTATATCCATTAGAGATACCTACATACTTTGTGCAATTTATCATGTTATCCCTAACTTAATTTATAATTCTATCTATATCTTGGTGCAAGCCATAAAAGTAGATAACCACTATAGATCTCCTATAGCCCATAGAAGACTTGAGCTTTCTAGCCTCCTAGTGGTTTGTTCAAGTACCCTGTGCACCCCCTTTCTAAACACTAGTAGTTCCATTTAGATTATTTTAGCTACATAATCTATAAATAAAATCATAAACCACATTGAACTTACCAAATTTATCAATAATTATTATATCAAATTCTTGTAATAGTAATAACAATCAGATAATTCTTCCTCCTACCACTAGTTTGTTCATCAGATATCTAATAGTTGCATGATCAATATATAAAAATATTTTCTAAATAGTAATATAATGTATAAATTTTTTTATGACATAAATAACAATTAATTCTTTCTCAGTGGTTATGTAGTTTCTCTTAGTTGGAGTCAACTTCTTGTGAATGTAGTATATGGCATGCATATGTCCATCTTCATCTTTTTATCCCAGAATAGATCCCATAGCATGATTAGATGCATCAGTGTAAATATGGAAGGTTTATGAACAATTAGGTCCTCTTAGGATTGGAGTAGAACTCAGCTTTTCCTTAATGGTCTCAAAGGCTTGTTGGGAATCTAGACTTCAAACAAACTCACTCTCTTTTGTTAGCAAGGCAAACATTGGAGCAACAATTTTGCTAAAATATTCTATAAACTTTTTTTAATATCATTCATGGCCTAAGAAGCTTTTGATATTAGTCTAGTTTTGAGGGATATGTAATTTTTAAATGACTTCAATTTTCTTTTGATATACTTGGATTCCTTTTGCATAAATATGATGTCCTAAAACTACTCCTTACTCTACCATGATAAAAAAAAAATTATGACTTGAGGATAGATGGTATTATTCACATATTTTTAGTATATTTCTTAGATTATTCAAAATTTCATCAAAATAATCTCCATGAATAGTAAAATCATCCATGTAAACTTCCACACAATCATTGGTTAAATCTAAAAATATGGCTAAGATTGCTCGATGAAAGATAACAGGTGCATTACAAAAACTAAAGGGCAATAACCTATATGAAAATTTCCCCATGTATAAGTGAAGTTTATTTTACCTTGGTCTTCAGGTGTCACTTTTATTTGGTTGTACCCATTAAAGACATCCAAGAAAGAAAAGTATCTTTTCCCTACCAAGTCATCATGTACTTGGTCGATAAAAGATAAGGGAAAGTAGTCTCTCATGGTTGATTTGCTCAATTCCCTTTAGTATCTATTTTCCATTTTTATTAGGAACAATAGCCAAGGGAGAGACCCATTGACTATCAAAAATAGGATAAATAAATCCGACTTCTAGCAACTTTTCTATTTTAGCTTTGACAATGTCTCTTAAGGTAGGATTAATTCTTCTCTATGGCTACCTTACTAGTTTAATGTCATCTATGTAGATATAGTGGGTGCATACACTTGAAAGGATTCCATTCATGTCTTGATATTACCAAGAAAAATCTTGAGTATGTTCTCTAATTACATCAAAGACTTTCATTTCTTGATGATTTATCAACCAATTGTTTATGTTTAGTGACTTCCCTAGTGCTACTATGATTTGCTTAGTGCCTGGATGGGAAGAATATATTTGTTTTAAGTCACTTATCAAAGATTTGAAAGGATAGGGATGTGGTAAAAATATATTTAATATGAAAATATCATCGACAACTTTATCTTCTATAGAAATCACTCTAGCTAAAGGACAATAGAAGGCTATTAAGGATGAATTTTAAGCTTCATGTGCCCATTGCATACATTGTGTTGAATTTTTTTATGGCCATACAACATGATAGAAGAGGTGGGAAAGGGTGGGTATTAAAAAGGATAGAAAATGATATCATTATAGGATCCTTTGTCAATATTCATAGCTGGACTGATAAGATCCATAGTTGGATTGTCATGATCCATAGATGGACTATCAAGATCTAGCATTGGACTATCAAGATCTATAGCAGTTTTGATACTAATTGATAACTCATCCTCTACTTATTCCACATGATTAGTCATTGTGACCATAGATAGAGAAGAGATACTATCATGTTTTTATTCAAGTTGATTTACCCATAACTGTTTGACAATCTTGATTGATGGTTGTATAGGTAGATATAAAGAAATGCATTTTGCTTTAAAACCTTTTGAGATGGTCATATCCCCTAATTTTCAATAAATTAATGATGCCACGATTGCCAACCAAAGCCTTTCTAGGATCAATGGGTATCCAATTTGTTTGTTTTTAGGTTGGATAATAATAAAATCAATGGGGTGTTCCAATGACTCTATAGTCAACATTATATCTTCAATGGCACCTTCTGGTTTAGTAGTGGAATGATCTACCATATGTAAGATTATGGTAGTGGGTTGCAAATTTATTAGAGAGAGATTTTTCATGGTGTCTATAGTAATTGAATTAATATAATCTCCCAAGTCCACTAATACATTTGATATCTCCTTCTTTCCAATATTTATAGAAATGACAGGACTCCCTAGGTCTTCATATTTATGTAAAAGTAGTTTACCTACTAATAAATCATCAAGCTTGACATCTACCTGTATATTCTTGGTATATTTTAGTTTCCTACCAAGTGTCTTAATACATAGATTTTTGATCACCTGATTAAATTATAGAATTTCCCTAATGGCTTTCAATAATGGAATTTCTATATTGAATTTTATGAGTTCTTGAATCAACTCAGATTCCTTTTTGTCTTCCACTTCCTTCAATTATTCTGGAAAAGGAAAAGATGGAGGAGTTATGACGACTTCCTCTATTTATTTTTTTTTTAATCTTTTAACTCTTTCTCTAGTTGAGTATATTAACATGATTTTTCATGAGGCATTTATGGGATGATGATATGAGGTTCTTGTAATATTTTTTTTCTAACCTGACATGTATGTCTACACATTAAATAACACCTACCCTATGGCTTCACCTTGTTCATTTACATAAGCATGTATATTACTTGGATTTTTATATTGGTTGGGTAGGTAGTTGAGGTTGGTTTAATTTATTTATAGAGGGTTTTTTATTTCCTTGAGGAGTCATCAATGCTTTTTATTATAGAGACCTTCTTTGTTGTTGGTTATAGTTTGGGATAGGATTCCAATGTTGATTTACCCATGGTTATTGATGACCTTGTGGTATCCAAGTTTGTTGAAAAGGTTAGGGAATCATTCATTGTTGTTGCATCCATTCTTAGGTGCCCCATTGTGTTGGTTCTTCCCAAACTTATTGAGGTGTATGCCATTGTGGAAAAGGAATCCTCAAGACAAATTATTATGATTGATCCTTGTTGGAAGGTATTTACTTATATTTGAACATAGTTTATTTAGTCTATGTTCTATATATTATATTTGAATAGGTTCTTAAGAGTATGAAGGTGACTATAATTTCTTGTGTCATGATCCTGAGCATCACATATTCCACAAATTTCTATTTTTTTAGAGGATATTCTCTAAGTGCATGATTTGATCTACACTCTCGACAATATATTTCAATAGTTAAATTTTATATTTAGCCTTGGACTACAATCCATCTAATGTTGTGTTCATTTTATCTAGTATATCTATTTTTACATTTTTTAGTTCCTCCATAAGTTGACTTACATCACTAGATTTCCTTGGTTTCCCTCTCTTACTGCTAGGTTTTGTCCTAAAGGACTTGGTACATAAACATGTAATCTCTTATAAGTATAGTTTGGTGATATCTACCTTCCCCATGAGATTAAAAGAATCCATGGAGAAATCATCCAATCCTTTAAAAAATAGTTTTGATCACTTCCTTGGATAGCTCATATCTACACCTGTTGTGGGCAAAAGCAAACCAGTCTAGGTAATCTTCATTTTGTTTTATTTTGAAAAATTCTTATTTTATATCTTTGACCTTATAGTAATCTTTGTATTTATTCAGGAATACTATTTCCATTTCCCTCTAAGTACTGATAGAGTTTCCTGCTAGTCCCATAAACCACCTCATTTTTCCTTCCTTCAACGTAGAAGGAAAGAGCTTCAACTTTTGATTGTCTAAAGTGTAATCATAGGTTTGATAGAGAACTTTGAACTCAAAAAGGAATTAATCTAGATATTTAGTAGACATACCTCTAAAGTTAGGTAGATTGGATGGGGTAATATTTTTCATTATTGTTCTATCATCATTCTCAAAGACAATAGGATAAGATAAAGTCCTCTCAAGAGGATTCCTGAGAGGGTTTTCTACATGGCATATTATTTTTCCCATTTTAAATAGAGTTCTATTGAGAGAAGGAGATTCTTCAAGATTTTCTAGTTGTTTAGTGTCTAAAAGTTTAACTTTTATAGAGGAAGATTCTTCTAGATCTTGGGATATACTTCCAAAAGACTCATTTATTTATTCAAGCTTTGTCTTTTCTAAAAGTACTTTAATTCTTTCTCCTAAAGAATAAGGATTTTTTTGAACAAACCTTCCTTGTGAATCCCTTTGCCTACTCATATACCTATATTTTTCAAGAGAGTAATTTATTCTAAATTTTTATTTTTATGTTTTTACTGTTATCTTGATTATTTTCCTTACTAATAATTTTTAAGAATTCTTTGGCAACAACACCAAAAATGATGGGTGTTGTTATTACCCCTTCATTTAACTAATATGTGTTGGTGTCATTTTCTACCAGGTCTAGTGTCCAAGGATGTCTATAGTAAGGTACTTATTAGGTTCAAATAACAATGTTATTTAGGGGTTTTTGGTGTTGTTTTAACCTAAGTTTCTACTCCTAAAGTCTAAACTAATGCTCTAAATAAACACACTTACTTGAATTATAAACATATCAAACTACTACATTGAATATTCTAAAGGTAATCACATAATTCTATAAAATAAACACATTGAAATCAAACCCCAAATCCGCATTTATAACCTAAGTTATAGAATATAGATTATTATAATTAAAAAAATGCTAATTGCTTATTCAAATCTGAAAGCAAACACAATAACAATCTATTCTAACATGTAGGTTATTAATCTAATCACACAAATCATATATATTAATTGTAACTGAAATACAATAAGAAATAAAGTTATAAATACCAATAAAAACATCTCTTGTCTCCTTGGGGAGTGTGCCCTTGCTCACCCTTAGATTTAGGGTTAAATAAACTCAGTCTTTAAAATATTAGCTTGATGCATAGGATAAAATAGAAATATAATATGAAGTCTTATTATATTCAAAATAATAAAACTTAAACTATTTTTGTCCCCTCTAGATCGAGCATGGAACTACCTTTTATTGGATGCAAAAGAATCTAACTATCCTAGAAACTAGGTATAATTCAACTATCTTAAAACAAGAAGATATTTGAAGAGATTGGTTGGTATAGCCAAAATAGAGAAGAACATTACAACAAGATCCACATGAGATTAGAAGTATCCTCATGGGATTATAAATGATACATCTAACCATATCTGATCACTAAATATTTACATATAATATATCCATATCATTTGATTCTAGAGTTAGAGCCTATAAATAAACTTCCATAAGTGGAAAGTTATACAGTAATATAAATCTATATATAGATATGTATAAAAATAGAAAGTATTAAGATAGGTCCTAGATTATCATGGAATAGTTGGAAGAGCTTCTGGTATGCCTTAAAACATGCTATGGATAAGTTTCTAATGAGTTATGAGAATATAGGTAATGACTATCATAATATGTAGCTGACTATCATAATCTGTAGCTAATTGTCATAATCTGTAGCTATCTGATAGAATCTAGAGCTATGCTCAAATGATTAGTTCTTGGTCATGGCACTTCTTTATCTTCATAAGATCCTAGTAAAATTCTTATTATATTTTATCATACCCATACATATCAAAATATGGAAGATTAAACATGAAAATGGTTAGAACATCATGTAAATAATGTTAACTTATGCTCACATAAGCTTATAGAGATAAAAGCATCCATTTTATACCTTAGACTAGCTATAAACCTAAGACTACATACAATACTCAGCTCAAATGGCATGTTTATGGCTATGAAGGATGATATATCATGGAAATAATGAGTCATAGTGTGGACTCAGCAGGTGACCCACAAAGACATTTATTTTGAGTGGTTAAAACAAGATCTATTAGTGGTTATCATCCTTTGATCATAAAGGCAAATCAAGCATTACACTACACTAAGAAATTGATAGATGTAATGGTTATGAAAAGGACAAGACCTTTTCACAATAAGTTGGTTGATGTGGATTTAATTGACATGAGCATCTCTAGTGTTAGCCACACTTGGGACCATGTAGATGCAGACAAAAATATAATTTTAGATAAACCCCACTTGTTTTAGACATACTATTGATGCAAGGTGAGTGTCGTAAAGTTTCATATCACCGTAAAACCTCTTGAGAAAATAGGGGACCTAAAAAACCCTACTTTTCATGCACTTTTACTTTTGGATTAACAATTAAAATCCTCTCAAGAGCATGTATATAGGTGTGTTTATCATTTTTATCCTTTAATTTCTTGGTATTTTTGAGTCTAAAACTATTTATATGAAATCCAAAACATGTCACAATACCAAACACTCTATTATACACCATTCTATTTAAATAATGAGGTATTATGCTAACCAAATTAAAAACACTTCTTGCCTTGTTCAAAATTGTATTCAAAAAATTGTGTTTTTATTTTCTAAACAATATTTTTATGCTATCCATTTGAGTCTAGACCACTTTTCCACTTTTCAAAATATCTAAGTCCTATATTTTTGTCTAAATCTAAAATCTCACCTTTATAAGTTTTGATCTAAGGTGCTATCAATTTACCTTTCACACCTGGTTTGAGTAACTTGGGTATGATTTGCCATTTGGATTGGAGGCCATTACATAGACTCATCATCGTTTTATTCTCATTGTGGACTTAGATTATCTTGCATTCACTCACATTCTAATTTCTTAGACCATTCTATATCTTGTTACCATGTGGCACCATTGTGTTGTCTGTTTAGTTTTTGATTTATACTTAGGAGTTTTTATGGTAATTTGAATTTTGAGCTTCTTGGTTCATATTTTTATCTTCCTGATCAGAAAGACCTTATTCTAATTTTTTAATCGCAACTCATTGTAGTTTTGTCTAGATTTTATGGTATTGATGTATCTTTAACCTAAATTTATTGTGCTAGCCTACACTTTAGTTTCCAAAATTATCTTACCCTCTTCTAATTTGAAGATTTCAACCCACCATAGTTGAGTAAACTCGTAACCACTTTATTTTGATTGTGTGTTACTATGCCACTTCTTTTATTATAGTCTCATCTTAACTTGTCAATAGTTTGCAAAATTTTGAACACCCTTTTTAAATATTTGTAAAACATATTTCACATCTTGGAAAATGTATAAATAGATTCAACCACGACACAAAGGTATACTCATATTGGGGTATCTTATGGCCCTAGTTACAAGGAAGAACATTTTTATGATGGACATGAGAACTCCATTATGTTCGAAGACATCCCAATAACTTTAGGGTCTAAAGAGGATTATAATGAACATCAACCCTTAGAAGACAAAAATGAATCCCTCTTAAGGTTGATATAATTAGGTGTTAGGTTACCACCAAATTTTTGATGGAATAATTTCACACACTAGTTAGGGTGGAAGAGCAACAACAAGATTAATCTCTCATTCATATTTTAAAATATAATATTGCTTCTTCTAGCAAGGAAAATCAGTCAATGATACATAGAATATCTTATCACGGACTTAGTAGACTCTTTGGCTATAACTTTGGTCAATAATAATGCTTATAAAGAGCAAGAGAATGTGATAGATCAAATGCAACATATCCTAGTTAATCCTACATCTATGATAAATCCTAGCATTTCATCTAAATAAAAAAACCTAGGGGTGCTTTGAAAAATGTTTCACTGGATACAAATAATACTTTCTTCAATCATCAGAAAATTCTTAGTCCTTTACAAAGCTAAGGGACAAAAAACTCAATGCATATTGGGGGTGTTGTTTAAAACACTTTGGAAAGTTCCTACCAATCATCATGTCCTATGGTAAATTGACCTAAAACTCCTCAAAACCAACAATATACTTATAATTCACAGTGGTAAATTTTAGGGAATGTTTATCAACCACCTAAGAATTAGTGGCTAACCTACTCGACTCAAGGAGTGAACTAAAAAAAAATTGAGTGATCATAGGGTTTATATCCCAAAAAAAACAACAAAATAAGGGCACATACCACCCCAACAAAATTATATTCCACCCATAAATTCACCAAACATGCAGGAGTGGAATTTGATGAAATAAATAGTTTTAATATTACAGAGGGGAAACCAAGTGAAAAAGTATAAGTTCGATGAGATATGTCTATATCCATTCGACATAAGTATTCTATAATTCTCCTTTTCAAATCATTTCAAAGCTCCTAAATTTGATAAGTACAAATTAAAGGGTGACCCTCGAGAGCATATCCAAGCCTTTTTCATACTATGCCAAGAGGTAGACTACAACAGTGTTTATTTTCTTCACTTATTTTTATGCAGTTTGGCTAGACAAGCTTTAGACTAACTCCTCAAATTACCTAAAGGATCAGTGGTAGATTAGAAATATTTTGTCAACCATTTATCATATAATAGTGAGCATGAATTAACAATGTTCACCTTGTGTAAATCAAAACAATGAGATGGGGAAAGCTTCATAACATATCTAGAACAATGGAAAGTATTAGTTGGATGCTTTTAACATAATTTTCCAGATAAACAACTGGTTGATATTTTTCCATGAAACCTAGACCCTAGGTGGATCATAATCTTTGACTTTTTTTATGAATACATTTTAGGAGATCATAGACAAAGGTGTATGGATTGAGAAGATGCTTATTGCTAAGGGCCTTATCAAGATTTATTCATAGGTTTAAATGTCTAATCAGGCCCAAGCACCTATTCAAGCTATTTATATAAAAAAAAGCTAAAGGGTTTAATAAAAATTAGAACATTGTAGGAAATGGAGTGACAGATCTAGACATGTGCAAATGGTGCAGGCTTTGCCATCTCTAAATGTACAACTAGCCCCACCTAACCCATCAACCACATTACAATGGGATCCTCCATGGATATTTAATAGATATAGGGAATTAAGCAAACTAGGAAAATTGATTGAGGTTGTGTTCCAAAAGCTAGTAACAACTAATCTGATTGTGTGGCCTATAAAAAGGTCATTCCCTGAAGATCAACCCAAACCTGATTGGTATCAAGAAGATGATTTTTGTAATTTCCATCATGTTGTCATCCATGCCATTTATTGATGTGTCCAATTGAGGCAACTTATATAGGACTTGATAGAAAGTGGTGAAATTAAAGTAAAACACATGGTACAAAATAATAAATAGGACATGGGCATTTATAAGGACCCATTTCCTAAACACAATCAACAACCACCAAGAAACAATTAGAAACAAGGGCAAAACTAGTGTCAATAGATATAAGGCCAAAATCATAATTAGCATGATTATAATTAGGATCATAATACCCATGATAATAACTTGGGTTTCAACAATATGCCATATGATTATAATAGTAGCATGGGACGTGTTTCTACAAATCATGTTACCACCATCACCATCAAAGTTCATAAACCATCTAATGCTTCCCAAAAGTTATGATACTATATGTTGAATAACAAAACTATTGTTATTTTTTTATATTGAAATATTGATTACAAAATATATGCATCAAATATTCAAATAGTTATGAAAGTCTCAAAAATAACTATTTATGGAGGCATTCCCCCAATAGCTCAAAAAAATACTAATCGATAAGATAATATAAAAAATGGCCCCAATTAAGCATCCCAGCAAACAAAAGATACCAAGGAACCAACACAAATCCACCACTTAGAGAAACAGGTGGCACCAATAGTCATCAGCTATATGGGTTTGTCTTTAGGCACCCTCCAAGAAGCAGTATAATATATCTCACTATCCTCATCCAAACCCAAGAAAATAGGTCCCTCAATAGATCTTGTCTTCAACTCAAGTCCTAATTGATTCAATCCCACAGTTGATGGAGGCATGTATCTATCAACCTTGTTAATGAGAAATTCATATTATTAGATCTTATATATTTAATAACCTCATCCACTTCAACAGATCCTCCCTTGTCAATGAGTTTTTCTAGTTCTTTGCAAAGACAATAATATTATCTTCAATTAATTTCCAAATTGACCTCTGTTCATCATCATAATGTATCATAGGAGTGAAATTCAAGGGGGAGGTAGAAGAATTTTTCATGTTATCCTTATCATTAGAAGACAAGTTAAGATCCAGGTCAAGAGGAACCATATAATCCTCAACTTATTTAATGAGACAACTATCAAGACCATCATTCTATACATCTTGTATCATGTCATTATTGGAAAAAAGCTAAATTTTTACACCATTTTTTTTTAAATCTAAAGAGTTAACCCAAAATTTCACTAAAATATCTACTTGATCAAATTAGGACCCTTTTATACATTCCCATTCATGCTCATTAAATATTAACCTCTGCCATTGACTCATGACAAATTGCCCAATCTAGGTTTGAATTTATATTGGGTATCTACCTAAATCAATCAAGTAATCTGAAGTGATTTTAAGCATCCCATATCTTGGGAACTATTCTAAATGTGCTTGAGGTACCTTCAATTGAAGGAAGATCTACAAGGAAACAAGATGAAGGATGATTTCAATAGAGAAGTTAGTAAGTAGCCTAACCTTATATTAAAATACATCTAAGTTATTTTGCTTCCATTAAAACCATAAAATCTCAGTTGAAAACTAATCCAAAATTTATGAAATAAAGGGGGGAATTTGACTTTAAGACAAATATACCCAAAAACAATGTTCATCCTTCTAATATCACAATCAAAAATAATATTCTAGGACTTAAGAAAACATTTCCAAATGTTAGAAGCATAAAGACATGAATATAAAAGATGTTCAATAGTTTCCACTTCAATACATAAGGAAAAAAAAGGTTAGACAAAGCCACTTATAATCAAAACAAAACCAACAACAAGATTATTATAAATCAAGAGCCATTAAAAGCAAGACTTTTTAGGTTCAAGACAAGAATCCCATATCATATCAAATCTAAAATACCACGAATGCAGAGGAGACCAAATATGATTAAGAGTAAGGTAGGGGACTTTGGAAAAGAAATATTATTGTATATCATCTAAGTATAAAACTCAAATGGAGGAGGGGCCTTCAAGCACTTAACACTATCCTAAAATTCTCCCTCCTCATCCATGAAGGAGAGGTTATTATTCCTCTACAGTGATTTTTGTAGAAGGGTGTAGGTTATGCATTGAGTAGAAGGAATTTGACATATTACTCTAATTTTTTACCAAGAGGCCCATCTAGACTATGAGAAAGGATCTTTGAAAACCCTCAAACTTTTTTTGAACCATTCAAAGGTAGAGCATCCCTTGGTGAGATCAAACAACCTTCTTTTGACATAAAGGTTCCACTCGATAGATCTATACCATGACAACATGACCCAAACCAACAAAAGATATGTTTGGTAGTGATATAAGGTTTAAAAAGTCCCAAGTAGACCATATGGATGCAAAAATGGGTGAAATGACAACTTTTATAGAAAAAGACTAGTGAGGAGATTCGTTATATTCAACCCTTTCCAGAGTGGTTTTCCTCTAGGAAAACCCTTCAAGATATTATTCTTGATGAAGATTTTCTAGGGTTCACCCCCTTTGAATGCTCTGATTATCCATTTAATAGCAAGGGTTATACACTAGATCCTTAGGTATTTTAGGCCAAGACCCCCAATATTTTTTGGCTTCAAACAAAATTACCATGAGATATCATGTCTTTTACTTCCTCCTTTGCCATCAAACCATAAAAAGTCCCTTATTATTCTATGTAACATATTTATCTATGTCTTAATGAAGATCCAACAAGAGGCATAGTATATACTATCAACGAAAGAATCTTTTTGTAGACTTGAATCCTTCTAGGTAAGGAAAGCAAGTCTCCCTATCATTTTGCAATTTTATTATTTATTTTGTCAAAAAATCACTCCCACATGATCTTAAATGAAGGGGTAAGTGCGTAAGGAATACCTATATATCTAACCACTTCATCTAGCCCTTTTTATGCCCAACCAAAATTTTAGAGCCAATCAGGAGGAGAGTCTTTCTACCCCAGCATACATGATTCATGCATGGAAAACTTGGAACCATAAGCAAATAAGTATATATCCAACCTTGCATAAACTTGAATCAAGTTAATTTGCTCCATTTTGACAAATATAGTAGTGTCATTAGTAAATAAGACATCGATTAAAACATCTTCATTAGGTAGAGAGATGCCTCTGATAGCAGGTCCAATATCATAAAATTTGAGGAGATAGTGTAAGGCTTCAACAACCATCACCAATAGTGAAGGGGCAAGAGGACAACCTTGTTTGATGGAGAGTTAAAACTCAAGTGAGTTAATCAACTCCTTGTTCACTTTGATGATAGTTGAGGTATATTTAAAGAGAACATTAATCATTCTACAAAACTTATCCTGAAAACCAAAGGCTCTTGGAACTCTTTCAATGAAGGGCCATTCAATTCTATCATAGGCTTTCTCAAAGTCAAGAAAAATCATGCCAACATATTGATTAGAATATCAAGCCTAATAAATCCTTTCCTAGCTCATAATCAGGTTATCTAAAATGTATCTTGCTTTAACAAAGCCAGTTTGAGTCTTAGAAATAATATAGGGTAGTAATGAAAAGAGCCTCTTTGCCATAACTTTTGCCAAGATTTTGTAGGAAACATTAAGGAGGGTAATTGCCTCCAATTTTTTACCAAATAGGGGTCATATTCCTTGGGTATGAGCTTAATAATGCCTTTTTTGATGTCCAGGCCTAGGGAACCAACATCAATAGTTTCTTTAAAGACCTCCAGATAATCATTAGCAACCTAGTCCTTATTGGCTTTGTAGAATTCAGTCGAGAAGCCATCAATACCAGGTGATTTAGCATTTTTAAGAGATTATATGGTTACTTTGATTTCATCCAATGTGATATCTTCATCAATGGAATTCACTTGCAAATGTGACACTCTTTTTGAATGTAAATATCATAAATCACCCTATTTTATTCAATGAGATAACTGGATCCATTTGAAAGAAATAAGTTGGAATAAAATTCATAGAAGGATTTTTTATCCTATATGGGTCATGATCAATATAACCATGAACCTCAATGCCATTTATTTTGCTTCTTAAGTGTTTAGCTTTCAATAAACAAAATAAAAACTTAGAGCCTTTGTCTCCAAGCTTAAGCCAGGTTAGTCTTGAGCGAGTTTGTGCTCCCTTGGCAAGGTAGATCTAAGATTACCTGACTTAATCCTTCAGAGAGTTAACATCATCTAAGAATCTATCATGAGCTAGATCATGTTGAAGTGAGATTTTAGTTTGTATTAATTTTTATTGGGTGCCCCTAACAATTTTCCTACACATTTTAGCTTTTATCTGCCCATATGTTCTTGAAAAGTTCTTTGACTCTTCCATACAAGAGTTACACTAATAAATTAAAGAGGTAGAGATGAAAGAGATCTTCTAAATATTATAATAATAATGAATACCATCACTACATACTTGATCAAAAAGATGAGACACATTGACCTTATAAAGTCCTTTGAAAATCTAGGTAGTTTTGTTTTCCTCAGAGTTCAAATAAAAGTTCACTTCTATGGGATGGTGATTATAAATTGTATAAGGTAGAACATTCACCACATTTTCATCACTAATTGGGGTTACTAAAAATGAATACATGTTCAAATAAAACCTATCAAGTTTGATGTATTGCATTTTATTATCAATTTGATTGTTGCACTATGTGAATCAGATTCCTTTAATTTGATTTTTACCTTTTTAAAGTAGATCAAGGATTCTATGGATTATATTAAATTTAGATGAAAAAGATTTCATTATCTTTCTAGGATTGATGATCTCCTCCAATTTTATCTTCCTTCTTCTCCACTATGTTAAATTCACCTACAAAGATTCAAGGGACATTTTCAAGTTAGTAGCAAACCAATTCCACAGATCAGACCTTTTTCTACAATCATTTGGAGCATATATATTACATAGACCAAAACATTGGTTTTGGATATCTAATAAAATCCAAATATATCTATTATATGGGGAGATGTCATGATCAATAATGCAGTCCTTTAAGGTTGGGTTAACTAAGATATAAGGCCCTCTATTACCTCTTTGGTGATTAGTGGAAAACTACACCAATTTAAGCCAAATAAAATTAAGGACCAAGGACAACTAGGATCCCATATCCTTAAATTATTGAAGACATAAAAATTCTAATTTTTTTCTCAAGTTCCTGAGCTGTCTCATAATGGGTTTTTTATTATGGGATTCTAGGCCCCTAACATTACAACTTACAATCTACATAAATCAAGGGATCAGGGGGGTCAATTTGATTGACCATGGGGCTTACCCCCACTATCGTAGAATATTTTGAAATAGTTGATTTTTTTTTTCTTTTTCCTTCTTAAAAAAAGGGTCATGACCACCAGGAGGGGTATCTTTATTTTTTTTCTATCTTTAACTAGAGAATGATCCAATGTGGTGGACATTAAATCTGTTTTGAGTCTTTTACCACCCCATTTAGACATCCAATTTTTAGTAACATTTGGGTCCTTGAGGTACAAGGGTACACTAACTAATACATCCATATTAGAATTAGGATTATCTAGTCCTTCTTTCTCTGAAAAAATGGACATGGGGGAAGAATCACCTCCAATTTTATTGATACTGGTTGAGGGCAAACTACCAGGGTTAGAAGTATAACCAACAAGGGAGTTGGTTAAATAAACCACGTATTCCTCTAAGAGAGAGTAAAAATAGGCTTTATGTTCAATAAAATTACTATCTAAGTTATCCAATAGACAATTAATCACATCAGGAATAGAATTCATCATGTTAACAGATGGAGGTTGGGAGTTAGAAGATTGAGGAGCGCATTGAGTCTCAAATTTTTCAAGCTCATTGTCAACCTTTGTAGCATTTTACCCCAAAGCCTCCTCATGGGGGAACTATCTTTAAGTGGTTCACTATTGTACATAGCATTTTCAAAGACTTATAAATCATCCAACACATAATCTTTTTGTCGAGCATCTTGACCTTTTTGTTTGCTATGCAGGTCTTCCTTATTGACCAACATTGGGTACTTTTTTTTTAAGTGTCCATATTTTTTACCAAAAAAACATGCATTCAAACCACCCAACCCTCTGACAACACAAGTATGTGAAATCCCTTTAATTTTGAAATTAAGGGATTCCAAGAAAAAATACAAGGGTTCTAAGGAAATGAGAACCCTAGGAGTAATATGGGCTAGTGTCCTCCTAGTGTCCTCAATTATCAATAATTCCCAAAGGGGATTCAAATCTTGTGGCAGAAAGTTCTACAATTGGATAGGAATGCTTTCAATGCCTACCCATTTCAGTGTCATTTTAAAAATTAGGTCATTGTAGTCCATATCTGGGATCCAAGGTATTGCCTTAAAAATAGATTGTCCTACATTCAACAAGGGTTTACTAATGGACCTTCATTACATATTATATTTTTTAAAAAATAAAATAAAAACCCCTTTATGTATCATTCAATAAAATCTAATGTAAATACCCAAATTCTTAACCCAAACAAAGTTGAGCTAGTTATCAAAGAAGTTCCTAGAGGGAAGAGAATTCTTTTTTAAGAAAATTAAAAAATTTCCAACATTTTTAAACCTAATTTATTATTTTTGAAGATCATTTTACATGGAAGTGTTAAGAACAAGAGTCATGGACTTATCAAGGCTAGGGTGCTTACTGATTTGAGGTTCATCCTACTCCTGTACTCTACTTTACACCCTTGACTAGAAATAAATTATGCATCTTCTAAGAGTTTCACTATTTATTCCTAATATAGGACCTCACTAAAGAGATTTTTCAATAGACCAAAATCTCCTTTCACCTGAGATGGGAAAGCTAGACTATCCTTAATATTTCACACCTTATCAATCCCTGGAGGACTAGATGGATCCTCAAAACCACCATTTTCACCCTTCTTCGCATGTTTATAACCATCAATTCTAAGAATTTTCATAAATAATTATAATTAATACATACCCCTTCTTAGTTTCTAAAGGACATGAGATAGGGATCTAGGCATGAGAGGTGTGGGATGATACAAACAATAAAGTAAGAGACACAAAATAAGAATAAAAGCAAAGACTAAACAATTAAATCACAAAAATAAAAAAATTAAATCATGTGAGAAAATGGACTAATATTATTTGACCACCATGGGAACCATAGAAAGAAAAATAGGAAGATAAAAGAAGCAAAGGTAACCAAGGTAATCAACCAAGAGAAAGCTTGAAACACTATCAATAGAGGATGACTCTTCATCTCCCCATTACAGAGCTTTAAGCTTCTCTCCTTCATATCAGGTCTAAAAAAACTATTATTATTGTTAAACTGGATGCTCTCAAATATTTATTGTCCAAGGAAACTCTTATAGGTCACATGGCCAAATGGGTCATGCTCTTAAGCAAATTTGATGTTGAGTACCAGAACCAAAAATCTATCAAGGCGAAGGTTATTGCAGATCAACTTGAATAATCTCTTATTATAGATACTCAACCACTCACATTTGATTTTATAGATGATTCTATTATTATAGTAAAATAAGTGATGAAATAACTTAAATAGTGGAATTTATACTTTGATAGCTCCTCTATTTCCCATGGATTTGGGGCCAACATTTTGTTGATTACACTACAAGGGGATCTAATTCCCAAGGCATTTCATATTAATTTTCATTTTACCAATAATATGTTTGAGTATGAATCCCTTATTATAAGGCTTCATCTTATAGTACAGTGGGATATCCAATGGTTAATGATCTATGGGGATTCTCAACTGATTATTAATCAAACCACATATCAATATCAAAATTGAGATGATAAGCTTGTATCCTACAAGCACATTGTGGATAATCTCAAGACTTACTTTAATCCCTACAATTTGAATAAATACCATGAGTCAATAATAGATCTTTTGATACAATGGTGACAATTGGGTCCTTGATACATATTATCAGTAGTGTTAAAAAGTATTAGTTTCTCATTGAAAATCTTCTCCAGCTTGCTCATGTATTGATAGATTCAGAAAGGATATGCACCATTGCTAGTCCCAATTCCCCACATAAATTACCTTGGTTTCAAGACATTTATAATTATTTCCATGACCAAGTCTTTTTGCTTGAGCTTTCACATAAATACTAGAAAGTCTTTCTGCATCATATAACCTTTTATACCCTCCTTAGAAATACACTTTATCATAAAGGCTATAATGGAACCCTTATTCATTGTGTATCTTTGAGAGAATCCAAGTTATCACTTAAGGAGGTTCATAAGGAATATGTGGGGCCCATACCAATGGTGTAGTATTAGACAAGAAACTCCTTATAATAGAATACTATTGGCCTAAGATGGAAATAAATGCTTACAATCATGCTAAGAAGTGTGTTGCTTGCCAATAGCATGGTAATTTCATACACACACCTTTCTCACCACTCTAGATGATCACTACACCATGGATATTCTCCACGTGGGGCCTTGATCTCAAAAATAAAATCAACCCAACCGCTTTTGATGGCCACAAACACAATCTCACTACTACAAAGTATTTTACTAAGTGGATTGAGATCATTCCTCTCACTTATGTCATTGGGAAGAAAATTGCCAAATTTTATTCATTGCCATATCATATGTCGATATGGTATCTTAGAACGTATTATATCTGATAATGGTAGATCATTTATAAAATGAGATGTGAAATATCTTTGTACCAAGTTAAAAATCAAGCATAATAAATCTACACCATATAACCCACAAGGCAATTGTCAAGCCGAGGTGTCTAACAAAACCATTATCATAATCTTGAAGAAGATTATCAATGAAACTAGTCATATTTATCACTTGTAAATTTTTACCACCCTTTAGGCCTATCACACTAGTCATTAAACCCCCACAAGAGCCATTCCATACTCCCTTATTTATGGCATAGAGGTTATTATCCGAGTCAAGATCGATCTGCCTTCATTGTGGGTATCCTTGGAGAACATTAAAGATGACAAGGATTATAGATTTTATAGATTAAAAAATATTTAGCTCCTTGATGGCAAGCATTTGACTATCATGGACAACTTGAAATCATATCAAAACATATTACGTAGAAGCTATAATAAGAACATTCTCCCTAGGGAGTTTGAAATTGGTGATTTGGTCTTGAAGGAGAATAAAAAAACACTAATGTTGAATGCAAAAAGAAGGGTAAGTTTCAACCTAATTGGTTGGACTCGTATGTAGTCACAATCAATTATGGATTAGGGGCATATTGATTAGCTACTCCAAATGTCAAAGATCTCTTAGAACCCATGAATATTATACATCTCAAGCAGTTCTATGCTTGACAAGTTTTTGAACCATTGTCTATAAGAGCCTTACTTGGGGTAACTTGAGCTAAAGTTATTTATCCCACTAATATACTCTGGACCATCTAATCCTAGACCATTTTTATTCTATCTCATTCTATCTTGGACCATTCTATCATGAACAATATTCTTTTACTACCCTGGACCATTGTAACCTTCAACCATTGTAACTCTATACTATTGTAACTTTGGACCATTGTACCCCTAGACCGTTGGCACTTTGGATCATTTATATTCCACTGGACTCATTTTCATTCCATTTTAGACCACCATAACATGGGTCATTCTACTTAGAACACTATTCTTTCAATACTCTAGACCATTGTAACTCTGGACTATTGTAACTTAGATAGTTATATCTCATACCCAATTATGATCTTGATTATGATTCATAGGCACTCTGGACACACTCAATACCCATTCTACAAAGTAGTTCAACCTAAACAATATTTTGTAACTTCTTTTTGTAGACAAGTGTACAAGGATGTATCAATATATGGTTTCTGCCTACTAAAGGGTTCCTCAGATTTATTTGACATTGCATACTATTCTATTGTTATTTTTTTGTTATTTGGTAGGCATTGTTGCCTTGATAGGATCACAAGTACAATTGTAATCAGTTTATCTATTTACTTATCTATGAGTTTGTAATTCCTTATCTACGTGGTTTTATATCTCATTGTTTATACTTGTGACCCCCGTTGTAGCCAATTTAGTGGTTGTTTGAACTCTTACCTATGGAAGTGAATCTCCTCAGTTGGATAATTCCCTAGGCCTTATATATATGTTAATATATATTTTTTTTAATCCCAAAAACATAAAAACATTAGAAATTGATAGACAAAATAAATAGAAACATTTCCTTGAACCTTTATTTATGATCCCACACCCTCACCATTTTAAGATTTGAATTGTTTATTATCACATAATTCTTAATCGAGTTGAGATGCTTAGAAAATTTCAAAAACATTTTCCAAAGATACTATGCTCTCTCAAGTTTATGAATGTAGATGAAATTTGAGCTTTACATGGATTTAACAATGTAAATTCAAACCCAAATATCAAACTACTAGGTAAAGTGAGCCATTAAAACCTAATGCCAACTCATGAATTCATAATTCAAAACATTACAATTATAAAGCTAAATTCTCTACATCATGATTAAATGGATGCAAAATAAGAGAATGGATAGAGATTACCTTGACTCAGATTTTTGACATGGTGATTTCTTGATCAAGGATGTTGGATGCTTGAGATTGGTTAAGCATGGAGATGGCATGAGAATTAACTTAGCTTCCATGGAGGGATGAGCTGTTTAAATATAAAATGGAGGGGAGGATCAATGGATGAGATTTAAATTGAGATGAGGGAGTTCAAGTGTGGAGAATAAAAATTAATTTAAAATTCCTTGGAAGCCTCTAGATTTAGAGGCTTCTAGAGAGGAGGGGTAGGAATAGAAAAGGTTCTAGATTTAGAGGGTTCTATAATCCTTCTTAGGAATTAATTGGGATTAGGGACTATGGGTGTAGGAGAACCTAAGAATAGGCTTAGTAAGTGGTTAGGTGGGTCATGGGAATTTTAAATTCCCAAATAATAGATAAGTGGGATTAAGATGGGGATAATGGGGATTTATGAGAATTAATTGATTGGTGGAGATGAATAAGGTTAGTGGATGAAGGTACAATAAAAGGGGAAATTAAGTAAATGATTAGGAAATGAAGGATATTAAGATAGGATAAATTAGATTATGTGGAATTAGTGTTGAATAATAATAATATTAATGACAATAAATGTAGGTGAGCGAATTTAGGTTAATACAACAAGCACTCATCTTTAACCTTCTCACCAATTTGTGAGCCCACTTCCTTATTTCTTATACACATAAATCATGTTTTCTTATCATAATTTTCTTACATCCCATATCATGAGAGAAATAATTTTTTTTGCAGTTCACATTTAATCTTATATCCATTAAACTATGTAGGCAACATTTACTTGCCTCGTGCATATAGAGTTAGCTCGGCCACCTCTTTTTTCTTCTCTCATCCCTCTTTTTATTTTGTGTTGTTGTTTCCCTATCACTTGGGGGCAACTTTACATCCATTTTTATTGTTTTTTTGTACTAGTATCATTATTTATTGGCTTAGGGGTCACCTTGTCATATAACATAATG
Organism: Torreya grandis; assembly: GCA_037957365.1. NCBI lineage: Eukaryota > Viridiplantae > Streptophyta > Pinopsida > Cupressales > Taxaceae > Torreya > Torreya grandis. The sequence goes on from JARHVA010000778.1 coordinate 3,936,910, forward strand.
CCTCTATTACACATGCACAAACAACATATTTTATGTTTTCACTAACATTATGCTTAACCATTGTTTGTGTTGTTTATTTGATTTTTATTATTGTTTTATTTTGCTTTGTTATCTCTCCATTTATTTTTGTTGGTGTTTTGTTTTTCATTCATTAGTTTGTATTCACATTGTGTTATGTATTTATTGTATTTGTTGGTGTTTTATTATGTTTTAATTATTGTTTTGTTTAGTTATTGTTATCGGTATTGTTGTTTTGTTATTTCTTCATTTTTTATTAGTATCTTGTTTGTTGTTTCTTGGTGTTTGTTGCACTTCTTTGTCTTTTGTTTTACTATTTTGTCTTGTCTATTATAATGTTTTGTTCTTTTATGTTTAAATTCATTCCATCAACATTTTGAGTATAGATTTTACTTGGGCTTAATTTTTTTACATCTTGATTTTAAGTTTGGTTACATTTTTGCATTGTTATTTTTATCATTGTTTTTGTTTAAATGTAAATCATTGTAACTTTGGTTTTGGTAATTTTTATCATTATCCTTAGTTATAAATATGCACATTTAAATAGGCCAACTATAATATAAATATAATGTTATTATAATTTACTCATACTTATGATACATAATTTCAATTTTCTATAGTAAAAACCAAGTGCTAAAAATCCAAAAGTCAATGTGGCACCGAAGATCAATTTTTAACACACCATCCTGAACACCTAACACAAGATCTATCCTAGGAAAATTTTGGAAATAAATAAGAATTTGTGCAAGATGTGCATCTCTTGACATACACTATGAGTCTAAGTGACTATTTATATGTTTAGTTTGGGATGTGCTTCTCCTAAATTATATTCTAGAATCTAGTCATACATGAATGGAACAAATACATCAACATTCATATTGTAAATAAGAACGTTTATCTCTTGAAACTAGAATATCAAAACATATCATAATAAAGAGCAATATAAATGAAAAAATTATGTGACAATGAAAGAATATTAAGAGTCCATGTACAAGTAGAAATAAGACAAAAATAAATGTCATACATATATATATATATATCAAAATCATATTTTAAACATCATGAGAGTATCTATACATATCATAAGTACAAAAAAAGAGCTCAACCAATCATCGCTAATCATGTTTGTCCTTAGGAGGACTTTTCTAAAAGCTCTGACCCATCCTAGATGTAGGTGATATTGGTGGACATGGTGGTGGAGGCCCCATGACTACCCATTATGCATCTGACTATGTCATTGGCCACTCTAACTCTACCTCATGTATGGACCTAGATGTGTAACAAGTCTGATGTGACCTCATATACTCCTTATAGGAATCCACTCTCCACTCCATAGGAGCTGCCACCCTATATGCTTTCCTCAAGTAGGTTATCTCATCCTTGACACATAGGAAATCATCATTCACACATAAAGCATCATCCTTATCCATAATTACATCAACCATGGAACTAGTCATCCTACCCCTATATCTATCCCTACTCGATGAGCCTCATCCCTCTCTTATGTCAAAATATCCACCTCTACTCAAATAAAATCCCACTCACTAATATCTATCATAAACTCCATGTCTCATATGACTAAATGGGCCTGAATCCTTTACTAACTTACCACCTATCCTCTGAGATTAATAATCTCTACATCTTTGTCTATAATGAGACCCTATAACCTGGTGGTCTCTCCTTATATTTTAATGAGTTATGTCTGTAACCCATCTATATTACTTTACAACCCTATAATCTCCAAGAGCTATGTAGTAATCTCCCTCTAGAGCTTGTCAATCAAAGCTTGGTCTTTTATAGACCTCTTTGTGATTGAGGTCCCTACCTATCTCTGATCTTGTACATATCTTGGAGGGCCACTACCTCTCTTTTGCCTATTTTTTTGTCTTTATTTCTACCTAAGGCATCCCCTATATCCACATCCTAACCATCCAACTTGACCATCTCTACATCCCTAGCCAGATCTTGTTGTCCCTATGACTATACCACCTGTAATGGAATAACATATAGAATGGTTAGATATATTAGAACCTAACCCTATCACTATGTTAGGGCCTATCCCTGGTCCCTCCTTATATGCATCCACCTCTAATAAAGAACTAACTATTGGGGAAATAACCTCATCAGTCAGATGGGTCTCACTCTAACCAACAATACAACATATGCATTGGTGAACCCTACATATGGCACTCCTCCCACATAAACCCACATAACATGAACCACCCTATCAAAATTTATGATTTCCTTTGCCTTGGGAAATGGTGGCCCCCACTTCCTTATCTCCCTGGTCACATGTGCAAAGTAGTGTGGACCCACCAGGGCTTCGTACTCCATGTCAAACTACTGTTAGAATCAATCTAGCTTATATCTCTCCACCATATAGTCATGGTACCCTATGATGTAAAATGGCATGATCATATACCCAATCATAAATAAGTCCTCCACCTATATCCATTATGGCCCTGAGTAGGAGTGTTAAATAAAATCCCCATCCTCCATCTAATCAATCGCTCACTAATAAAATGATGAGTCCCCTAAGTATCCATAAATTTTTGTTCCTATAGGGTACCATCTCCAAGACATGGGATATTTTGGTCCCCTCTGATATCTAGGCCCCATTGGCCTTGTAATGGTTATGTGCTCATAGGCCCATACTTGTAGCAATGTGTTGTGCCCTATGCTACACCCTTCCTGATATGAAATCATATATATATATATCCCTATACAATTGTGTAAGAATCATAGGTGCCTAGGCAAACCATGTCATTTGATCAAACACCTACTACACCACACCAATCAACCCCAAGGGAAAGAACTACCCACTCTTATTATGAAAAGGAAAGCTACTACCAAGATCTATCAAAACCACCACCTCTATGGGAACTGTCCCCTATCCTTCTCCACCCTCTAGGGGATAATCCAAATCCTCTATGGAGTCGATGTTTATGCACTCATCCAAAATATCATGGTCCACTACCCCAACTAGATCATCTAGCATGGCATGCCATCCCTCCCCCATTCAAGTAATCCTAGGTATTTACATAGGCATACACAAAATATGATATACATCCTATAGTGTCACCATAGCCTCCATAGTTAGTAGATGAAAAGTAGAGGTCTATGAGTTGTACCTCTCTACTAGTGTTGACAAATATGCTTTATCTACATAGATCATTGGCAATTGATCCAGGTGATATAAGTTTACTATTATTAATATGCCCATGAGCTTGTCCATAATTATCCCCTATCGCTACAACACTTAGGATTATAGCTCCCATGATATGATAATTGCAACTTGCTCCTTCATAAAAAACACAAGGTAATGGGTCAAATATCTTTCTATCATTCTCATAATTCTTTTAATTTTGAGGCCTAAACAAATCATTTATGGGCCTTGATCTCTATTCTTATAATGTTAGGCCTGGATTAATCTCCTAGGGCCTCATTATATTTTATTCTATAATTCTCATCATTGTTTTGGTGATCCTACCATTTAACAGGGCATTTTTGCTACTCTACAGGGTGATCCCACTAATTATCATGACCTCACTATTTAGTAGGTCATTCTTGCTAATTGGTAGGATGAACCCATTGATCTTGGTAAAACTATCATTTGATAGGGTGAAAAACACCCAAAAATGAGAGTTTTACATTATCTTGGTGATATTTCCATTTGGAACCATGATCTCATCAAAAGGTCGATGAGATCACTGCTCTCATGGTATTCCCGCCATTTTTGTGGGCAAACTTGCCATTTTCCAAATTGGGAAAATGATGGGATTGCCCAACCAACACTTTCCTATATGCCATAAATATAATAAATGACATACTTAAAAACCAAAAATACTACCTACCAATGTTTTACTCCCCAATGGTCATTGGTACTCTCTCACATTCTCTCCACGATGATGGTGGTGTGGGATATTAGCCAATATTCTCAGCTCTATCACATGAAAATTTCATAGCTCAAAAATTACTATAGTTAGGGGTTCAAATGACTTATTTTTACACCCAAGGGTCGAAAGATAGTAATTTTTTCAAAAATTTCACCCTCTAAGACTATAATCGCATCATTTTATCCCTTGGGCTACTATTTTATCCTCACTAATCTATTTTTCATCCCACTTTCTATTAATTACTTTATTTTTGCTCTGTTTTACTTAAATTAATGAAATTATAATTTATTTTGATCGAGGGCCTAACCATCAAATATTTTTAAAAATTTCCATCTCCCCCTTGAGGGGGAATCATGCATTTGCCCAAACAATGTTTGGATCATTTCATAAACTTGTTTCTCTATAATTCATGCAAATTTAAAAAATGGGAAGTGGGAACAAAATTTATTTCTTCTGATTAAGTGACCTTTTTATTTTTTGAAAAGATGTCACTTTGACTGAATGTCTCACCATGCCTTCTCAAATAAGGGAAAATATAGACATCCAATTCCTATCACTATTGTGTTGCAATTGTCAATCTAAGCAATATCTTGTGACAATGCATAATTTAGGCCAAAATCAGTAAAATGTGTTAAATTATTTGAACTTGTCATAAATAGGTGTCAATTTAGGCTAATATATGCCTAAATGGGGCAATGTATTTTATGTGATTATTATGTTTTCTTAAATCATTTGATTCAAATTATGACAACACAAAATAACACTCTGGACCACTGAATTCTTCTAATTTGGCAACACACATTACGTGCATGTGTTATTTCACATCCATAATGCCCTAACTAGGGTATTGTTCTATACACAATTGACACCTTCTGATTATACTCTAGTCAAATTATGACTCAGTAAAATGACATTTCTGACCAAGTTGATCAAGTGTGCAATAGATTTCCAAAGAATTATAAAAAAATAATCAAAGTCACTTAAGAAAATTAAACCAAATCAAGAGCATAAGTGAAAAATCCATGAAAGTTGTTAAAAATCTATTTATTAGAAAATCATTCTTCAAATATGCATCATCCCATGACATCATAAATGGGGTGGCATCCATAATCCATTAATAAAACAAATATCAAGATTATGCTCATACATGCCTCATCAATGCACCATTATTCTAAATATTAATTAGAATATTTACAACTTGTCCCTCCAAAATTGAATCAATTCATGGCCACACATCTTTATCTCAATATGGATGGTCATATTTGATCCTAAACCTTTTCAAAAAGTTATAAATACAAGGTCTCACCATTGATTAATAGATCTTGAATAATGTAATGCTATTATGCAAAATTATCTCTATAAAGCTTCACCTATTTGCACAAATTGATCAAACTTGTCATCATAAGCCATTAGTGCACTAGGAAATTATGAAAGAGCATGCTACTCATCATTGAGATAGACTTGAATCACCAAATCTAGGGAAATTTGTGATTTTTGGTCGTTCTTGGAAAGAGGGATGTTATTTAGAAGATTTAGTAGTAATCATTTCTTAAATAACTCTTAAAATTCACTAGAAATTCCCTATGAGGTATTAAGCTTCATGTTTTAGATATATATGCTTCTTTATAGATGTTTTCTTGATTAACGCATCTTGTAATATTACTCTACACTAAAGAACATACATTTTTAGCCCATGCCATACTTGCAAGAAGGATTAGGTTTACATCTTAAATTATCTATTATAGGCACAATATAGAGTTCCAAATTTTGTGAACATAGGAATAAGAACCCAAAAACATAGGCATAGGTGCTCCCAAAAATTAGAAATAGTCCCGCAAACAGGACACTAGCATCATTTTTAGGAAACTAGAGACACATGGTGATACTATCTAGGTAGGGTGCTATTATCCAAGGAGGAATCTGACTCAAGGACCCTGTTGATGACATTTAGACCTATCTAAACCTATCAATACCTAGATATTTTGTGATATTTTTTTTCTAGATAAGTCTCTATTTACACATATTTATTAAATTAAAATTAAGTCAAATTATATAAAAAATTAGTGGTTATTTCTTGCATATTATTTCATTGATTTAGACAACTCAACCCTTTAATCTAACTTAAGATTTACATAGTAAAATCCTAAAAGGTTAAAACATCTAGCTAGTAAGCCTTACCTTATTAGTGACACTATTGTGCAACTAAGCTTCCTAATCTTATAATTATTATATCCACTCTTTAAGATATTTACTTTGATTATTTCTCATTATCAAATTATGCTGATGGTACTAAACCTAAAACCTAGTTTTTATATAATGGGAATTTATGTATATTGTAAGTATAAAATGTACTTATTGTGAAATGTAACTTCCACATTTTCCATACATGTATACTAGCATAGTTGTAGCTACCAAGTATTAAAAAAAGGGATTTCATTTATGATAAATTTTGAGTATTGAGTGTGATTTTTACCACTAAGATATTGGAGGGGAATGGGATTTCTTAGGAAGGCCAACAATCAAATTTGAAAATATTGGGAAGTCAAGGGTTGATAGTATGTATAAATTTCTACCATTATAGTTATAGATACAACATATTATAAAGACAAGATTTCTATTATGCTAAGATGGATTCCCGTGCCTTGTTCAAAAGATCCCATTTTTTCAAGCAGTATAGAGTGGATTATGAAGTTGATTGTTAGTGGACTAAAATTATATTTAAATTTGGAATGAACAAGGTTAGAATTTTTATTTTTTAATTTTTTCCTTCATCATTTCATTAGTCTTATATTTTAGACAAAAACTATTGCATTTGGTATAGAATAAAAAATGGAAAACTCAACAGAACACTCAAAAATGTATGTATGAAGCATCAACATACTTTCTAGTTTGAATTTTAAATTTCACTTATGGAATTTATATTTTTATAGGAATTTCTAAGAGTCTTTTACTACATATGAGACAAATTTATTGATGGGTAAAATTTACCATGTTACTATAAGAATATTTCTTAGGATATTTATATAAATTATCCCATTTTTTATATTTACATATCTTGTTGGTGGGTGAAAAACCCAATAAAAATAATTATGACTGATTATTAGATCTTGATATCTGTTATCATATTCCTAATTCCAAAAATCACAATCATTAAGTAGAATATGTACCACTTACCCTGATGAAAAAGCTAGGTTTTAGTTTTAGTCCCATTGACATAGTCTAAAATAGAGAAATAATCACAAGTAAATAACTTAAGGAGTGGATATCATACTTAAAATATCATAAATCTTAGTTGTAGAATAATATATTTAAAACCTATTGACCAGTTGAAAGAAAATGAATTCTTGTTCATGTGAACAAATCATACCAAAAATACCTAAATATGATTGAGAATGTGAAAAATATAATAGAGGTTACAATATACTCTTGAAAATAATTATAACCATTTTGAAAAATCACCACATGATAAAAATTTCCATGTAAACTACATTAACTACCCATAGGTTAGCATTTGGAACAAGGTGTGGAGATTCATGTTAGCATAATCAAAAGCCTATTTTTTTAATATATTATAATTGCAACTAAATTGGTATACATGAATGAAAAATGTGGAAATACACATCTCATGAACAATTTGAAAAAAATGCCTTAGAGAAATGTGATCTCTTGTTAGTGGGAAAAAATCCTTATGATTAATTATTAGATCCTAATATCAATTATCATTTTACTAATTCCCAATAATCACACTCAACAATCAAAACATACACTATTGACATGACTTCTCCTCAAATGTTTGTATTCTTAATAGAAAAATTACTTACCTTAAATAATGGTTTTTATGAACACCAAATAAAAATCACCACCATAGGTCTCAAACGTATTGGCTAGTTGCAGGAAAATGACTTCATGTTCACTAATTTATCTTTTTTAGGATTATGGAATGTAACCTAAGGTTGATAAAGATCTGAGTAATAAATTAGTGAATAAAATACTACAATATCAACAACCATTGATTTGCACAATAATTAACTTATTTTAATATTATACAAATAACAACAAATTTGAAAAGATGTACCTAGAAAATATGACTAAGATAGACAAGTGGAAGGCAAACAAGTGATGTAAGAGTAGGATAGAGTGTCGCCAATAGAGAACATGTGTCAAAACCCTCTTTAGACAATAATGCATCCCTCTTTGTCAATAGGGAATTATGATATTGACCTTCTTTTCTATGCTAATGATGTTGTGTAGGTGAATTAGTGAAATTATGGGAAGACCTTCACTCTATTTCAAAAATCTTGTGCTTGTATGACCAAGACCTAGATCATCTTATATTCTTTACTTTGATTGATTTCACTATGAAACCCCAATCCTTCATGCTTGATAGGGTTTTAATGAACACAAGTGGAAGAAGAGTGGCATTATCCAGGTATGTTGGATGAGACCTAAACACCCATGTGATGAGCTCTACCTACATACCAATACCTTGAAATGGGATCAAGCCTTATGTATTTATCTTGATCTAAGTTCTAGTGCAAGTGAGAGTGATTTTAGTATGCCTAAGTATAAATGAAAATATGAATGCTTTGAGTTATGTGGTCTTAGGTAACCTTTAGATTCAAGGTTCAATCAAGAAGTCTACTACAGGTGTGATCACAAGAAACATGTCACAAAAAATTTGCATGATGACTTGATCAAACTAAGTCATAGTTTTGAAAATGTCTTAAATTTTCATGAAAGATAATGGTATCAAATCATGTCTAATGAGTAGGTATATGAGTCTAGTCTATTTAAAAGTTTATGAGAGAAAGGATTGAATAGTTTTTTTGAGAGAAAATGTATGATGCCCTAGGTTCAAGTATCAAATAGCTGCCAAGAAGAAGAACCTTTATCATTAATGCTAAAGGGGGAAAAAGTTATTGTTTCAAAGATCCAGTATTGAAGAAGATCCAACTTGAAGGAAAAATAATGATTTACTATGATTAAGAATGTTTGCCATCAATTACAAAGGGAGATATTTTTGAGGTATGTTCGTAGTGTTGGTATTAAGGTAATAAGGTTATCATTGATGTAAAAGTTAAGTTGAATGTCCTTCATGTCAAAATTTAGAGCTGATATCATGTTTGGTGAAGTGGTGTGTGACAAAGAAGTTTTTTCTCTCTATTGAGAGAAAATTTGAAGGCAACCTTGTAATTTTTCTAAGGTTTTATGAGATGTCAAGATTATGTTTAAGATACAAGGGAAGAATCTTGATTGAGCTCTAAGTACTAAGGAGCACACAAGGTAAACAAATGGGTCAACAAGTCTTAGCATAAGGTTGTGATGTGATAGAGCTCATAAAGTCTATTGAGATTATCCTTGTCTTCAGAGACTTATGTTTAAATAATGACATTATTGAGAACAATCTTGTTTGTATCCAAACTCTGAGTATTAGGTATCTTGAGTAAGTCTAGTTTAACTTTGTGAAGAAGATGTATGCATGAAGCATAGTAAATCTTTGTGATTTGGGTCAGTACAAGTAAGATAAAGTGCCCTAATTTGTGTTAAAAGTGATCAATAGATAAAGGAGCTTATTTATGAGTTTCAAGGTCTAATTTTTAGGCTCAATCTTTACTTGAAAGACCTAGTGAAATGGCATAGGTCTGGTAGCATGATGAGTTGAGCCATTTGAGACCTGAGTGAGTAAGTTTGGTAGTTTATGAGTAATATATGAGATCACATGACATGTGTATGAGGTTTTTAATATATTTTCATAGGTTTTAATTCATGATCATAGTGTAAGTATGACTAGTAATGTAAGGCCTAGTATGCAAAGTGACCTATAGTGGCCTAATGAGGGGTCAATATCATTTATAAAAATGGAAAATATTTTTAAAGAATTTAAATAGGTGTGATAGGTCATTTTAATTTTGTGTACAAATTTTAAAGTCAATACCTAAAGGATAAATCATGAAAACCTATGATAAGGTTCCCTATGTGCACCGAATGGGGTGTTACAAACCCTAAAAGAGATTTATTGTACTCATTGGTATGTTAAAAATTTTCATGAGAACTTGATCAATTCATGGAAGTTTTGTAATTTCCCTATCTTTATTTTCCTAGCATTGGTTTTAAAAATGAGGGGCAATCCTTTATGAATGATTGCTAAGAAGTGAAACTAGTCAAAAACATTATAATGACCCATTAAGAAATATCTAGTCATTTATGCCTCAAAATGGTTTTTTTGGCCTATTTTTATGTTTTTAAAATTTAAATTACTCTTCAATGTTTCCTTATATGGTTTTGGTTTGTCTTGACAGTGGGTAAAAGCTATAAGAAACCCCTTATTTTCAAGAATTTTGATGTAGTAGGTAGGGTTGTCTAGGTCAAAGCATGAAAATGGATGGAGGATGATGTGTAAGACTTATATTTTATTCCAATTAAATTTTATGGGTATTTTTTAGACCAAAAATGTGATAAACTAGCCATGGAAGTTAGCTTATCACTAAACAGGCCTAATGAGTGAAACAGTGAGAAACCTAGGTGGGAATGAGAATGAGATTATGGATTAGTTGAAGAATACTAGGGATGGATTATAATACATGTTTTCATTATTAAATACCTATATATTATATCCACTTGGTTTACAATTTTTTATTATGCCTATACTCATGCAAAAAGTTGTCATCAAATTGGTTTGTCTAACACAATGAAGTCTGTGTAGAGTGAAGTAGTGAGATTGGTCTGTAAGACCAATATTGATATAGGAAAATGAAATATATGTTTTTAGATATGATATAATAATTATAAATTTTCATTAAAACCCATTTTAATATCACACAAGTGTTCACATAGGTGTTTTAATATTTGATTTTCTTGACTATGGTTTTGATGCTACATGCAACTTTCTATGTGTATGTGAAAATGATGCTTCTAAGTCATTATGCACTAATTTTAAGGATACAATGATATTCAATGTGTTATAAAGGTTTAATAAGATAATTTTCATGTATTTTTATTCAATTTAATTCCCTTTTAAAGTATGATAAGTCAAATGTTTTTGACTATTTGTTGGCAGTGTTTGGTGGTTCTAAGTAAGCCATCTATAGGAGTGTTCTTTGGGGTCTTTTGGCCTATGTGGTGAAGACCAAATAATTTGGGAAATAATTTTAAGTAAATAATTACTATACATATTATTTTATGTGTGGTTTATGTCTCAAATTTGTGTATATGGTTCAAATTTTCAAGACAGACTTTCTGGCAGTGAAAAGGCCTAATGGTAAGTAGACCTAATTGGATGGTTCAAGGAGTGAAAAGATCCAAATGGTGTTGGGGACATAATGAGATATTATGGGGGTATATAAATTTTTAATATGAATTTTTTCATCCATTTTTTAAGGATAAAAGTGTTTAAATGAGTTCTAAGTGAAATGTGTGCTTAGGGAAGGCCTAATTACATTAGATCTCTATTAGGCCTAATGGTGGTTTTAGCCCTTAAGGGTAATGACAAACCTATATAATGTTTTTTTCACTTGTGAAACATGTGTAGAGATATATTTAAAGTATAATCCAAGTCTAGTGAAGTCCTTGGCTGACCAATATGGGTATGAGAAATAATCAAGTATAAAGTCAAGGCCTAATAAGCCTATTTTGACTAGTTAGAGCATTGAGCTATTGAGAGAAGGACATAGTGTTTTGGAGAACATATTAAGGTATTGATATCATTATATATATGAGTTTAATATGATATAATTATCTAACTATGTTTATATATATGTTTAATAATGTCATTTGACCTAATTCTACCAAGGAGAGGGCTAATGGAGTGAGAAGGCCTAATAGGCTATTGAGAAAGAAAGAAGTGTGAGAAGAGAAAATAGATAAGGTCATATTTATTTGAGTAAGCAAAAGATGTCCAAGGGTGATCAGAGATTCAAGTTATCTAATTTGGTGCTTGGTTTCCTAGGGTGTTGGAGCCTCCTTGCAAGTTGAAGCTTGTTAAAATCCCTAGTTGAGTTGGTGCTTGACTAGTGAGGGGTTGGTGTTCCTTGTGGGGTTGGTTCCTCACCAAAAGTTTGATTCAATGATTATAGGACAATATTTTAGGTTGTGCATTAGTGGTTCTTATTCACCTAAAGGGTTTCCCACATATATCTCATTTCTTTATATTATTTGTTTTCATATATGCTTGTGTATACATTAATTTATGTAAGTAAATGAATGCTTCATGAATCTTAAATGAAATTGGAGGACTATTTTAAATAAAATTGATTCACCCCCCGCTCACAGTATCTATACTTAAAACACCTTCATTGTCCCTTCCCTGTCCTTAAAAATTATTTGACTATTTGCATTAGACTATCATCCCCATCAACCTTTTAATCTAATTGATAAACCTTATTTAGGGTTTAGGCCTTCCACTAACTAACCTAGACTATGACCTAATTTATTTTTTTCAATAATGATACTAGGTTGATTGGGTCAACCTTATCGCCCTAAACTTTCTAAAAAGACTAGGGTGGGTTATATTTTCCTATACAAACACATCCATTTCATAATTCTTAGAGAGACCAAAAGATTTAATTATTCATTTGAATTCCTTTACAATTGATTTTTTTCCTTTCTACTTGAGGAGCCTTAGCTTAGGGTTTATACTTGGATAAAAAATTGTCTTATAGAAAAGTCTTGTATACTTTGGCCTTTATTAGTGATCCTTATGAACCACAACAATCTCTTTTGAATAACCTTTGGCCAAGGGAGAGATTGAGTCTAGATGGATTCATCTTCAAGGTAATTATCTCTAACTTTACTCCTCTCTTTAGTAGATAGAAGTATCATAAGTAAAGGCTTTTGAATATATTGCTCTCTCCATGCATTAGGGTTTTACCTATACATAGTTTAATGAGTATTATCTTATGCATGTTTAATTTTATTTTTACTAACCCCTACTTTGTACCATAATATTTTTTGAAAAATAGATTATATTTTTCTTTACTTGTTATTAGTTTAGTGAATATGAAAACATAGGACCTAGTTAGGGTTATTGCATAGTTTTTCTTGACTGGAGGCTTTGGAACCCTCCCTAGTGAATTTATTATGGTAAGACATCCCTTAGATAGATATAGAGGATGCATCTTGGTTATGACCCAAAATATATAATGTATCCACAACCAAAAGTATAAGAAAGATTTACCTTCTCCAAACTAGGATTGATTTATAGATCTATTGCATTTCCCATTGCATACATTCTAGTGAACCTGATGTGAATCCAACCCTTGTAAGTTTTCTTTCACGCTATTATTTTTTTCATTTCATTATGTTTTTATATATTTTTAGTATTGTATCAAAAAATTCACTATATTTTTAACTTTTATGCATAGGTTTAACATACTATTGCATCAAAAAGACTTTGTTTTATCTATGTTGGTCTTCAGATCAAAGATTTCCACATAGTACTCATATTTAGTAATATATTATCATATAAATTTAAATAGATTGACTTTTTTAGCTTATTCTTTCTACCAGCATATAGGTTAACAAACACTATCAAATAGGTCAACCCTATTCTTTATTCTTATCCACACATAGGGTTTTACAAAACATAATCAAATCAATCAACTCAATTTATAGAATTTGAAAGTAGCAATTCATGCACTTTAGCATAAATTTAGAAATCTTAACCATTTTCAAGCCCTTCAAGGTTCCCCTATTTTTCTTCTTTATCATTTTAGTACTTTTTTCAATTTTATTTTTCACAAGTTAGTAGTCTTTAAAACTACAGCCATACAACCAACTAGGTCAACTTGGTTGACATAGTTCTATAGTTTATCTTCTATTTGAGAGACATAATCAACCTATTCAACTATATTATTAAATAATTGATTTTATAGAATAGTATTGACCCAATCAAATATATTCTATATTATTTTCATATAGTGTTGCTTGAACTGACTTTGTATTATTCTCAATTAAGGAATTAACAACTATTTACTATTAATTAATTCACACTTCCTATTTAGCTATTTTCATTCTTAAAGTAACTCACATAGTCTAAATAGATGGTTTTTAAAATTACTATTTAGTTACACTATTTTTCACACACAACCAAGTCACATAATAATCGAAATGCATTTAAGCACTTATCTTCCCAATGCCTACCTACTTGAATTTCATCACCAAGGGGGAGGATGACTTGGATTTTTGGAGAAGTATAAATACATGGTTAATGGTATATATTAGAAAATAACTTGAAACTTTATCATTATGGGATTATGAAGTGAGGGGGTAGGCCCTAATATCAAGCTAGTACCATTACCAACACAGAGCCTTTTCAGCCCAAACATCTTGAAACCATTCCTAGATTACTCTTCTATTTCCCTATTTCAGCGAACTCTTTTATCACATTTAAATCAACACTTTCTAATCACATTTAGGATGACCACTTAGTTATAATTTAATTTTTAGTTGATTTATTTCTCTTTGATCATTGTGTGTTGTATTTCAAAAATTTGCATTAGCCAATGTTGGTGCAAGGTTTTATGTTGTGTGCCTTAATTAGATCACCCACATTGATCCAATCGCTTGTGTATTTGATTTCATTCTTACTTCACTTATCTTTAAAAACTTTTTCTCTATTTTAAAACACTATCATTCTATTCTATATAGTATATTATAGATTTTTCCTTCTCCTACCTATAGTACATAGTCGACCAACATAATTGTGTCTCTTATCTCTTTATTCTACCCTCTATCCAATAGTACACAATCAACCCAGTCAACTTTGTATTATTTTCTACCCTCTATCTAATAGTACGTAGTCAACCCAATTGACTCTATTCTCTTCTCAACCTCTATCTAGTAATACACATTTGACCCAACTGACTATGTACTCTTCTTAGCCTTTGTCTAATAGTACAGAGTTGACCTAGTCAACTATGTACCTATTAACTAACATTTTTATTCAATATGGTCGACTTAATTCTCTATCTGGCCAACTTAGTTCTCTATACCTAATCTCTCTTTTCTTAAAATCTTGTTCTTTTACTCAAGCATCATGAAATCCCTTATTAGAATATTCTTGGATAACTTGAATCCATTTAGACACTATATGGGGTATTTTTTCTCTATTTCTTTACCTCCTAAGAGAACCCTCATTCTTGGAGCTCTTATACCCCTCCTTCATCTATGAATTGTAACATGGTTCAAATCATACATCAAGATGAAGTAGGTGGATCTAATATTTTTTGTACCTATCAAGACAATTCACATCTTCAATCATCTCAACACAATGTGGGAATGATTGACACGAGTCTATCCAATAAGCCCACTAGTAGTCCACCTACTAATAATCCTCCCCCTAATACTAATTTAGGGAGTCCTATAAAAACCAACCCAATAATTGATACCACCCAAATTTTTACACAGATAGTGTAACAAATGAACACAATTCAAACATCTAACACCTCCCAAATGATGCAATTATAACATCATTTGATCAATATTGATAATCAACCTCTAGTTTTAATCCCTCAAAATAATCTAAAATTTATTCCTTACCTCTTAGAGATGTCACAGGAAATGTTATTCCCTATGTTGGGTGTGGAGCCTGATTATCTTCCAAGATCAGAGGTTAAAATTTTGATGTTATTTCAGCTAGGTTTTGATCCCATTCTTTGAATCCCTCATGATGTGGGGGGTTGCAAGGGGGGAACCACTGATTATAGGTTTATAGATATAATGGTAGATGTTATGCTTAGGTGTTTTTTTACCTTAAAAGGTAATTGAAATATGGTTGAGAGGAGGAGGAATAAAAATTAACATAGAGTGGAGGTAGAGAAGGTAGAGAGTGTAATAGGGTTTGTTATAAAATTTTATTTCTCTATTGTATTACTGAAATAATATACTGGACAAGTTTGGTGGATGTAGCCCACTTTAGGTGAACCACATTAAATTTGGTATCTCTTGTTATGTGTATGTTTTCTATTTATTTTCTAAACGTTTGATTAATTCATTTATTAGTTTCTCTTGTATGTAATTTGGGGATAAATTTGGGTTTCAATTTATCCTAATAAGTGGTATCAGAGCAAAGGTTTTTTGCATAATTTTAAATCATAGGAATAAAAAGGTTTGACCTTGAGTGGGAGCTATGGCAGATGAAAATAAATCTAAGGTGGAGAAGTTCAATGGATAGAAATTTGGATTGTGGAAGATGTAAATGGAGGATTACCTTTACCAAAAGGACCTATATTTGCCATTGGGAGAGCTAGCCAAGAATCCATTGAAAATTTTAGATGAAGCTTTGGAAATATTAGATTAAAAATCCCTTGGAACCATATGGTTGTGCCTTACATATTTTTTAGCATTCAACATATCACAAGAAAAGACAACATAAGGTCTTATGATCGCATTAGGCAAGTTATATGAAAAACCCTCTGTCTCAAAAAAATATTTTTGATGAAAAAAATATTTGATATGGGAATGTCTAAAAATGGTTCAGTACTAGATCATTTAAATTAGTTTAACATGGTTACTAGTTAGTTACATTCCATAAATATTGACTTTGACAATGACGTTAGGGATCTTCTTATTCTTTGTTCCTTGATTAAAAGATGGAATATCTTAGTAATGGTAGTAATCAATTGTATGTCTAATAATGCTAAACTAAAGTTTGAAGATGTGGTGGGTGTTATCCTAAGCAAGGAAATGTAAAGGAAAATCACAGGTGAAATATCCATATCTAGAAAGGCATTAACAATGGAGAATAGAGGAAGGTATAATAATAGAGGAAGAGGAAACCGTGAAAAATCAAAAGGGGTTGCAAGATCTAAATCAAGAGGCAAGATGGAATGTTGGTTCTATGGTAAGCCAAGACACATAAATAAAGAGTGTTGTTTTTTAAAAGATAAATTAGGTAAGGACCAATAGGAAGGTAATAAAGAAGAAAATGTAGTAGGTGATGTACTATAAGATGCTCTTATACTTTCTTTGGATAATATTGTTGAATCTTGGGTTTTAGATTCAGGTACTTCTTTTCATGTGACCCCTCATAAATATTATTTTATAGATTATGTTCAAGGTAATTATGGGAATGTTTAAGTTGGTGATGATGAAACCTATAGTATTGTTGGAAAAGGAAGTTTTCAAGTTAAATTATAGAATGGAAATACTTGGGTGCTGAAGGATGTCATGTATGTTCCAAGCTTGAGGAAAAATCTAATCTCTGCAAGGCAGCTAGGTAGTAAGGGTTGTATGGTCACATTTACATCTAAATCATGGAAGGTTACAAAGGGTTCTATGGTGGTTGTAAAATGTAAGAAAGTAGGCAATTTATATTTTTCTATAGATAATGTTTATTCATCTTGTGTTGTAGCTGCTACAGGTAAAGACGCAGCTTTGTGGCATTTCAGACTTGGCCACATGAGTGAAAAGGGAATGAATACCCTACATATAAAAGATAAACTACCAGGTTTGAAAGAATTAGATATGGACTTTTGTGAGTATTATGTATATGGGAAATAAAAATGTGTGAGGTTTCTCAGGGTTAGACCAGCTAAGAAGGAGCAAAAATTAGAGCTTGTGCATATAGATGTATGGAGACCAACTTAGGTATCTTCACTTGGTGGTTTAAATTATTATGTTACATTTATGGATGATGCAACTAGGAAGGTTTGGGTATACTATATAAAAAGGAAGTCTGATTTTTTTGATACATTCAAAAAATGGAAAGCTTTAGTTAAAAATGAAATAGGTTTAAAACTAAAATGTCTCAAATCAAATAATAGAGGTGAGTATTGTAGAAACGCTTTTAATAATTACTATTTATAAAGTGGAATTCATAGACAAAAAATAGTCCTAGGAACACCACAATATAATGGTGTGTCAGAAAGAATGAATAAGACTATTATGGAGCATGCTAGATGCATGAGATTGCATGCAGGTTTGCCTTTACTATTTTGGGCTGATGTTGTAACTACAATAGTTTATCTGATAAATAAAGGGCCTTTGAGTGTTTTGGATGGTGGAATACTAGAGGAGGCATGGATTGGAAATAAGGTAGATTATTATTTTTTAAGATTTTTTGGTTGTGAGGCATTTTCTTATATTGATAAAGATCATAGGAATAAGTTAGAAGCTAAGTCTCAAAAATGCACATTTATTGGTTATGGAACTAATGACTATGGATTCTAGTTGTGGAATGTAGAAGATAAGAAAATAATTAGGAGTAGAGATGTTGTGTTCTATGAAAAAGTCATGTATAGGGACCAGTTGCAGGAAAATATGTAAGAAGAATCCAAAAGGGAATATATAGTATTAGAAGACATTACACAAAAACATGTCCCAGAGGTTCCTAATCAAAATGTGAAACAAGAATAAGTATCTCAAACCCCTATTAGAAGATCTACAAGAGTAACTAGACCACCTGATCATTTTTATCCTTCTTTATATTATTTATTACTTACTAATCGTGGTGAGATAGAAAGCTATGAATAAGTAGTACATATTGATGCCAAAGATAAGTGGGAGCAAGCTATGGATGAGGAGTATGATGCTCTAATGAAAAAATAGACATGGGATTTGGTGGAGCTTCCCAAAGGAAAGAAGGCATTGAAAAATAAGTGGGTATATAGGATAAAGGAAGAGAATGAAGGTAAAAAGAAATTCAAGGCCAGAATGGTGGTTAAAGGTTTTGCATAAAAGAAACGTATAGACTTTGATGAAATATTTTCTCCAGTAGTTAAAATGAATTCTATAATAGTTGTTTTAAGTTTGGTAGCAGTAGAAGATTTGCACCTTGAACAATTAAATGTGAACACTGCATTCCTTCATGGTGACTTAGAGGAGGAAATATATATGGAGAAACCATAGGGATATGAAGTCAAAGGTAAGGAGAAAATGGTGTGCAGGTTAAAGAGTTTTTATGGCCTAAAACAAGCTCAAGATAGTGGTATTTGAAATTTAATAGTTTTATGATAGAATAGGGTTATTGGAGATGTCATCTAGACCATTGTGTATATTTTAAAAGTTTTGAAAATGGTAGCTACATTATTTTCCTTTTATATGTAGATGATATACTTGTAGTTGGTTCCAACATGCATAATATTAATATACTCAAGAAATAGTTAAGTGATTGCTTTTATATGAAGGATCTAGGTGTAGCTAAATAGATATTGGTATATGGATAACTAGAGATAGAAATAATAGGAAGCTAGAATTATCATAGGGAGAGTACATCAGAAAAGTGTTGAAAAGATTAATATGTAGGATGCAAATTAGTTGGGACACCTTTGGCTGTACACTTTAAATTAATAAAGGAGAAATGTCCTAAAACACAAGAAGAAAATAACTTGATGTCTAAAATTCCATACTCACCAATAGTTGGCAGTTTAATGTATGGAATGGTGTGTACAAGGCTAAACATTGCACATGCAGAGGGAGTGGTGAGTAGGTTCATGAGTGATCTAGGAAAGGAACATTGTAAGGAAGTAAAATGGATCCTTTATTATTTAAGATGGACCATAGATACAATGTTAAGATATGGTGGATTAGATGTAACATTAAAAGGATATGTTGACTTAGATATGGTAGGTGACTTGGATGGTAGAAGAACTATAGGGTATGTGTTTATAGTAGGTGGTAAAATAGTTATTTGGGTATCATGATTATAGAAGGTTATGGCACTTTTAACCATAGAGGTTGAGTATGTTTCTGATACAAAAGCAAGCAAGGAAATAATTTGGTTATAGAAGTTGATGGAAGAATTGGGACATAGTCAAGAAATATGTACTCTATATAATGATAATCAGATTGCAATCTATCTAGCCAAAAACTTAGCTTTTCACTGCAGGACAAAATATATTCAGTTGTGTTATCATTTCACTCATTCAGTGATAAAGGAAGAGCAAATAAAATTGGAGAAGATACATATTATTAAAAATCTTATGGATATGATGACCAAGGTAGTTACAAGAGAAAATCTAAATATTTTCTTATCTTTGATTGGTCTTCGTGGATGATAATTAAATTATGAAACTTGTCTAGGTTTAGATATTACAATGGATGTAGTAGCGGTGGAGTTGCTACACTCAGTCTCCAAGTAGGATATTGTTGGGTATGGAGCCTGCTTGTCTTCCAAAATCAGAGGTTAAAATTCTAATGTCATTTTAGTTGGGTTTGGATCCCATTCTTTGAATCCCTCATGATGCAGGGGGTTACAAGGTTAAAATTTCCTTATTAAATTGTATTTTTGTAGTCAATTTGGGCCATTGATTATAGTTTTCTAAATCTAACAGTAGAGGTTATGTTTAGGTATTTTTCACCCTACAAGGGTAATTGAGATATGGTTGAGAGGAGGAAGAATAAAAATTAACACAAAGTAGAGGTAGAGAAGGTAGAGAGGTGTAATAGGGTTTGTTACAAGATTTTTTTTCTCTATTGTATTGTTGAAATAATATACTAAACAATTTTGGTGGATGTAGGCCATTTTGGGTGAACCACATTAAATCTGGCATCTCTTGCTATGTGTATGTTTTATATTTATTTTTTGAATGTTTAATTAATTTATTTCATAGTTTCTCTTGTATGCGATTTGGGGATAAATATAAGTTTCAATTTATCTTGACACCCCAACCTATCATGAATAACAAGATGCTTTAAAACATCCATAATGAGATTTTAACTCCTTTCATCATTTCCATTGACATTGGTAATATATCTCCAACTATCAAGTATGATGGGACTAATGACATGACATATTTTCTTAAGGAATTTGGCAACATTTATAAAGAGTGGATCCAAACTAATACTTTCACCACCACTAAACTTCTAGTTAAAACCTTCACTGGCAATGTATTAGAATGGTACAACCAATTTTTCCAACATTACATCTAGAAACTATAGGATTTAGTCAATCCTCTCATTAAATAATTTCAACATAATGACCTTCCCTAAAATTGCCTTAGCCATTTCATCAATGCTAAACAATTTCACACTAAATCAGCTCATGATTTTATCAAACAATGGAAATATTTGGCCCATAATGTTGACCATAGCATTACTGATGATAATCTATATAAACTCTTTATAACTGGTTTAACTTCTTCTCTTCAATATAAGGTTGAACTTTTACCCCTCAAATTCTTAACAAAGCTCTTGACCATGCCATATGTCAAGACTTATTAATGAAGAAAATTGAACCTAATATCAAATTGCTTAAGGGATATTTTCAAACTTATACCAATGCAATCACTGTAAATACTCCCCAAACCAAACCAAGAATTGCCAAGGATGACAATCCCACATATTCTCACATACCATTAACTATGCAACAAATGAAACAATTTTTTCTGCCCTATAAACCATTTATTTATCCTAATGATCCTCCTAAATGGTATGACCCTAATCAATTTTTTTGGTTCCATTCCAACATTGGTCATTCCCATGAAACACGTTTACCAAATTTTTTGTCTCTTACATGCTTGGATACTCCTTCAATCACAAAGCTATGATCCAGTTCCATTGTCAAGATTACCAAATCACTTCTCAAAAATGACAAGATCCCAAAACTTCCTCTTCTAATAACCAAAAATCTTTTTCCACATCTAATGCTCAACAAACTACCAAGGATGTTTGTACCATTTATGTTGACTATGACCAATATTACAAAAACTCTCAATATGTTAATACAATTAAGGTCAATTATCATCATAAAGTGGATCACAAATATCATGTCACTAAACCTAATAAGAGAAACTTCT
This sequence comes from Torreya grandis, assembly GCA_037957365.1. Classification (NCBI taxonomy): domain Eukaryota; kingdom Viridiplantae; phylum Streptophyta; class Pinopsida; order Cupressales; family Taxaceae; genus Torreya; species Torreya grandis. The sequence continues at coordinate 3,958,556 of JARHVA010000778.1, forward strand.
CAAAGATACTACAACATTTCATCTAGCATCAGAATATAATGAGGAACCATCTCTTTCTTACAAACCCCAAACCACTTCCATTCCTTCAAAATCTACATTACCTTCTAAAAATTGCATTGGTTCTTCTTCTAAATTCCATTGGAACTTATTAGAAGATATTAACTCCATAATTTTAAATATTACTCTTATGGAGTTAGTTTGAACCTCTCCTTATCATCACAAGTTCCTCATGAAAAAATTACAATAAATTAAGGACCCATCTTATATAGAAGATTAACCACCCTCTCTTGAGCCTCAACCTACCAACATGCATACCATCGAATCCATTGTTCCTTCTTCTAAACCTTCCATTGAGTTCTTTCAAGAAGACATGATTAATGACAAGATCATTTTTTCATGCTAATGATCCACCCTTATTCTTTAAAATAGCAATTAATACCACCCTTATCTATAAATTTTTTATTGATGAAGGGTCTAGTATTAATGTGACATATTTTTGGCTCATCTAATAATTTGGATATATTAAAGATCATCTCAAACAAACCCACCTAATATGTCATGCATTTGATAAAACTAATCAAAATCCACTTGGTTGTATTTAGCTCCACCTTACAATCAGACCTAAGATTGTTCAAACCAATCTTATGGTCCTTGATTTGTCCCTATCTTAAAACATACTCCTAGGTCAACCATGGACTCATAGAATGAGAGATATCACCTCTTCCAATATCTAATGTATCAAGTTTATTCATAATGGAAAAAGGTATAAATATGAGGCCAATCCCAACCCTTGGAGTATTCAAATTCCTTATACTAAATCTTAATATCACATTCCTACCATTCTAAGAATCAACAGTGTTCCCTTACCTAAATTTTTTAACATCAATCCAGACCTACATGTCACTCTAGTTGATTAAAATGATGATGAACCTAATTAATTGCAACATACTTTCAAAACTACTAAGATACCTCCTTATATATCATAGTGGTTCCCTCCTTATTTATTGCCTCATGATCATACCATCCCTCTCATTGATGAGACCACTGATTTTCCCCTCCATATAATGTTCATGATGCATATTAATCTGAATATACATTCACATGCAATGATTATGGAGTGGCCAAATTATTCCAATATCTTTTAATCATGTCTCCACATAAATTTAGTAATCTCAATATTTCCCCTTTTGAAATTCCTCCTGAATCTCAAGCATGTATAATTTATACAACCTATGATGATAACTACATCATGGCTCAAGCTCAATCATGTGACATAGATGTTCAACATTATTAGAAAACTTTATCCCAAATACATGCTTTCAACCATGATGTTCATACCATTTCCACTACCTCTAATTTAACTCCCAAAGGTCATGTACCTCTTGTTAATTATCCACATATTGATACTCCTTGGGTGGTAGAACAAGTCCTACCTTTCAAACCTCTGACAACTCTTGCACCTTTTATACCACCTATAGATTTAATCTTTGCATCCAATCCTTTCCCTGTCAATGATGTTAATGATAAATTCATTAAATATGATCAACCTTCTTCCCCTACTCCTAAGATTACATTAGATGCCAAGGCCATAGATTTACATCAAATACATTTTGAATATGATTGCTAAGGTAATGAAATTCTCAATATTAAAGTATATGTCAAGTGTTATGGTCCTCTTTGCACTTTCCTAGTGATAAATCCATTCTTGAATTGCTTCATTCTTGAGAACTTCGACTCCCTCAATAATATAATAAACTCAAGAATTTTAGTTATAAAACCCCTTGTTTAAACAACTTTATCATTAGTATCAACCCTAAATCAAATACCATTTCCTCTTTACCTAATGCATCATATCATTTCTATTATGTCAATGACATGCTTATCAAAGAAACTACTTGAATTGAATATGGTACCCCTTCATACTGTCAACCAATTATAGTCTCTCACAAACACACACCAACTAAATAGGATAAATTTAGCTTATTATTTGATAAATATCATGAGACTTTTTCTTGGTCCTATTAAGACATGCCTGGTATTAATCCTAGCATCATGGTTCACAATAATATCACTTACCTCGATGCCAAACCCATGCAAAAACAACAATAAAATTTTCCACTAGAAGTTTCAACTTTATGTCATAAAGAAATAATCAAACTTCTTGATGCTAAGTTTATGAAGCCCATGGACTATTCAAAATGGGTTTCTAACATTTTCCTTATTCAAAATAAAGTCACCATGGTTATTCACATCTAAATTTATTTCCATAAACTTAATCTTGTTTGTCCCAAGGATAATTCCCCGTAGCCTTCTATCAATGTCATCATCGATTCCACTGCTAGTTATGAAATGTTGTCTCTTATGTATGGTTTCTTGGGTTATAACCAAATTCACATTACACTTGAAGAGCAACATAAGACAAACTTTACCACAGAATGGGGAACCTATTGCTATGTTAAAATGCCCTTCAACCTCAAAAATACTAGAGCTACCTATCAACGGGTGATGATACACATATTTCATGATCTTATTCACAATATCATTTAAACCTATATGGATGACCTCAATGCCAAATACAAAATATATAAGACTCATCTCTATGATCTTTCTATCATTTTTTATCACCTCATTAAATATAAAGTTAGACTAAATCCCTAAAAGTGCATTTTTGGTATCACATCTAGAAAACTATAAAGATTTCTAGTCTCTCTTTGCAACATCGACATCGACCCTACTAAGATCAATGATATCATCAACATGTCAATCCCTCAATCCATTCTAGACATTCATACTTACCTCATTAAACTTAGGGAAATTAGATGGTTCATCCTTAAAATGTCTTACCATATCTATTTTGTCAATTCTTTTCTTAATAAAGGTAATGCCCTATAATGGATGGATCATTGCCAAAAAGCATTTGACAATATGAAAGAATCCTTAATTCACACAACTACTCTTCATCTACCTTTAAATGATCATTATTGACCTTATATACCTCTTTCACACCCATATCAGTTGGGGTAATGCTTGCCCAACAGATGATACTAGGAAGGAATATTTCATCTATTATATCAATCAAGGCCTCATTGACTATGATAAATTTTATGCAAAAGTCGAATGTGATTGTCTCACCATAAATTTTACTGCTGAAAATCTCTAACATTATATGCTTTATTAAACCACTTACGTTATCATTCATCAATATCCCCTTCATCACTTCTTCTCTAAAGTCTTCCTTCTTAGAGACAAAATTTGCAAGTGGATGGTCCTTTTCATGGAATTTGATCTTTGAATTATTACACAAAAAGCTATCAAATGACAAATCATTACTGATCAACTTGTTGTAGTTCCCATCTTAGCTACTAAACACCATCAAGATAGTCTTCCTTACAATAATATTCTATATATTAAAGGTCTCAACCAACCCATATCTCTTAAATATTACTTCCATAAATTCACTGCTGACCTTGAAGCCAGTAATCTAGAAGAGTTCTCTAACTTCCTCAATACTACTAAACCAAAAGTAGTTATCGAAGAACTTCTCATAATTAATGTCAATTTACACAAAAATACCTAGATCCTTCATTTTGATGATGCCAAATGTATTCAAGGGGTTAGGATAGGTTGTCTCCTTGCGATCCCTCTTGGAAAAATTATCACTTTGGCATTTCACCTGACTTTCGATATCACTAAAAACATGATAGAATATGAAGCTTTAATCCTAGGCATGAGAGCAACACTTGATCTAGATATCACATATTTATATGCTTTAGGTGACTCTTAACTCTTCTTCCACCAAGTCAATGGTGATTATCAATATAAAATAAAAAAATCTCATTTATTATCATCAAATTGTAATTACCCTTACCAAATATTTTGCTTCTTTTACCATCGAGCCTATCCTATGAGATCAAAATTCTATTATTGATTCACTTACTTCTTTATCATCTCTTTTTCATCAACACCAAGTACTTAATGATACCACTTTTCTTACCCAAATAATAAAATCCCCATCTTATCTTTAACCACATGATTCACTCATCTACCACATCGAGGCTATCACCATTTGCCAAAGCCCATGGTACAAAGATATTATTCAATTTATTTAACACTAAACTTATCCTTCAAACATTGATTCTCATGAAAAGAATTGAATTTAAAAATAAGATTTTAAGTGTGTATTTATATATAACATACCATATTATAATAATGTTGAAGGTACATTACTATTTTATGTTATAAAAGAAGAGGTTCATCCTCTTATCAAACAAGCACATGGGGGAATTTGTGGTGGCCATTGTAGCAAACATGCTACAGCCTGCAAATGCTTATACATGGGATACTTTTGGCCCACTCTTGAAAAATATTACATCAAATTTTCTAAAAAGTGTACTCCTTTCCAAATTCATGATGATATAATTCACGCACCTTCAATTGAGCTTCAAACTATGGAGTCTCCCCAGCGATTCTTCATGTGGGGATTAGATATCATAGGCAAGTTACCTTGATATAAAGATGGGTATGTCTTTATAATCATATCCATATAATATTTTACCAAATGGGTCAAGGTTATGCCCCTCATCAATGTCACCATTACCACCATCTCCAAATTCATCCTTAATCAAATAATTGTCCACTTGGGTATCCCTCATACTATCATTTTTGATAATGGTGGTAACTTCAAAAATAAAGATGTCAAATAAATTTGTGCCAAATTTAAAATCAATCACAAATTTTCCACACCATACCATCTATAATGTAATGCCCAATATGATTCTACCAATAAAATTATCCAAAATACAACTCATGAAACTTGCATGGATTGGCATCTTCATCTCTATCCTACTCTTTGGGCTTATCACACTAGTATACACAATGCCACTGGGGCAACACTAATTTTTCTCGTCTATGGTTCTGAATCAGTCCTCCCATTATAATTTGAGCTTCCCTCCCTTAGTATCTCTTTTTATGTTATAATACCCAATGAATAATTATGCAAATCTCACCTTCATGGTCTTGATCTCCTTGATAAGCACTGTCTTTATGCTTTGTAACATAATCACCAATACAAGGACTGTATTGATAAACAACATAAAAAATGAGTGAAAATTTTCACTTTTAATTTTGGTGATCTTGTCCTTAAATTATAATACACTCATGACAAATAATTTAAATACGCCCAAAAATGGTGGGGCCCTTATTTAGTCAAAGACATTCTTGGTCCAAGCACCTATCACCTTCAAACTAATGAAGGACATATTTTCAAAGATCCCACTAATGCACAATTCCTCAAGAATTATTTAACCTAAATCCTTACCTTATTTTCATATTTTATATATGTTATCCTTCTAACACTTTTTGTAGGATACTGACACAAGTATCATCCTCTACACTAGTTCTCTCTTTTCATAATCCTTAGTCTTTTATTTTGGTCCTTTGGTTTCCTTTTTTCTCATGATTTGTATTGTAAAACCATGAATACAACCTATTCTTCCTCATGATTTCCTTTTTTTTCCTTCATTTTCATACTTTTTACATACTTTTTGGCACCCCTTGATTTTCTCTTTTGTGAGTTTCAGTGTAAGACCATGGAATGGACCTAGCCTTCCTCACAAATACCATCTTTATTCCATTTAATTTTCACATGATTTGTGCACCCCTATGGGTTTATATTTTGTGATTTTTAGTGTAATATCATGGATAGGACTTGGCCTTCCTCATAAAATCACCATCTTTCATTCAGTAATCCTTGTCTAGAATGTGTCTAGTAATGGTTACAAGTTTGTGATCCTTGTTTTCAACTTTGGCTTTTGCTTCTTTAATAGATAAAATTTTAAAAACAACCTAAATTATCATGTTTTACTAAATTTCACTCATTCTTATGATAAATAATCACACTTCAATGTAATTGTATCCCTTTTTTACCCTTTATGACATTTTTGTAATTTGAAGTGATTCAAATTATTTCATGTCTCATTCCTCTTGATTTCCTTTCCTTTCACTCCACACTAGATCAAACAAGTTCAAATTCAAGATATCACTTTTATTTTACCATAATTAACGAGACTCTTAGACACCATACTCTATGGGTTCTCTCTCTTAGCAGCCAAGACTAAAGTATTAAAATGAAAGTAATCTTTAGCACCCATATTTGTTCTTCTAAATTCGTATGGAGGAATAGAAAAATCCATCAATAAAGTTAAAATCCAAATAATTTAAAACAAAAGGTAATGATATATAAAAGGAAACATATAAAATTCAATAGTTAACGTCACATAAAAAGATGTGATTACAAGCACGTCTCCTATCTCTAATTGAAGATCAAACTCCATAGTTGACCTCATGATAGAAATGAGGTCCATTGGGGTGTGGTAGGCTAGTAGATTAGAATATGAGAATTAAAAAAAATCTATGGTGCTAAATACTTTTTCATGCAAGTACCCAATCTTCACAAAAGATCAATAGCTCTGTAAGGGGTCCTACAAAATGGGGAACACATTAAGGGAAGCTAGGTCCATTTTTATTTTCATGCATATAGCCTTAACGTGATGATCTACATACTTCATTTTTTGATCTAAATATTTGTGTGGCTATGATAATTTCTTAAAAGTCCTTAATGTTTAAAGTCATTTTGTTTTGACAAACTTAATTTGAGTGTCTTGAGTTTGATAAAGATTTCCTCTACCTTCGTTTTCCTGTAATTCTCCTTTCCACCCATTTCATTTCCCCCTTGATCGGCAAGTGTGATTCTAAATATGTTTTCACTCTTCTTTACTTCCCTCTTATTCACATTTTCAAAACATGATAGCACTACTTTATTTCATTTTTATCTACCTTTATAATAAAACAATATGTTTGAGTAACTATGGACTATTTTCTTATACCATGGCTCTACATCTTTATATGTGCCTTGATTTATTTTATCATTGATCATTTTTTTACTACCCTTTTTTGCAAACACCTAAGTCCATTTCTCCTTTCATGTACTTTTTCCATTTTGGAGTGAGGTTGGTTTGTTAATTCTCACTCATTCATCAATGTTGTTTTCCCTTTTATGTACTTTTTCTATTGATGATTGAGTAAGGATTGTTACGACTCACTCATTAATATTATTTTACCATTTTTCTTGCCCATATTTGTTTAAGAAAGGATTGTTACTGCTTTTACATTGATGTTTTATTACCATCATTTTTTAAATGTATCCTTGGTTTGACTTGGTGAGTTTTCTTTTCTTACTTAAGGTTTACTTGTTTGATTTTTTTTATCATTAGTAGCCATGGCTTTTCAGTTACATAATTTACTATAAGTTTTAACTTGGTCATTTGGTAAACATGGAACTTATCACCCTAGATTTATAAATTTATAAGTGTGTCACATCCACATAACATCAGTTATCTTGGCTTTCCTACATTTGTTTAGTTTTGCTCTTTAGTTTTGTATCCTTGGGTTTATCGAAAGTAGTCTTTGTGCCTTCCACAATTAAAACTACAAACACATCAAATAAACATTAGTGATAAAGGTAAGTCAATGTATGAATACATTAATTTTTCAGTTATTTCCCTTTCATTAATCTAAATTTTAGTTATTTTTGTTTTAAAATATTATAACTTTTTAGTCTCAGCATTAGGTGTTGCTATTTTATTTTTTGAAGCACCATCCCCTATTGCACCTAAGTGACATGTGATGATATTTGAGTGGGAAATATGTATACACATAATATTTTAAAACTTATCAATTACTAACACTTTCTATCTTACAATAACCCATCATCTTAATATATCTAAGTGTATACGTCAAGGGGTACACCAAGAAAGGGATGACTAGACTATTGGTGCTTGGCAGAATTATTGTCCCATTACTACCACTTGTTACCAATCCAAACATCTCCTAAACACATTACCCTAATATTTTTATCCTCTTTTTCACCCTCCTCTAGTCATTTTCCACCTTCATTATCCCTTCCCTAGCCTAAAACCCTTTTTGATGGTTTATGTTACACTGTCGGCCCCATCGACCTTGTACTCTAATTTATAAAACTTATTTAGGATCTAGGTCAGATCCTAACTGAACTAGATTTTAACCTAATTTATTTTTTTAATAGTGATACTAGGTAGATTAGTTTGGCCTTGTTGTCTTAAACTTTCAGAAAGGACTAGATTTAAATTTGCCTATATAAACATATCCATTTTGCCATTCTTAGAGAGACAACAAGATTTAATTATTCATTTGTGCTTATTTACAATCTGATCTTCTACCATTATACTTGAGGAGTCTTAGTTTAGGGTTTATACTAGGAGAATAATCTTATTTTATGGAAAAGTATTGGATATTTTGGCCTTTCTTAATGATCCTTATGAACTAAATCAACCTCTTACAAAGCACTTTTAGCCAAAGGAGAGATTGATTCTTGAAAAGTTCATATTCAAGGTAAGTATCTCCAACTTTTCTCCTCTCTTTAGTAGATATAAGTATCATAAGTAATGTATTTTGAATATATTATTCTCTCAAATCATTAGGGTTTTACCTATACATAGCTTAATTAGGATTCTCTTATGCATGTTTATTTTTATGTTTACTAACCCCCACTTTGTGCCACAATATTTCGTGAGCACTAGATTAGATTTTGATTTACTTGTTATTAGTTTAGTGAAAATGAAAACATAGGACCTAGTTAGGATTATTGTGTAGTTTTGCTTGACTGTAGGATTTGGAACCCTCCCTAGTGAAATTATTATGGTAAGATATCCCTTGGCTAGGTCTAGTGGATCCATCTTGGTCAACACCCTAAATATATAATGTATCCACAATCAGAAGTGTAAGTAGGATTTATCTCCTCTAAGCTAGGATTAATTTATAGATCTATTGCATTTCCCATTGCATATAGGTAACACTTAAATATTTTTTATTCTCTTATCCCAATATACTAGCCTGTTGCACCCCAATGGACCTTAACTCTATCATGAGGCCAAATATGGAGTTTGATCTTTGATTAGAAATAGGATATGTGCTATGAATCACATTTTTAGTGTGATTAGACTTTTGAATTTATATATTTCCTTTTGGTCATTACCTTTTGTTTAAATGATTTGGCTTTTAAACTATTTATGGATTTTATGATTCCTCCTCCATATAGATTTAGAATAACCGACATGAGTGATAGAATTAATACACAAAAATGAGATTTATACTTTGGTTTAAAGGAAACTAATTATTAAAAGATACGACTAACTAAACACTTAGGGTTACCTATGAACCAATATGTAACCTCAAGGTTCAACCATATGTATGCTTAGTGTGTGAAAGGAATATAAAGGAATAAAGGGAGATCAAAGTATATTTGTAAATAGAAGTACAATTAGACATATTGTTTTTTAACTAATCATATGGTATAGAAATATTGATAAGGGAATAAAGGTTTGTATAACCAAAACACAATACTAATTATCTAATTTTTGAGTGAGATAAGATGACAAATAATTATTGTAAAAGAAAAACAATTCATGAAAGAAGTGAACTCATAAATATAAGTGTGCAATCATGAAAATAAATATAAGAATCCATAAGAAAATAATAAAGTAAATGAAACCATATAAAACACATGAAGAATAATATAATGATCCATGTAAAATAGATAGGTAAAACCAGATTTGACACATAGTCAAGTGTATAATATATATAAAAGTGGATCACAAATCCAATCCAAAATCATAATGTATAACAATATGAAATAACACCATGTCATGTTTATAAATATTGATAAATTTGATCCCAAATATTATCCATGGCATCTAAAACATCTCTATGAACCTAGATCTTAGAGATAATTAGAGTCTCATCAATCCTCATGAAAAGTTGTGCAAAGACTTCCTTCCAAATCTCCTCAACTAAAAATGTAGGTTTAGATGAAGGATTATGCTCATGAGGGATCTCATGCATAGGATACTCAAGGATGGGAATAGGTATCTGAATGGGAATATTATCTCCAAGGTAAGAAGAAGGTGCCATTGATGGAGAAGGAGAAGACTTCTTACATGGTTGACCTATGGAAGGGGGAATAGCTAGTGTGGGTATTGATTGTGGGTGATCACAAAGGTGTTGTTAGAGACTAAAATAGAGATTGGTATGTTGTGTATCACATTGCTGAAAAATATAATTTACCTCCCAATATTTATCGATAAACTCTGGTAATAACTTAAGAGGAGGTGTAGCCTTATCTTTGAGTTGAACAATAGCGAGATGCAATATGTCAATATACCACCTAGGTTTTTGGAAATGAGTGGAAGAGTGGTTATCTATCCCATGTATATAAATTATACATTTTTTAGTAGGATTTGGGGGCCTACTAATGGAACAAGTATAAGGATAATTTAATGGAGGCTTATATAACTAGCAATATTTGGTTTAATGACCAAAGACTTTATGGATATCACAATAAGGTTGATCGACCAATTGGGTAGGCATGGGATCAAACTATAAAAAAATAAGAAGGACATCACCAAGGGAAGGTAGGGATTGAATAGAGACCAAATTAGGTTCATCTAAAAATAAATTGAGAGTAGGAATCAAACTAGGCTCAATTTAAGGTGAGGTTGGTCGTGTGTAGGGTTTAAGAACAATAACTAGCATCTATAGGGGAAACAAACTATAAGGATCCTAATATCTATCAAATTTCTAAAGACATGCCATGGCATGATCCATGAGCATGATATTGAGGGTATCTAATGCAACTAGAGGTGTACTATGGGAGATTTCCATCTCCACCCTTAAAAAAATAGGAAGTAGACTAATATTAGGTACTATAAAGGAATGAATGCTAAAAGATGAATGAAAAGACTAAAATAAAGAAGTGATATATAAGAATTTTTACATTTATAAATTGGAAAATATTAGATAAAAATAGTTAATCTAAAGCATAACCATCATCATAGTCAGGTGTATGCAAGTTGAAGGTATATGTAGGTATGATTTTGTCATTAGAGGATGCATGATGGATAGAATGTCTAGTCTTGGTTAAGATATTGGGTATACTATCAACATGTGGTTTATGAGATCAAGGTTTAAAAGAGGGAGGAATTTGGGTGATGATATGAGGGGATAAATTAGAGGTTTTGATATTGAGGCTAATTTCATTCATCTCATCATCATCAAAATCTAAGAGGTTAGGTGGAATGTTCCCAATTAATTTAGGGTGACCATTATAACCTCGAATGGAATTGATGGGAAAATTTAAGAGTTAAGATTACATAAATGGGATAATAGGTAAAGGTTTAAGGGTTGGAATTTCTATCATATCCATAACATGTGCCACACATGGATTTAAGGTTGCATTCAAAATATTGAAGTGTCTTTATGAAATCAAGGGAGGCAATGTAAGTACTTGAACCTTTGTCAATTAAGGTTCACTTAACTTGGATATTACCAATTTGGATATTAATGAATAGAGGAGCATCATCCACATGAAATAGAATCTCATCAAGAATCATAGAAACAATAGGATACTTAAGTGAAAGAGAGGTATCCAATGTTTCATCAACGTATATAGACATCTTTCACATTTTTTAAGGATATTATCTTTAGATCCAAACAAGGTAGCTTTATATCCTCTTGAAGGAGGAATAGATATATTCATTTCAAACAACAACTGCATTATATGGTTTTGATGATGGGGGAAAGTTATCATTATTTCAATAAAAGGTATTTGAGATGGGAGATAAGAAAGTTATGTAATGGGATCTCATTCATCATAACTTATGGGAGGATTACTAGATAGAGGTGTATAATGTTGTACGAGCTCCTATGAAGGAGGTTTGGAAGTGAAATTAAACTTGTGTTGATATGGTGTAGTTGGCATGGTCTGAATACAAACTAGTTCATTGACTTGAGGTGGTGTGATGGTTGGTTAAGGTATTTCTTCTATTTGGGGGAACAAAATACTATTAGAAGTTTGGGGAACATTTTCTGGTAGTGTGGATGGTGGGGGAAGAGTAGAGATAGTATGAGAGGTATAATAAAGTTGTGTTATTGAGAGTGGTGCTTGGAAAGTTATAACATCCACTTACACTAAATCTAGTGAAATTGGGAAGTGTATTGAATGTTTAAATTGACACATGAGGAAGTCTTGTTGCTTAGCTTAGTTAAGGGATTCTTCCAAGGTTCTTGGAGAGAGAGTCCTAACCTGATATTATAATTTGGGGTAGAGAGCATTAGTGAATAGGTGGAAGAGGTCGTCATCCACCATATTATGCTCATATTTGTTAGACAATTTATTCCATCATTTGATGAAGGCTTGTGCCATTTTGGTTTCAAGTTATTTACAATTTATAAAGTGGGCTAAGTTATTTTTGGGAAGATCACTAGTTTGAAATTATTGGACTAGTGAATTAACCAAGTCTTCAAGGCTAGTGATAGAATGGGTTTTTAATTAGTTGTACCAATCTAAAGCATCTCCTAAGAGTGTTTTAACTAATAGTTTTATAGTGTTAAAGTTGTTAATTTTGACCCAATATCTATAAAGGTTACCAAATATATTTAGGTTCAATGTGAGATTGGTGAATTTATTATAGTTGATGGTGGGTGTGATACTTCCTATGTCAATATTATAAATTTGGGGTATAAGAGGTTTATTTTGCAGATGATTGATTATTTTATTAATAAGGGGTGATTTTGGGATAAAGTTACCATGGGAATCCCTAGGGGGGTGGGGAGAATTTGGATTTTGCACTCCCCATGAAACCTATTGAGCTTGATTTTGAAGGTTAATGATATGGTTTTGCATATGCATCATTTAATTTTCATTATTGGTTTGAAAAGTATGAATTTGTTTGACTATTTATAATAAGAGTTGGTTAGTTTGGAAAACATTTTGACTAGTGTGAACAACATGTGATGCATTAGTATTAATATTAATGGTTTAAGTTACAATATGAGTATTATCATGCACCACACTAGTGGCATGAGAAGTATTAATATTAAAATATGAACTAGTGACATGAGAAGCATTAGTAAAAAATATGGACTAGTGGCATGGTTAAAAGGAAAATTCTTTTGAAGAGGATCACTAGAAGTTGAACCTACTATGTTAGTAGAGTTACTTGGTATGGAGATTGAAGAGGTCATAAAAGAAGATGTCATGGTGTGTGAAGGAGACATAATACAAGGAAAAGGTTGAGATTCAAAGAAATAAATACCCTTAAGTCCATGAGAGAAGGTAGGGGAGGGTGAAAGAGGTTATTTTATGTAAGGACCTATCATAAGACTATAAATGTTTGAAGGGTGTTTTCCTCTATGCTAATAAAATTCATTTATGAAGAAGAGCATTTTAATTGTGTACTTGATTTAACAATTTTGGGAATATTTGAGTTTTATTCCTAATTTAGTTAAATGTCTGAGTTGACTAAATCAATAAATAATATTTAAATAAATAGAGTAATTATTTGTATAATTTATTTGACCTTCGTAGCTTTCTAAAAATAGTAATAAAAGAGGAGAAATGTAACTTATCTTAAAATTGTGCTGATACGACTAAGATAGAGGCTGATATTGGTTGTGTAGGACTGAGATAGTGTCATGAACTAGGATCTAGATTTCATTTGGTGAACGGATAAAATCACCAAAAATAAGACACTTTGGGGTCTGATGCTATAGTCCAGGTCCTACTACTATTGTCCAAACTAGTCATAGAGATTTGAATTTTTTGGGTTTTGTTTGCTATCCTTTATGAGCCAGCCTATGAAATTTTGAGTCTTTAATGTCAATGGATATCTTTTTAGAGTTGATTCAATATTAAAAACTTAGACCTTTAGTATGCTTGAATGAAACTTTGAAAAATAGGGGGGTTAGTATGTGTAAGATGCACTAAATGTGTATCCACACCCCTTGTGTGGGCATGCTACCTACATACCAATACTTTGAAGAGGGATCAAGCCATACAAAGTTCTCCCACTTGATGTGCTTTGTGAAATAGTGTAATGAAGATGAAAAAGTGTTAAATTAGATGTGTTTAAGGTGGCTAGGGACTGGTGTGAGGGTTTGAATATGTTGGTGGCTATATTGGATGGATGTATATAGAGAATAGGGAAGTTGGACTTAAAGGTTTTACTTGTATTATTAATGGATTTTAAAATAATTTCCAGCCCCTTATAAATAAACTTTGAATGGGATTTTATAGAGATCTATTGTTCATGGTTAAATGCATTCACACTAGGCCGACACAATGAGGAAGAAGAATTGAGAGAAAATGGTCACCTGGGCTTAAAATATGATTGGATAAGATCACTAGAAATGGGACACCCTAGGGTCCAGTGTTATAGTCCAAATTAGGTGCTATTGTCCTATAATTATGAGACTCGAGGGGATGGAATAAACATGTAAAATGGGACCTAATTGAGCAGGAATCAGGTCTTAGAAGCCTATGTAGGACTAAGAATCAACAAAAAGGTGCCTAAAAGGGTCAAGAGAATATGTAAGAGGGACCTATGGATTAAATGTCATAAGCCACACTCAAGCCACTAATTTTGACATTTTATATGACTACATTTCCCCCCTTTTATTCTAGTGATGTAAAAATGAGAAATACTAGGATAAATGAAAAATAGAAAGCGTACCTAAACCTACCTATAAGGGTGAAGCCCATGAAGCCGTGTGATGTTAGGTGTGCATAGAGAGAGAATGTCATGAAGTGTAAATATGTTGTTATGTTGAGTGATTTTGAATGATTCTAAGTAATGATGGGTATGTGTTATACCAAGATTAATATCATGAATGGAGTTGAGTGCTCAATTCCCCAAGAGAGGCTCAAGAATGCAAAGGCTGACCCTTTGGCTCCATCATCACCCATTAAATTAAGCTAAGTGGTCATGTGTGTTATAATCGATGTTTGGATTGTGTGTCCAATCCCTCTGAGTAGGTGGATCAAGAATAAAAAGGCTAGTTATTCCTTTGGCTCCATCATTTCCCCATAAAGTGAAGTTATAAACTGATACTGTATGAATGTGTGTCATATGAGGTGGCTCTTGAATCCCATGAATGCTCTAAAATCTTTATAATATGGCATGGATAGCTAAATGTGTACTAGAAAATAGGCCAATCTTGGCCAACTTAGAAAAAAGTGTAGATTAGGCTTGTATGAAAGCCACTCTGAAACTGGGCCATAAGCTTATGTGGAAGCCACTCAAAAATGTGAAGTTTAGGCTTGTATCAAAGCCAATCTAAAATTATGCCAACCACCTTCAGATGGAGTAAGGCATGCAACTACTGAGAATTCTTGGGTAATATGTTGAACTCAAAAAGAAAAGAAGATCAATGTGTTGCACACATTGCCCCTAATCACTGGTGTCTATAACATGGATTCTAATCTATAAGATATACCAACTTCCCAATCTAAAAATAGAAGTGAGATCCATCATTCCCTGCATGATGCCCCATGTATCTATATTCTCAAATAAAAACTATACTAAAACTACTAAATCTAAGTTGGAAAATTGTAGTTGAGCTTACCTTTTGCCTATTTTTGGAAAATTTGGGTTTTTTACTATTTGGATAGGAGCACTAAAAATAGGACACCTTGGTGTCCAACACTGTTTTCCATGTCTGGTGATGTTGTCCTTTGCTAAAATTAAAGACTATTCTAGAATCATCACTATTTTTTTGGTCTGTTCTGCCTAGTTTAACCTCTGATTGCTATTTTTAATGTTTTAAAAATTAAATTTTTTGACTGATAGGAACTCTGATCTCTATGATAAAACTCTTATTTGTTGCCCCCTCTTTTGAGGGTAGGAATGAAAACTCTACAATGATTACCCTCAAAATAAATAGCCTTGTAAGTGTGTTATGTTATGAAATACATGATATAACAATTATAATTGAAAAGATGTCTCAAGATATATCATGGTTTATATTGGAGATTGTTACATCAAATAGGGCTATGCCTAGGTAGATATAATAATATAATAACATGTGCAATGTACTAAATTGGAATTTAAAGTGTTATTTGTTAGTTGTTAATTATTAGTGGTTAGTTTTTAAGGAGGGATGGAGCATGATGTCCATCATGCCATCCAAAAAATTAAGAGAATGCATTATGTGGATCATGGCACTACAAACAGTGAGAAGTAAACAAGAAACAAGCACACAAGGCAAGAAGCATACAAGAGTGGCCAAGGGGCCAAGAAAATAAGGGATATGGGCACATGTCACTCAAAATGAAAATCAAATATACAAGGCATGTTTAAATGCCACATACATATACAAATGAAACAAGCAAGGTTCAAACAAGGGCCACAAGCACATAGAACTAGTACAAGCAAAGGACATTGGAAAATGTCCTAAGGCACACACAAGAATAGAATTAAAGGACATTGGAAAATTTCCTAAGGCACATACAGGAGATAAAATATGAACTAATAAAATCAATCACATCTAGATACAGAAAGCAAGAAAGGAAGGTGTGTAATATACTGAAAATACAATCACATCTAACTAATCAAATCAAGAAGTAAAAGTACAAAAGACATGTACAATACTAGGTAGATGATAATAAATACACAAGTGTTATATATTAGTGAATGTCAATAGATTAATCTATGTAAGTTAGTAAGTAATTTACATCAACATGATAACTAGAGTGTGTGGTGTAAGAATGGCATAACCTAGATGGGGTAGTCATGTATAAGATGCCCCTAGGTGGGTAGATATATTGATAGATGTCTTGAATTTAGAAGTATGATGACCCCTCAATGGGTAGAGTGAAGTATTCATGGATCTATATGTCACTGCATACACTCAAAGAAGATCAAGTGAAGCATGGTAATATAGATAAATCAACAAACAATAGTATAGAACAAAAAATGTAAGTCTAACATGGTAGTAAATATGTAAAGCATGGATGATGCATACAATTGAAATGTTTTTTAATTTTTGAATATTTGAATTTTTTTGTATTTTAAAATGTTATATTATTTTTAGAATTTTTATATAAGCTATGTACAATTAATCAAAAGGAGACTATGTACAAGAATTGAAAATAAGTTATGTACAAGGCTGAGAAGAGATGATACTAACTGATGATTCTCATGAGAGACTCCCTATCATGGTGTCCTATATCAAGGAGATGGATCGTGCATGATCATGAAGCACAATGAACGGGCTGAGACTATGGCTCTAAAATTTGTGTATCATGTAAATGATCTAAAATCTCTGAAATAAAAATCAACTATGGGGTCTCCTTGTAACTCTAATAAGTGTATGAAACTATATGGCTCTTAAGGATCCATCTAGTAATAGGAGAAGCTCTATGAATATGTGCTCTGTGTGTAGAGGCATGAGATCTCAATGATACTACCCTAGGTGTGAACATTATAGCTATAAGTTGTCTACAATCCTAAAACTATGGTTACTCTAAAAAAGAACTTTGTGGAAGTGTATGAACTCTCTATGTTGTTGATGGAGGCCTCAACTATGTCTAAATCTAAATTGGTAGAAAAACTAAAATTGGTGGAGAAACTAAAATTGGTGGCGGAACTAAAACTAGTGACTACAAAATAGTAGATGGCTCTAAAGTGGGGAGTGGTAACTCATATGGAACTCCACAAACTACAACAACCTAATTAGCATGAATGAATTTCATGCAATTGTGAATTGTATAAGGTACTACTCGAAGTTTCTAAATCCATGGTTGACCAAGTAACATATTGAAAACACTTGCACTGGGAATAATAGTAAATGGTGTGGCCACATGTGTTGGACCAACCTGTAGAGGAAGTAAAATCTCACTCAATAAACTCTGTATGTGCCCACTAAATCTATTAATAACTATGTCTATCAGGGTAATATCTTGCTCTAAATATCCCAAATTTTATAGTAATGTCATAGTGCACATGTTCACACTAGATCTATTTTCTATAAGAAAACTATGAATAGGATGATTATGAATATAGGATCTAATAAAGAGTGCATGATAATTTGAATCTTCCTTAACTATATCCTATTATAATAAGGATATGGAAGATCTAGTTGGAACTCTAGAATTGTATACACCAATCATGTTTTTGAAAGTGTGTAACTCTATTGAAGGTGCCTGATATGTAGCTAGTGGAGGATATGCATGATATGTATGGTGAGCACCTGATGTATCCACTATCTATTATTTATAATTCTATGGGAAAAGATCTAAAAATATTTTCAAAGCTTTATCCTAGGTTTGATTTGCTTGAGGAGGCTCAATTGAAGTGCCAAAATCAATAACGTTACCATCTATCAAGTCTTGTATCTTTTTTTTTAAACTGATGCATCTATTTGTTGTGTGGGCTAGTGCCCTATGAAAATTAGAAAATGCATTCTGGTCATATCCCTATGGAATAGGTTTTGTTGTATCAACTTCTTGATTAAGAGGGATAGATATGATATTACATTCCAATATCTACTGTAAAACTTTAGATGGAGATACTGGTAGATTGAAAAAATGTTCATTGAGGAGGTGTTGATAAAACCACTCACTGAGGGGGCTCTAAAGCTGCATTGACTATAAGTTGATTCTAAATCTTGATATTATTAACTTTTACTTTGTATGGAACTTTTTTGTTACTCTTGTTTGTTGTTTCTAATATGCTCATGTACTTGAGTTTGCCCATTGAAATTTATTTGACTTTCCTTTCCTTTAATGTATGACATAACTCACTGAAGGAAGAGAACCTTTTAAACATTATTGAATCATGCAAAGCTGGTAGAAGACTTTGTTTGAAGAGATCTTGTAACTCTTGATCAACCATGGGGCTAGTCATCATAGCTAAGATAGTTTTATATCAAAGAACATAATCTATGAGATGTTCATTTGACCTTTGTTTCTATTGTGCAACTTGGGCATAAGAAACCTTATCACCAATGTTAATGTTGAAATGAGCTAGGAACATGTCAACTAAAGGATTAAATGTATTGATCGACTGATTTGATAGACTGTAGAACTATTGTAAATCATAATCCTTTAGACTTTATAGAAATAGCTTGGTTAGTAGCCAGTCATTTGGCACATAGTCCAAGCATGCTGCATAAAAATATCTCAAGTGTGTCTCTATATCACCCTTACCATCCTATAGAGTGAGCTTGGGTTGAAAAAAACATTATGGTAAGGGTGTAGAATGGATATGATGTGCTAATGGTGTATGAAGTAGAGAAAAATAATCCAAGGCCTGTGTAGGTCTAGAGTTATCTTGCTTAATATGTATCACCTTGGATTGAAGATATTTTATCTCTTGCATAAGGGCTATAACATCAAGAGATAAAGATGTACTAGTTGTAACTAGTGGTGCCTTATAGGAAGGTTGGGTTATTATAGGGGGTTGTTAAGACCTAGTTACCTCCATAGTGTCATATGTAACTAGTTGCTCTATGGTTTGAGAAGATTTACCATTGTTTACTTTTAATTATTTTTCTTGTAGTATTTTAAGCATGTTATCTTGCATATCAAGATGTCTAGTTAAAAGGTCTTGAAGTTCCCTCTTATCAATTTCATCAAAACCGGTGTATTGGGCCATTGTTAAAGTAAGAAAATAAATTGAAAATTGATTGAATATTTTTTAATAATTTGTAATAAGCATAGTGTTATGGAAGGAAAGCACTGAATAAAGGAAATGTAAAGTCCTAAAAATAGCCAACTGGAAGGTGCATAAAAAGAATATGAAACTTCCAAACATGTAAGGTGATACCTTAAAATAAATTGGGACCTAGTATATGCAACTAAGGTTTTGAAATTGATTTATTTTAACATTACTATGGATTTTCAAAATTTTAGGTGAATTTTTTATTTAAATATGCAGGTAAAAAATTGGAAAATATTAGAAAATTATTGATTTGAAAGGACCTAGTGTATGCAACTAGGGTTTGAAAGAAAAATATTTTTTTAAAAAATTACTATGAAATTTTAAAATTTAAATTAAATTTTTTTATTTAAATAGGCAAGTAAAAAATCAAAAAAGTATTACAAAAATTAGCAAGGAATTTACCCTAGGGTTTCTAGGGTTTTTATGCACGAACAAAGTAATTCAGATTCACTAAATGATTTAATAGATTTGGGAATATTAGAGTTTTATTCCTAATATAGTTAAATGTCTGAGTTGACTAAATTAGTAAATAATATTAAAATAAATAGAGTACTAATTTGTATAATTTATTTGACCTTCATAGATTTCTAAAAATATTAATGGAATAGAAGAAATGTAACTTATCTTAAAATTGTGTTGATATGATTGAGATAGAGGTTGATATTTGTTGTACAAGACTAGGATAGTATTGTGAACCAGGATCTAGATTTTGTTTGGTGAAAGGATAGAAGCACCTAAAATAGGACACTTTGGGGTCTAGTGTTATAGTCCAAGTCCTGCCACTATTATTCAAACAGGTCATAGAGATATTAGTTTTTTGGGTTTTGTCTATTGTCCCTATGTGAGCCTGCTTATAAAATTTTGAGTCTTGAATGTTGATAGAGCTCCTTGTAGAGATGATTCAATATTCAAACCCTAGACCTTCAGTATGCTTGAATGAAACTTTGATAAAGAGGGGGGTTAGTGTGTGTATGATGCAATGAATGTGTATCTACACCCCTTTTCTAGGTACCTTGCATACATACCAATAATCTGAAGAGGGATCAAGCCATATGTAGTTATCCCACTTGATGTGCTTTGTGCAATAGTGTAATAAATATGAAAAAATGCTAAACTATGTATGCTTGAGGTGGCTAGGGACTAGTGTGAGGGTTTGAATATGTTGGTGGCTGTATTAGATGGTTGCATGTAGATAATAGGGAAGTTTTCCTTAGAGGTTTTGATTGTATTCTTACTTATTTTTGAAATAATTTCTAACCCCTTATAAATGACTTTGAATGGGAATTTATAGAGATCTATTAGTCATAGCTTAAATGCATTCATCCTAGGTCGACATAATGAGGAAGAGAAATCGATAGAAAATGGTCACCTGGGCTCGAAATGTGATTGGATAAGAGTAGTGAAAATGGGACACCCTAGGACCTAACTCTATATTCTAACTTGGGTGCTATTGTCCTACATGTACATGACTCAGTGGGATGGAATAAGCATGTAAAATGGGGTCTAATTGAGTTGGTATTAGGTCTTTAAATCTTATGAATGACTAAGAATCAACAAAATGGTGCTTAGAAGGGTCAATAGAGCATATAAGAGGGACCTATGGGTTGGGTATCACAAGCCACACTCAAGCCACTAATTTTGACATTTTATATGACTATAGTACCCTAGATCATATTCATCTTCTATGGAGAACAAAGGATTATGAACTAAGGATGAATGGGGAGGAGTCATATAATTGGTAATGTGAGTGGAAACATGGACATTGCTTCCATCCAAGGTGGGTTCCACAAATTATGTCTTAGGAAACCTATTGGGATTGGAAAAAATCATCATGTTTATCTAATTTAACTCTGTATTATCCTCAAATAATAAATTCATGATGAAGGAAAGAGGATAAAAACTTGATGGAAAGAAGAATCAATTGATAGGATATAACATAGAAAGTAGGATTGGATGTCCCCTCCTCCTGGGTGGTTTCAATGAATTTTGATGGTGCAATGCATGGTAATCTAGGTGTGTTTGAGGTAAGCTAAATTATTCATCATTGGTGTGGATCAATTATCAAAGCTTTATCTAATAAAATCTAAGATGGGTCCAACAATGAAGTAAAATCGCAAGCTCTAGTGAGTGGTTTTGAAATGGCTATCTATTATGGGATCCCAAATCTAATTATGGAAGGTGATTCGTAAGTTATCTTTGTAGCATTAGAAAATAGAGAGGCTAAATTGTGGAATTTAGAGAATATCTTGAAGAAAACATGGAAATTTTTGGAGGTTTTCTCTACTATAAAGTGGTAACATTATTTGTGGGAGGTAAATATAGTCATGGACTTCCTTGCAAACTGTGGCATCAATAAACTAGAGGTTTATAGGTCGGATAACATCAGGGAAGCTTGAGAGGATTTCCCTATAGCCTCATTGATTGATCTAAGTTTATTTTTGCTTGGTTATCCTTTTGTATTATTTTGTCACACAAATCAATTTCAAAATATTGATGTTTCCATCAAAGCATTTAGTGGTGCATGTGGTTTATAACACCTTGAACACACTCCCTTTTACTCCATTTAATTATTGTTTATCAGGAATGTGTGTGAAGTGATCGAGGAGCAGGATTTGCATTTATGATTATATGGTGTTTTAATTAGGGTGATTGATATCTCTTCTTGGCATGCATGATCCTAGAGGCTTCCCCTATACTCATTTTTTCATTTGCTACTATGTTTAGTACTACATTTGTGTGGGTGGCCTTTGAGAATTCTACACTAGTTTTTGGGGTGTTTTCAATAGAGAGCCAATATGATATTGTGTTTTCTACTATGTGTATCTTTAGGTCCAATGAAGTGAGGGAGATGGATTTTGAGTGACTTATATCATGGGTATGTCTCTAACATATTTTCTAACTACCCTTTGAGGAAGTGCATGATGCTATAGCAGATGTTTTGGGGCAATATATCTTGTTTAAGGGGGTCAAGTGTAGGGTAAACTGAGAAGTGGTGGCTATCTTTACCTCTAATCTCATGTTCCTAATCTCTAAAGTAGATGTGGTGAAGAAGATGGTAAATTTTTGTGTCTACCCAAAATGTTGAGTTGGCCTAATCAATAAAATTTGTTTGCATGATTTGACCCCTCTCCCATCCTTATCATTCTTGGGGTGGGATGGCCTTGGAGTCATCCCTGCTTCTACATTTCATGCTTTGGAAACTAGATTCATGATTCTCTTAAATTTCATGGAGGATCTCCATAAGAAGGTTATGCTACCAAATATGAATATTGGTAAAAAAATTTCACTATTGATGATATCACAATTGAGGAATCTCATCCTAGAATTGGTGTTGTTATGTAGCCACATACATGAGTATAAGAGGCTGGAGGCAGTGAAGAAGTTAGTTAGATGGGTGTTGTGTGGAATACTGGAAGCACCATCTTAGTATAATTTAGCACTGGTGGAGGATGCAGATCATAGACCGATGGAGGTGACTATGTCTTTTGTGCCTTCCTCATCTGGGGGCTTTGAATGACTAGTCCAGGGGAAGGAAGAATGTGTAGGGGTGAATTTGATGTGTGATGCTATATAATTTAGATAAGGAGGGTGTCATGGGTGATACTATGTAAGTGATTGTTTCAATGTATTTATTAGTTTTTTGTCTTTCGATCTATATAGTTTTTTTAGATCTGTGGCTTCTCCTATTCTGTGGGGTTCCTACATGGCCCTTCGATGTTTCTCTTTGTCTTGAATTTTGGTGGTGTTTATTATTTTATTAGTTTCATTTGGATTTGTGTTAGACATTGTAATACTTTTACTTTGTGGGCTGGGGGGCCAATACTAACCCCATAATGATCTCAAAAAAAGAATCAATCAATAGTGTTCTGTAAAATAATAAATTGAATAGGGAATAAAGTACACAATTAGACAAGTTGACTATGTACTTATAGATAAGAAATAGAATAGGATTAAAAAGGACATAGTTGGATATGTTGATTGTGTATTGTAAGATAAGAAACAAAATAGGTTAACATAATACACAATCAAATAGGTCGACTGTGTACTGAAGGTAAGAAAAACCAAAGTCTATAAGAGACTATGTCAATAGGGATGATAGTGTTCTAAAAATAGGTAATTTTTTCAAGATAATAGCTAAATAAATAAAATTAAATACACAAGCAATTATATCAATGTGTCAATAGGGATGATAGAGTTCTAAAAATAGGTAATTTTTTCAAGATAATAGCTAAATAAATAAAATTAAATACACAAGCAATTATATTAATGTGAAAATTGGAACACACAATACAAACTTTGCACTAACACTAGCTAGTGCAAGTTTTGCAATATAAAATACAGTGATCAAAGAACAAGAAACAAAATTAAATGGAAATGTTAACTAATTAGTCATTCATTAATGTTGTTAATTTATAATAAATTTTGAAATTAATGTGATGGGGAATTTATTGTAAGAAGGAACTAGAAAGTAATCTATGAATAGTTTCAGGTAGTTTAGGCTGAAAGGGATTTGTATTAGCAATGGTACTAGTTTGGTGTTAGGGTATACCCCATTACTTCACAATCATATATTATTAAGGGTGTTAGGTGCTTTGAAAATATATACCATCAACCATGTGTTTATACTTGGCCCAAAAAACAATTCAGCTTCCCCCTTGGTGATGAAATCCAAGTAGGTAGACCTTGGGAAGAAAAATATTTAATGTTTTTTTTATGTAAAGTGATTTGGAAATGTGTGCAAAAGAAAAAAATAGTGTGACTAAATCAGTAAATTAAAAAACCACCTAATTAGTTTATGTTTGTTACTCTAAGTACAATCAACTGAAAATTAAAAGTGAATTAATTACTAGAAAAAATATGTTAATTTTGTTGACTGTGAAGAGTAAAAAGTTGATTTAGGTGAAACTATTGCAAACAATACAAACTAGAGTCGATAGGGTCACTACTATTATGTAGAAGCAAGATCTAGAAGAACATAATCGAATGGGTCGACTATGTTTTCTTGATATAAGATAGTCTACATAACTATGTCAATCTAGTCAACTTAATTTTCTATAGGGTTATAGTTTTATAGAATGAAAACATGTGAAAAATAAGACTATAAATGAAAAATAGAAATGACATAAAAGGTAAGAATGAACCTTGGTGGTTTTGAAGATGCTTAGTTTGTAAATTGTATGTTGTGTTACTCAAGTGATAAATTAAATATTCTACAAACAAGGGTGATTGTGTTGATAGAGTTTGCAAAACATGCATGCTAAAAAAGAATATGCAAACAAAGTCAACTGGTGTGACTATGTCTACAAACCTATATGTTGAAATAGAATCTATGAACATAGTCGACTGGCATGACTATGTCTGTAAACTTGTATACTTAAAAGGAATAGATGCAAATAGAGTTGACTGACTCAATTATGTATGCAATTCTATAATTAAAAAAGATGATTATGTTGATATGATTGATCCAATCACCTGTATTTGGAAAAGACCTGCACATAAAGAATAGAGTCATTTTGGAGTGGTTGTGGGTTAAACACACAAACTGTTAGACTATATCAATAGGTTTGATATAGTGCTATGAAAATAAAAATATATAATATGATAATAAAATGAAAACATGAAATAAAAACTAAAAGGGTTTGATTCACATCAGGTTCACCAAAATGTATACAAGGAAAAATGTAGCTAACCTACAAATCAATTCTAGATCATAGAAGGTAAATCACACTTACACTTCTACTTGTTGATACATTTAGACATTTAACATCATGACTAATATGAATCTGCTAGACCTAACCAAGTGGTCTCTTATCACAACAACATCACTAGAGAGAGTTCTAAATCCTCTATTCAAGAAACACCATGCAATAACCCTATCTAAGTCCTATGTTTTCATATTCACTAGTTTGTGGCACAAAGTGGGGGTAATAAACATAAAAAGTAAACATGCATATAATATATATACTTATGCCAATGTATATTAAATTCTAATTCATGGGAGAGAAGTACAATTGCAAAACTATCTACTTTAACAAAGGAAGAATAAAATTAGGAATACTTACCTTTGAATACAAAAATACTGAGCCTCAATATTTCCCTTGGCCAAGGTGTTTTGTAAGAGGTTTTTGTGTATGTTGAAGAAGCTATAGATGGAAAATGGAGTATAGTTTATACAAATACCTCCTAATAAGTCTAAATTTTTCACAATACAATATTTGTATCTCTAAAAGAAGTATGGGAACCCTAAGAAATGCTTCTCAAGTAGAATGGTGGATAAAAAGATGTGCAATAGCATATTATTATCCTTCTCTTTATCTATAATAAATGACAAAATGAATGTGTATATATAGCTAATTCTAACCCTAAACCTTTCCAAAAGTTTAGCTGATAGGGTCGGCCCAATTCGAATATGTATCATTAATTAATAAATGCAAGTTAGGTCCTAGTTTAGGTCGACCAAGGCTGAACAAGATTGATAACATGAAAATATCAATTATAATATAGGGTCATCCTAAGCTGACATTGTCAGGAAAATGTCAAAAAGGGTTTTAGGCTTAAGTAGGGGCTAAGTAGGATGGTGAATTTCTTGGAGATGTGTGTAAAGGAGGTGTCAAATCTTAGGGAAGAGTATAGGAGTTGGTTATGTAGATAGAAAGTGGTGATATATGGGACAACAATCTTGTGAATAAATAATGGTATGCCCATCCCTTTTACCGGTGCACCCTTTAAGCCATGCAATCAGAGAGATTGAGACTTGATGGGTTCTTGTAAGAGAGAAAACATCAGTAATTAAAAATTTTGAAAATATTATGTGTATACACTAAATATCCTTTCATTTTCTACACACCTCAAAATCATTATTTGGTAGAGTTCATATAATCAAAAATATTCATTGATATTTTATCGTAGGATGTTGATAGGGTAAAGGTTTTTCCATAGCCTTGTAATAGCACCACTTTTCATTGGTTCATTTGAACACTGATATTAATCAATTATTGTAAGTCTAAAATATGTTGACTGAGATGTTAGTAAATCATTTCAAAAAATACATTTAATTTCAACTCCATTTATCTAAAAAGATTTATTGAAATGCTTAATGAGAGTACCCATGTATTTGAGAAATAGATAACTAGTTAGTTCTTCACCATCTGTAGTGTTCCAAAATATGGGATTCATCACTCCCATGGCTTCAAGAAAGTCATCCATTTTAAAATATATATATAATTTTAGTAAAAAGGATTTATGAAATCTTTCTTAATTTCATCCACACCTCATAAATAATAGTATCATATAATACACATGTTACATGAGCCCATTCAATTTCTGTTCCTACTAAATCAGCTAGTTTTCGGAATGTGTTTTATCTCCTTCCCATTAGCCATGATAAAAATATGATCATTAATATTAAACTTAAAATATATTTTAGGGTCCTTAATATCTGTTAAAAAAATTTAGTTTCCAAAAATAGGTCCCTTAAAACATTCTTATGAGAAGAATAACTTATTTAGAGATTGACAAATCCATTTTCTCAACCATATGAAGTCAATAATATATATGGATCTCTCTTTTGCATGTTTCATCAAACATTGAATTTATTTAAGCATTGATAGAATATCACATAATGCCATTAAAGTTTCTAAATCTGTTAAATGGTACACCAAATCTTTTTCCTTGTCAACTTCCATTTAGTATTTAAACATAAAATCTATTAATGATGGAAATTTTTCAAAAATTATACATAGAAATCCATCTTGTATTAACATCTTTCAAAATATTTTTATCATCATTATTCCAATCATAAATTTCTTAAACTTTAAAAATATTTTTGGACTGCTTAACATGTATACATGTAAGTCACAAATAAACTCCTCCATTTTTATGATATTTTAAAATGTTTTAACAATCTTATAAGCAAGATTTATTATACGAGACATGAAATGAATTGTAAGAATAAATGGGGAAACTATTATTTACAATCAAACACAAAGACCAGTTTGGTTCCCTTATATCATTGATGTAACATCAACACCAACTCATAATAACTTGATAGTTATAGCATAATCATCCATTTCAATTATATCCTTCAAATTAGAAATCATCAATCTATAAAGGTTTTCAACATTGAATTTTTTCATCATTTCATATATAGATAATAGATGAGGTTTCCTTGAATGGTTATGAAAAGTATAAAAATTAATGCAAATCCATGATGTGATGTCAACTACTATGACCTCATCAATTGACAATGAGATAAACCATGCATCTTTTAAATTTTCTTGAAAATCCTCCTTATCAATCATGGCTAGACATTTTTACATTTACTAAACACTTCTATCTAACCAATGGGATTGTGGAATGTTATGAAATCCATTATGTTGGTAAAAAATATTATAATCTAAAAAATATAATATAGGTCTTCCTTTTTTAGAATGTGATATATTCTAGAGAAATATATATATTTGGCATGAAGATTAGCCTAAGTAACTTTTTCTAACTAAGTTGTTATTGTTACTCATTTATCAATGAGATGTCATAGACATTTATGATGATCTTTATACTTTTTTACATAACTTACATGCATGTATTCTTTTGCATCTTACCATCTCTGTATTTTCTAAGTTTTCCCATATTTGTTTTACCAACACGTATTTTTGTATACTGTTTATCAATTGTGTCCAAATTAAGATACATTTTGTGGTCCTTTCCTAGTTTCTAACTACATATTTTATGTCTACATTCTATTGGAGTATCATTACCATTTTTTGGATCTACTGGTTCAATAAATGGACATTTAGATACCCAGTCAAACTTAAAATACCTACCAATTATCCATGTAATTCTCTTCTTTTGCACAGATTTCTTAGTGTGTCTTCAACTAAATTTTGTGTTTGATCAGTACAAATCTCATCTGGTCTTTGGATATCATTATCATGAATGTCCTCTATTTTCCTCTTCCTTCACATAGAATTATGAGTTGAATCTTTAATCAAAATTGGTGTTTCATGAGATCTAGAAGTTTGTTCTTGTATTTTCACCTTATCTAGTTTGTAATTATCCTCCACTTGAGGCATTTCATAGTCATACTTAGGAATATATTCAAGTGTTGGCATTTCATCATCAATAATATCTTTAAATTTTGACATGTTGTCATTAATTCATTCATATGGAATACCATTATCTTTGGGTTCTGCATTCAAGAGGATTTACCTTTGAATTGTTACTGAACCTTAATATGAAACTAAAAATAAACAAAAATACATTTCATCATTTAGTATAGTACTTGTATATAGTGTGGATGCCATTTGCTTGGGGTATTTTTTGGGATAATTAAAATAATATAATAGGGTTATTTTTTTGTCGATTGTCTCACCCCCCTTAACATTTATAGAATATGTAATTTAATTAGATTAAATTATAATGTAAATGGGTGATGGGTGTTTATGAATGACATAAATTCCATCAACAAATGTTGGTGGGAAACATGAACACTATTAGGTGACACGAACACTATTACGTGACACGAACACTGGTAGATGACATGGATGTTGGTGTATGACACCAATGTTGAAGGGCCACACGGATGTTGTCAAATACATGGATGCTATCAAGTGATGTGAATGCTAGAAGGTCCCATGGATGCTAATAGGTGACACCACCATAGACTAGTGACAACTATAATATCAAATGACATAGATGTAGATGGACTATAGCTATGTAGATATGTTTCAAAATTTTGGTTGTCAGAGGATTATATAATACATATAATGGTGAATGTGCTCAGATTGAATTTTGACGTAGTGGCAAAATATATTTATAAATATGAAATTTATCTTAAGCAATAGGTGATTTGACCCAAAAAGATAACTTACATCTAGATAATTTAGGTGAATCAACGTTATTCATTACCCCTAGAATTGTCAAACACAAATTTTTAAAACCAAGATATTTGTGAATTACCAAAAAATTGCCATTAAAATTTACCCTGACATAGACAAAACATAGGGAAAATAATGTTCTTGTAGAACCAAAAAGGATTTTGGAATGCTAAGAATGTGGTGATAATCACTATAAAAAGGATTTTCCCAAGCTGAAACTTGAACAATTAATCAATCATTAGGTTTATGCAATTATAAATAATCAGAATGCTTATTTTCAAGTCACGTTGATTAAAACCATAGGTACTTTGACTATTTTTTTCCATGTATATTTAATTATTTATAGTGAAATAGATAGTTTTATTTTGCCTATTATTTCAAATAAATTTAATGTAAAATTTCTTCAAATAAGATAAGATTGGGAGGTCAAGTTTAGTACAGTAAAAAGAGTGATAATTTGGGTGTGTTTAGAACAAGTTGAGTTGGACTTTGGGTTTTTTAGAACCAAGGCAAATAAGTTTTATCTCCTTTAGGGTCTTATAATCTCATATTGGGAATGTATTTACTACAACATCACAAATAAACACTTGATTATTCTGGGAAAAAGGTGTAATATGCTAATGACTATGGAAAGTTTGTATAAATACAAGGCATCCAAAGCCTAGAGCATGAAAATTAATTTTAGATTTGTAGTGAAAAAGGATATGTCAAAGGGTTGTAAGCTCTATGCAGTCATAATACAAGAGCCACCCAAAGATAAATAACCATCCTATGATTATTTTCCTTTTCTAAAAGATTTATGGACATTTTCCTTAAAAAAAGCTATGTTCCTCTTAAGCAAGAGTTAGACTTTTCCACTAATATTATGTCATGAGATGCCCCTACATCTAGCGCTCTTTATTGGATGATTATTGTTGATACAAAGGAATTAAATGTTTAGTTGTAAGAAATTTTGGATAATGGAATCATTATGCCAAGTGTGTCTCCTTGGGGTGCTCTAGTTGTCTTTATAAAGAATAAGGTTGGAACTCTTAGGTTGTGTGTTGATTACCACATACTTAATATAGTAACAATAAAAAGTTATTATCACTTTCCAAGGATTAATGATTTATTTGATAAAATGAAGGGGGAAATAGTATTTTCCAAGATCAATTTGAGATCAAACTACTATCACCTGAGAATCAAGGAAGAAGATGTTCATAATTTAATAACTTTTTGAACTCAGTATGGTCATTATGAGTTCATTGCTATTCCTTTTGGATTAAAAAATGCACCAGATGCGATTATGAATTTTTTGAATAGTTTATTTAGGGATTACCTAAATAAATTTGTACTTGTCTTCTTGGATGACATTATTATATATTTTAAGGATGAGTTTGAGCATAAACAACACTTCAGGTTGGTTTTAAAAAGACTATTTTAACATAAACTGTATGGAAAGATTTTCAAATGTGCTTTATTTAAATCTAAAATTAACTATTTGGGACACATCATCTATAAGGATGGAATTTTTGTGGACCTAGAAAATATGAAATATACATAGGAGTGGTCTGCCCTTACTAATGTACATGAAATGTGTAGCTTTATGGGTTGGTTGGTTATTACTATAGGTTTGTGAAAGAAATATAGCATAGCTAATCCTATTACTTGTAGTTCAAGGGAAAGAAATTTGTTTGGACTCATCAATGTGAAGAGGCTTTTAAGAAGCTTAAAATTTTATTAACCACAACACATATACTTGTTATTCTTGATCTTAATGGCAATTTTAAGGTTTGGGTAGATGATTCCAAGGCAGGTTTTGGTGGCATTCTAACCCAAGATAGTAAATTTGTGGCTTATGAGTCACGAAAGGTAAAATAGCATAAAAAGAATTATCCCATGCATGACATGGAAATTTTTTCTATAGTACATGAATTAAATCAATATAATCACTTATTGTTGGATAAGCATTTTAAGATTAAGTCTAATCACCACAACTGGGAACACTTTTTTTCTCAAGATGATTTAAATGAGTGAAAACATAGGTGGCTAGAATTTGAAATCAATTTTGACATGGATTTTTCATATGTTACATGTAAGGAAAATCCTTCTTGATTCCTTTAGCCAATGCACATACCTTGTTGCCTAATCTGTTTTACAAGAAAATTTTAGAAATGTTGTGTTAAAATAATAACTTAATGATGAGTTCTACCATGATATAAGGATGGGATTAGATGAAGAGCCTATTACAAAATATTTTTTTATTCAAATATATGGCCTTATAAGTCATAAAAATAGAATTTATGTACCCAAGTCTAGAGATTTGTAGAGTTTTGTGCTAAAATAAGTGTATACATGAACACATGAACTAAAAAACATTAATTTTGGCCTGGTTTGAAGCATGATGTTGCTAGTTTTATTTTTTTTAAAAGGATTAGAATGTAAATTCATTAAGGTTAAACATTTCCACCCTCAAGGTGTTGTATCTACATGAAGTACCTAGTGATAAGTGGGTTGTAATCTCACTTGATTTTGTGTTGGTGGTAATTGATAAGTTAACCAAGATTGGTCACTTCATTACTATAAATTTGATTGATGATGCCTTCATGTTTTCAAAATATTTTGTGAAGGAATTGGTTTGGTTTCATGGCATGCTATAAGTGATTATCTTAGATAGAGATAAGTTATTTGTTTCAACATTCTGGGAAACTTATATAGCACCCAAAAGTGGATGATAAAATTGAAATAGTTAACCAAGTAGTTGAGGACATGTTGAGAATGTATGTCATGGATCAACAAGATAATTTGGAATATTACCTATATTTGGTTGAGTTTTCTTTAAAAAAATCATACCATTACATGATTAAAATGACTCCTTTTGAAG
Source organism: Torreya grandis (assembly GCA_037957365.1). Lineage (NCBI taxonomy): Eukaryota > Viridiplantae > Streptophyta > Pinopsida > Cupressales > Taxaceae > Torreya > Torreya grandis. The sequence goes on from JARHVA010000778.1 coordinate 3,990,886, forward strand.
CTCTACATGGATGTAAATATATAAACCCACTTGGATGGGATAATGTGTAAAATATAGTTATTATTGGCTTGGATGTGTTATAGGATTATGATAAATAAATGGCTCTGATATGCCAAAATCTGAAATTTGATTCAGATCGACAAAAGAACTATGTTGACTAGAAAATAACAACTCATGAATTTAATATTGGTGATAAAGTTTTTATGTGCGTGATACCTCAAAATAGCTTGATCAAGTTTAGAAAGACTTTAAAATTATCTCCACACTTTTTTGAACCCTCTGACATTCTAGAAAAGATTAGTCCTATTACCTATTGGTTGGCCCTTCTTTCTTATATGTTGAGGATTTAACATGTTTTCTATGTTGCTTTATTAATAAAATACATATCTAATGCTTCTAATATTTTGAAATGTAAAAATCTTTAGGTTATGAAAGAGGAAATATGTATTTGGAACCTATGAGGATCCTATACCATCACAACATTAAGTTGTGAAATAAATATATTCTACAAGTTTTGGTATAATGGGATCTACTAAGTGAAAGGAGTGATACTTAGGAAGATGAGAATCTTTTCAAGAAGCATTATCCCTTATTATTTGACTAGTCATCAAGATGGCTTCTCTCTAGGAGGGGGATAATATCGTAACATGTCTTTGGGATGCACTTTAGTTGTTTTTTAACACATTATTATTTCATGGTTTGTTTTATTCTGGTTGGCACTTTGATTATTTATACATATGTAAATTCTTATTAAAATGTTTTGATTATATTATCAATAATTTTTTAGTTATGATTCATCAATGTATTGAATGATTCTTAACATAGTGATATAGTGGATGCATTAAATTATTAGGGTGTGAATCCACCACTATTCATAGGTCATTATACATGAGTACTATTCATAGTCACTATTCATGGTGATGTGGCATGTTGAGATGGCATATTGGTGATGTGGTATGCGGGTGTGTAGATGATATAGCATGTAGGTGATATGGCATGTAGGTGATGTGGTAGGATGGTGGTGTGGTGTGGGTCCATGATGGGTCCTAGAATGTGATCAGGATGAGATGACATGGTGTGTGGCATGGCACTCCACTATGGGACATGATTTATCCTTAGTTTTCACATGTGGGTTGTCATATGGTGCATAAGACAAGATATCAAGGTGTGGGCACATTTTTTTTATGTGTCCAAGATTCCCATATGTGGAGATAGTCCATATGTGATTGTAATACCTTTTGGACTCATGTGGTCACATAGAAGAAGAAGACAAGAAGATCAATGTTATTGATGGCCTCACATGTGTGAGTGGGGTGCCAATTTTAGAGCCATATAGAGGTAGCCCATGATCTTGTCTAAATTAGGAATCTACTTTATTGACCCTTGGAGATGAAGATAATAAGCACACTATTGAGTGTTTAGACTCACTTTTAGAAGTGAGGCACAAGTTTTTGATCCACATAGAGGTGGAACATGTTCTTGTCTAATGAAGGATCAAATTTTATGACTTTTGAACATAAAGACAAATAAATTTTAAGATCAAATGACACCCTACTCAAATGTGGTGAATGTTTGGGGACACTATGATGTTTCTCTCTACCCTCTCTCTTCTCATTATAAATGTTATTAATAGCATTCTTTATCTTTGTGTTTGTTATCCTTGGATGGATTTCTCTTAGATCCTTTAAAACTTGAGATTGTATATTGTATAAGGTTGGAGCTTAGAAGGATTGTAAGCTTATATCATGTAGATTTTTGTGTTGTAAGCATCATTCATGCTTAGGTGGATAGATCCTATAGGTCTTAGATGAGAGCTAGCTCACATAGTTTGTTGAAGCATAGATCCTTGAGGTTTAAGATTAGAGTCTAGAAGGCTATGTTATCTTAGCTCACCTGGATGAAAACATGGATATTGGAGGTTTGTTAGCTCATCTCATAGAGATGTATTTTAATGATTTTGAGCTTACCTTAGATGCTATGGTATTAAAATTGGATGGAGTTGCATGTTATAGCTTGGAGGTTGGAGCCTATAAGGATTGGTTATATGCTTGAATTACCTGAGTGTTATGGCTGATATAACTAGAAAGGAGTTGTTAAAATGAGTTGTTTTTGTAGATAAAGCTGTTGATGAATATGATTTCTAGATGATGCCTTTGCCATATGTTTTTTCCCTTGCTGGTTTATCATGGTTTACATGTATATGTTGTGTAATGTGTTTTCTCATGTGTTTATGTTTTTGTAGTTTATTTTCCTTTATACATTAATTCTTGAACATGTATTAGGATTAGGTTTTTTATCCTAACATAAATGTCATGTGGGAATATTTTTTATAGTTCAAAATTTGCATTATTATGTGGATATTTGAACCTTATTTAGATATTATTGATGTCCTAGTCTGTGACTATAGGAACACGTTAATGAGCTAGGATTGATAGTGGGTTTAATTAGCATTAGAATGAAAATAGTAAAGAGTATTAAAAAATATTTTGAGAGTTTATTTTAAGATATGATTAGATTTTAAGCCTTCAATTGTTTAATCAATGATTTTGTCATTATGTATTGACGTCATGAGTATTCTTTTATTTTTGTTTTCTGTTATCTCCCTCTTCTAAGTCTTGATTATTATATGCATACCTTGAATTTTAGTGTTGATGTTTTAGGCATTTTTCATGACTACATCTATTATCTTGATGTTCATTATGAGTCTTCTTCATTGTAAGTGATCATCTTTGGAGGCCATCTTGATCTAAATGTCACTAGGTCTTTGACTAAATTTTATTTGATTGGTTTGTTATTATTACCATATGGTTTTAATGAGTCATTATGAGGCCTTAGTCCACCCATTATTGTTGGACTTATTTTGGTTGTTTGATAGATTCACTCTATAACTTGAGCCCGTATGTTGTTATCTTGATTATTGTTCATATTGTCTTAGGATCATCATGTGGGACATTGACTAGTTCTAAGCAATGAACATCATGGGGTGCAAATTAGTCAATGGTCAAGGTATATTGGTTGACCTTGGTTTTGTATTAGGTCATGAGGTCATTACTACCAAGGATCCCACCATCGAGTTGTTTGTTAGATCACTTGGATTTTTGGTTTTACATGTTGTTCCTCAACCCAACCCTAGGTTGATGTTGTTAGTTTGGTAGTGGGATCCATGGGATATTGGGGAAGTGTTGAAATGGTTTGTAGTTATTTTTATGGTAGTTTGTTGTTTCATTTTCACCATAACTTAAGGAGATCATGGGGAACATGAAAATGATCTATTGGCTCATGACTTTAGTTTCATGTGGATAGAATTTAGCCCATAGTGGTGTTGTGAAGTAGATAGCTACTCATTTTTTGCATGAACACATAGTGGAGTAAAAATGAGACTAAGTTTTTGGAATAAGGAAAAAAATAACCTCATGGTGGAATGCATTCTTAAAAATCAAGTAAGTTCAGTTTGATGCTTTGATTTGACATGGGTATTTTTCAATTGAGTTTGAAATGTTGTTGGAAGCATTCTAGGTGCATTATGAAGTCAAAAAAAACTACATGTTAAACCTACATTACACTATGTTTACTTTATTTTCACTTGGCCTAAATGGGTTTCCCTTAGAAAACATTGGATTACGTTTCATTACCTAGATCAAATGGGTTTTGCTTAAGTGTGTTGGGTTTGTTGTTTTCAATTATAGGCAAGTAGTTTTACCTAGAATGCAGTGTTGGTTGCATTTAAGGTTAGTTTGAGTAAAGGGTTTTTATTATGGAGTTTTAAACTCTATTTTGAGTAGGGTATACTAATTGACTATGTTTTTAGTTGATTTATTTATGAACCCTTAATGGGACAACAAGGTTTTATTGACCCTTTAGTTTTTATTGTAAGTCATAGACTCTCCTTCTTGTTTGCAATTTTTTTTACAATCGGCTTTTGATGTTATTTTTTGGTTGAGTGTTTCTCTAATTATTTTCTTTTACCCATTTTGGGTATAATAGGAACTTGAAAGTTATTATAATTTAACTACTTAGAGTTTTGATTGTGGTTTATTTATAAAGGTCAAAGTGTTATCTTAGCTTAATCATGTTATTTTTAGAAGCATGACTATATGGATGTTATTGTCGTGATCTTTGATGGGACTTGGTCGATGAAATGTGTCATTCAATTTAAGTGCTTAGACTGTGTTATTTTGATCTAAATGAATATAGATGATAGTGATTATATTCTTATATGATTGTGTTAACTTGTTTTCCTTTGCGTTGAGTTCCCATTTGGTTGTATGATTGAAAAAAAAGGAACTTTGTCAAGGTTGATCGAGTTGTTTGTAATGTGTCTTTGAGAGTATTTAGTGATAGTTTTTGAGGCTTCATCTACCAAGCCAAGATACATGAGTTATTTCTAAGTATTGTAAATTTTGGTATTGATGGATTCAAATTGAAAGTTTATTTGTTTCCATGAATCTCAAAATGGAAGCCAACAAGTTTGTTTAGATCTTCTTATGTTATATATGAATTCTTTTTTATTTCTGAGTTTGGATGTAACTATGGATGAATGTGGGAAAATTTCCTTTTTGGTTTTCCATTTGGAAGCTTGATAAGTCTTATTGATTACTTGTTAGTTTTGTTGGCTATTTTTTATTGAATTGAAACTCATCAATGGATTGGAATATAGATCATGCTCTTAACCTTTACTAATGACCCATTTACCTAAATCCACCATCCAACTAATATATGGAGTGGTTAGGGCCACCAATGGAGGGATCACTGGGATGGAAGGGTTGGGTTTGCCTTATGTTTTAGAATGCTTATTTTATCATTCCTTGATATTCATGTTAGTGGCATTTTAGATTTTCAATGGTTTGTTGGTGTGTTATATATTTTGGATGTTTTTTAATGTAAATTAGTTATAATAGTATGGATGTTAAATTAAAATTATGATATATGTTCATATAAATTAATATTTATGTTGATTAAATATTGAGTAGGAGAGTAATGTCAAGGTTAGATGTTTCTTATTTACGTAAAGGTTGAAATAATGCATTTTATATCAGTGACATTGTTTAATGTTGTATTCATGAATTTATGTTATGTATATGTAACTCTTATGTGGAAGTTTTGATTGGTAGAATACAATAGTTAAATTGTTGCTTTACCAAACTAATAAGTATGCCTCATGTATTCTTGTTGTAAGAAGGATTAGTGTATTTTTGCATTGATTGTGTTGATAATTTAGTTTTTATTCCACTAATTATTATTGAAAATACTTGCAGAGGATTATATTCAACCTTCTTAATAATGATGTCTGCACCATGGATTTTTTGCTTGACTTAATTCTAGAGGATTTATGTATTATGTGTGTTTAATTTTTAATAGTAAATTATATGGAATGGTAATTTTTCAAGGGTGTGTTATTATTTAAACTTGAATTAACACATTTTATAAATCATTCTTTTGTTACAAATAAAGTATTGTATATTAGTAACAAGTTGACTTATTCAATTTTATATGTTGTGCATGCTTTATTGTACTAATTTATCATTTGTGGTGTGGAAGTTAATATTTATTTTTTAATATTTATTTTTTAAAAAGGCATAGATTTGAATGAACTTAACAACCATTACACTCAGATATAATGTTCATAATCATGGAAACATAATTATAGTTGAAAGCGTGTTGTTGATTGGTTTCCATTGGTTTAATAATGACTGAATAAGTTGAGAACAAAAATAGTATGGCTTATTATTTTATATGAAGTGTTAATAATAATGTTGTATTAAAATCTATGTTAACTATTGCTTATTTAATCATATTATTGAATCATGGATCCATGCTTAATAGTCACTTTTAGTATGATAATTGGTTGTTATGGATACACTAAGAATGAATTTGTAGCTATACGTATGCTTGTGGAAATTGATAGATGTCAAAAATTGAAAGATTAATAAGCATGGTTGTTGATTTAAAAATCAGGAATCAAGAATTTTAATTATTTGGTATTAAATAAAAGTATGATAATTCAGGTCATCATTTTTTACAAGAATGTAAGATAAAATCTACTCTTTGATGTAATGTTATTATCATCTTCTATTATCAACTTCGTGACAAGTAAATTTGAGATAATGATAAATTGATCTAATATCTACATGAAGTTCAAGAGATGATCATCATTATAATCCTTGGTTGGATTAAATCAATTAAAATAGGTTATAGATAGTTGTAATATCTTATGATGTGATACCCACTTATTTGGAATTATCCATTATAGAGACATATATTATTTTATTTTATTACATGTCATATTGTATTAAATCAAGTTGATATTGGATTTAATGAATGAAGTTATATTTATACATTAAGTTCAAAGCATGTTATTAAATTCTTGAATAACTTGAGTAAGTTATATGGTTCCATGAGCCAAAAGCTGAAGGTTATTCTATATGACCTCAACAGGTATCATTATTTAAGTTTCTTACACTATTTGTTCTATGCATATTTATCTTTGAATGTTTTATTTTCATATTTATTTTTTATCATATGCATTTTAAAATTAGTATGGAAAATAATGACGATTATGAAATGTTTCTCTTATCTTGTGCTAAAATTAACTTAATGTTTGTTATTTAGTTGAATGTGTGAAAGTGTGGGTGTGGGTGTGTGTGTGTGGGGGTGGGGGGCAGGGGGGGTGGTAGGTTGGGGGGTGGCAGGGGGGTTTGGGGTACGAGGGTGGAGGGTGGAGGAGGAGGGAGGGGGGTGTGGATGATACTTCCATGTAATCATTTTAGTAGTTGTTAATGGATGTTTTAGAGTTTAGTTCTTAGGGTTGTTTTCCATAGTACTCTTGCATACCTTGCAAGTAGTTTGATTTTAATTTTGTTAAGGAAAAAATACTTAACTACCCAAACATTTAACCATAAATTTATTAAGGAGAATGGGATACTTAAGTAAGGTTAAAAGACTTCAAATGATCATATTTGTAATAATACACATGTTGCATATTAGTTTGGAATTTATGAGTGTGTATATGTACATTGATACATCCCAAACTATATACCTTTAAAGGGTAACATTCTTCCTTATAGTATCTTCTAGGGGTGTTTTAACCTTGGATAAGTATTAACAGTTAACCTAATATGGTTTATATTTAGTAGCATGCATGCGTGAATTTAAATATGATGCTAACTTATGTCATAAAGTTGATAAAGGTACTTCAATCATAGTTTTATTCTTAGTTACAAAAAAATTTGGGGTTGTTTCACCCTTTTCATCATTCATTGGAAATCTTAATAGGTGTTACAGCCTTAATTTATTAGTAGGTGTTAGGTTCTTAATTACTCACCAAGGATGTGTCTTGATGGACTCAAATAAATTTAGAAGGACAAACTTGAACCCAAGCTAGCCATTTCCTTTGGTGTCTAGTCTATCAAGGCCAAACACTTGAGGAATGTATTTTTCACATTATAATTTCTCAACCCAAGTGTCTAGCCTATAGTAGACTTGAGTCTTTCAAGCAAACCATATGTGCATGAGTAAAAGCATAGTCTTCCTAGTAGTAGATACACAACCTATTTTAGCCCTACCTTATTGAACCTTTCTCATGTTGATTGGACCTCCTTGGGGATTCTACTAATTGGTTAGCTTCACTATCCTTTATATGGAATTTCATCAAAGTTGTTATTCTCTTTCAATTATGGAAGATTATAAACTATGATTTATTTAACAATGATGAATATTCTTTTCAATTATATATTAATGATAAGGTATATGAATTATCTTCTACATGCATGTAGATTCAAGCATAAATAAGGAAGTTTGCTATGGATGTCAGGAATTTTCAAGAGCTACTTGGTCATTTTGGGAGTGCTCCATGGACTATGAACCACATCCCCTTGGATCATCCACCATAGGGGCTAATACCTCCATCACTTCAATGTTGACGAATTTGATCTCATAGCCATATCTAATTATCCCCTCCTCTTAATAAGAGGGATGGAGTTTATTATTGCCACATGGTAAATATGTTTTTAGTATTTATCGATGGGGTTTACCAATTGGTCCTTCTAATACTATGGTTTAGCTTTCAGCTAGGTGGGATATTATTATTCATTTGGATCCTCTAGATCCCATGGATGGTTGGGTGGCTCTAGATCCTCCATATATATAGTCTTTATCCTAGAATGCTCTACCACCTAAGAATGATTCTCTACCTCCTCCTTTTATTGCAAAGACATGTGCCTAGTTTTTTATATGTACCTATTTTAATCATTACATTATTTTATTGTTGTGACCTGGTCGACATTGATTCTTGATCTTGTTTACTTTGTTACCATGTTATGAGCCAGAGTATTCTTTTAATAGGGAGTTTGAGCTATGCATATCAACAAGTTACCTAATTGTGTAACCTTTTGTAAATTATTTTTCATTAATATAGTCTTAATTAAGCATTACAATAGTGAAATCCATTTTACCAAAAAATTAATTATAATGACCTTTTTTATTGCGAAATACTGAATTACTCCCAATAAACAATTATTTATGGTGTAAATGAATATCAAGAATGGGAATGAGTATTTATTTTAAAAAATAGAAAAATAAAATTTAATTACTTGGTATAATAGGTGTAAGAGGGGTTAGACGCTATATAATAGGATTTCCAATTCGTGCAAATGATACAAACTTGCTTGAAATTCCATGACATGTATGAAACATTGTTTAGTGGGGTCTTTCAAAGGAATGCTAACTTAAGGGTACAAAATGCCTAGATGAATATTAATAATGACCAATACTTGACAAGAACTAATAATACTAAACAAATTTAGGTATGATTTTATGAAACCAAATTTTATTAGATGATGATATTGTGTAACCTTGGATGGTTGACAAAATATTCACATTAACCAAAATTTGGAGTACCTTTTTAAATTCAATTTCACTTAAACCTTAAGTAAAAAAAAATATTTGATTAAATAAATTAACTAAAAATAACATAGGATGAACCTTAAAATTTCAAGTTAATAGTATTGCCTTGTCCATTGGGATATTATCTCTAGGATTACAAGTCCACGAACTACCTAGAGGAGCACATTTTTTCTTCCCCATAAAACCCACAAAACTATCACTTTCTAAATGTATGAATATCATTGGTAACCCTCCTATCTTGAAATCAAATCTTGGTTGGTTAAGAAACACACAAGAGTACATATCACGTAATCTACAAGAAAGCATGTGGGATAACTATACAAGTTTTGATAAATTACAAAGTGTTGTTATGATACTAGATAAATAAGAAGACCATGTTAACATTAATAAAAGTGTTGCCTTAATTGTTGTACTAAATCCACATTAAGTTCTCATTAGAGTAAAAATAATAATATGAAGGATAGCTACTCATGTTGCTCCTGCAACCCCTTAGTAGTGAAATCTTAAAAAATAGTTGAGAGAATATTTACCCAAAATAATAATGTCGAAGGTATGTTAGACTCTTTATTTGACCTTTAATAAAGTGTCAATTTCAAACTAAGTCCTAAAATAAGAAGGAAAAATAAATAAAGAAATAAGTGTTCATTCCAGTCCTAAAAATAAATAACAATAAGTTATAACATTAATAATTATATCTATAGTCCTTTTAGGAAATTTAGGACCATTATATTTAGAATCATAATTCCATGGACTCCTTAGAGGATCTAGAAATACTTTGGCAAAATTCGCAATTGGTGGGAAACAACATTATAATGAACACATCTCAACATCCATTGATGTATTCAAGATTTTCAATTTTCAACACGAAGATGTGTAAATTAAGTTATTCCTTACAAAATTACATGAATGAGTTTTCAAATGGTTTAATCATCCAACATAGGTTCCATTACTGAATGGATTATCTTGAAGAAAAAATTTGAAACTATATTCAAGCTGACTAAAGATAAACATGCCCTCCTTGCTCAATCATCATAGATGAAAAAAAAACCTCATGAACCCATGATGGAGTTCATAGCCAAATTTAATAAGATATTAAACAAAATCCTTACTATAACCACACCTACAAAAGTTTAAAAATTAAAAATTATTCATCAATGCACAATTTATTGAAGCAAGTTTTTTGTTGAGGATAACTTGAGGTGTTTTTCAAACACTAGCCATAGAGGTATATGATGACTTAATTAGGGTAGAAAATTAAAGAAATAATATAAATAACTCAAAGTTTAAAATTCATGCCAAATTTTGACTGATTAACCACTTTATAAGTTGGCTAATGATATATCAATCTCTAAAGAAATAAATTCCTTAATATGGACCATTTCCTTTGTACCAATATGCTCCAAAGAGGAACTATGCTCCATATGATGGCAACTAACCTTGATTTCCAACACCTCCACAAATTTATCAATTGAATCATCTCTTACTACACATGATCCTATCAACACAACATTAGAGTATCAAGCCATAAATGAACATGATGGTGTTAAAATGGACCTAAAAGATTCAAGTCTTTCAAATCTAAAAATTATAGAACTTGATGGTGACTCTAAAATTGTGTATTTTAAATATTTGACTATGATGAACATGACAATTTAGTAGAAGAGATTAATAGTCATTCATTTGTTATTTTCATGAGATCATAGAATTATAAATATGAAATGAATAAACATAAATAACTTGAGAATCCTGATGAGAAATAAAAGGTGAAAAGTAAGGAAGTCCCCACAATTACATCCATAAAGAGCATTCTTAGTAGAGTTTATTAATTACCTAACCTATCAAAGGGAAAATATATGAAAAGGAAGGTAAGCATCTCAACTTCATCTCTTACTAAAAATTTTCAAAAACCTAGTTCCTTAAATAAATATGTTTCAAAATAAAATCAATTCTAAAGCTTCAATACCTACCAATTTTATTGTATTTAACATAATTAATCATGTGAATAATACTAAAATTCAAATGTCTCAAATTAAATATTTGAAGTCTAGTCAATAGTATCTTGATAGGTTAGTCAAATTTATTAGAGGAAACATTATTAGACATATGGTCTTATGTCCATGTGTATCCTCATAACCCAAAGTACTTCAAATTCTCAAATTCTAGTGGCTTCCTCTATCCTGACTTCTACAAAATTAGATCCCTTCTATATCTCCCATTTTATCAGAGGTTACAAGCTTAATAATTATATCATAAACTATGGACCTTTTGATAACATCATTCCCACTAAATGTTTTTATGCATTTGGAATTACAAGTATAAAGACTTTTTGTCAATGCTTCTCTTGGGAAACATAACAAGTACCTTTGGTCAAATAAATTAAATATGCTCAAGTAGCTTTGGATACCTATCCTCAAAATAGAGTCAAGATGACTATCTCAGTGCTATACATTCCCTAAAATTATGGAATGTTACTAAGTAGGATATTTTGTAGAGATTTATTAGGTGAAATACAATTGGATTTGTCTCACACTATAAAAGGGGTTAAACAAAGATTGGAACTTGATCTAAAAAGAAGTACACAGTTAAAAAAATTAGCACGTTGTTTAAATATGATTTGTATGCCTCTAACCTCATATAAGGTAACCCAAATGATATTTGGACTATATAATCTGATAAATGATATTATTATGTAGGATCTAGCATTGGTGCATTTCTCATATCCACAAACAAAGAAATGTTTCCTTTTTCTCATAAATTGTAATTTCCAAATATAAACAATACTATAGAATATAAATTATTTCTTAGAGGTCTAAAATTTGTATAATAAATGGACATAAATAATTTCAAATTACAAGGTGATGCTGAATTAGTAGTCAAACAAGTTAGAAATTAGTAATAGGTAAAGAATAATTGCCTATGGCACTACCAAAATTAAAGTACTCAAAAGGCATGCAAGAGGGAATGTTATTGATACAAAAAGTTTGTATTTTCCTTATGATACTTTTTAAAAGTGGAAAAATGAATAAATGGCATAATTCAGACCAACGAGATAAATGAGCATGTCATCTTTCCTACTTGGACTATGTCTCAAAGGAAGAATAGAGTTATGGTTGTAGTTCAAACTAAGATATTGAAAATTGTTACTTAGATTTTGAATACATCTAATGTTGGATGTTGAAGTCCTTTGGAATTTATGGTTATCATTAATAGACACTTCATTTTTTGTAATCACAATTACTGGGGGTGAATTAGTCTTCAAAACTTTTACAACTTTACTTTATCATTCATGAACTATCAAAGCAATATAGTGAACTATTAACACATCAAGAACCATTTGTATGTGCATGAGACAAGAGCATAACACATAGAACACTTTCTTGAGTGGGAAACCCTAAAGGGTAATAAAACCCACTAATATCTACAAATGGACTAAAATCCTATAATACAAAGATCAACATTTAGTAAAGCACCAACTCAGCTAGACTTTAACAAACACCAACTTGAGAGGAGGCACCAACCCCCTAGATGACTCAGAACCAACTCAGCCACCTAAAACCCTTGATAAAATTTAGAACACTTTGTTTCTAATAAAATAGATGATGATCTCCTTCTTCAGCTCTTCTTTCTCTATATCCCTCTCAAACTACCTTTTAGGCTCCTTTACTCAACTAGGTCTCTTCAAGATAGATTAAGTCATTGACCTTGATAGTCATCTATAGTACCCATACTACATACTCATAATATTTTATCTTCACCATTATTATTGTATACAATACCTCCTTAATCTCTTCAAATTACTATATCCTTCACTTCAACTCTCTCATCTTCTAACTAATCAATTAGTATTATTAGGTATTGTTCTTATACTAGGCTCTTGCTCATACACCTATTGGTTGGCCATACACACTTTCCCACTTATATTTTAAATAAAATAGGCCTTATGACATTCTAAAAACATAAATAAATCATTACAATAGGTCTATCATATCATATAGGACCAAAACCTCTTTTAGGCCTTATTTAGCACACATTACCCTTTGATCTTATTGGAAAAAATTAAAACTCCAAATATGGAAATAAAAATTATTATTTCACTCCAATAGACCCATAATAATATAATATTATTTCCATAACACTTTTATATCTAACTACCACTTGAATCATGCCATTAGTATTATTCACAATTAGGCCTATGAACCTACAGAAAGTCTGTCTTGAACTACTAAAGATAAAAAACCAATTAGATAAATAAATATGGTAAAAAATCACATATTTATAACCTTAAATATCTTAAAAATTTCACTAAGGGAATTTTCAAAAGGACTCAAACCCTTCTCTACAAGTAGCTCACTCAGAACTGCCAACTAACTTCAAAACACAATCATGGAAACAATGACCTTTAACACCTATAGAACCACTTTCAGTGACTTCCAATGAAATTATATGATCCTATGAGGTCATTAAACTATTATTAGATAAATATATCATATGAAAACATGGTAATATTGGTCATTTAGATGAATCTCATAGTCTTGTACCTCACTATCTCATCTGTACTAGATAGGTCAACTTATGAACAACATTTTCATCATATCCACTAACCTCCAAAACTTATATCCAACATCAAAAATTTTGAAAATTATTTAATAAATTATTCATGTAATTTTATTCATCCCTATTCCATGATAACACATCCCTAATAAACTTCTCACTTCTGCCTAGTTTTCTCACTATTTGCATCATTAGGCTTGTTAGTGATAGGTCAACTTGGATGACCAATTTAGCACACTTGAGTGATAGAACCTAATTATAAACCACCATGTAAATAAAATACAAGTCTCAATATTTTTCCTCCATTCATTTATAAATTTTGACTTGGTCAACTCTGACTACTACAATAAATCTCTAAGAAATAAGGCTTTTTCTACACGATCAACTCACTCACCTACAAACCAACCACACTTGGAAATGCTTGGGAGAGTTGAATACAACCTCAGATCACTCAAATATCCATACCAATATATTCTAAACACTTTTTAATAACTTATTTCATATCAAGATAATGTTAGGGTTTTAGAGAGGGTTAACACTATTTCTGGTGTTAATGATTATTCATGAAGGACTGCCCCTCATTTTCAAAACTAATGCATGGATATATTATATAGGACCCTTCCCCATCTCTCCTCAATATATTAGGTTCCCATATATAGGTTACACATGCCAATGAACACTTGAAATTCCTTTTTAGGTTGAGAACCCTTTTATTTTATGCACTCGAGAAACATCAAAACCACTTTCCATGCCTTTTCTTGCAAAACATGACCTAAAACCTAGTCAACACACCTAAGATAATATATCAAAACACTTAAAATGCTCACATGATCTTTCTTATCTTGAAATCTGAATCTCATACCTCATTTTTCTACCATCTCTCTCTTTGCTCTCTAGACCTTGACTTGCAAATCATATTAGGCTGTGAAATTAACCTTCATGCCTCCTTCCATGTGATATCAACATAACTTACATGATCACACAACATATTACATGCTCAAATAATGTCATATATCCTTTATATGCCTTAACATCAGATCATGATGCCTCATTTGGCCAAGCAAGGTCTAGAAGTGGTCTAGTTGTATGTTAGGTCTGTAGGTCCTACCCCTATAGGCTTACCCTGAGACTCACATTAGTTAACTAATGCCTCATATACATTTTCAATCAAAATTATACATCCATTCATGCCTATGTGTACTCATTTCACCAAGCCACCAAGATCATACCTCTCACAAGGTGTCTTCATGATATGACTAGTCTTATGACTAGACCTCTTAAGCACTTGAGACTTGAAAACTGACTTTGAAACACTTATTTATCATCTTATACCTTTCTCACATGACTTATATGTTCCTCAAATAATTTTTTACATTTCAATAATGCTATCAAACAATAAAATTATTCAATGACCTCATTGAACACCTTTTTTAAGAACCTTTGACATCAATGACAATATCAATGCCAAACTTCAATAATAGTAACAATGCTCAACAATATCCCCCTTTGTCATTGATGGAAAAACATATTATATCTTGATCATTATTATCTACCCATACTAGTCTTTATCCCCCTTTGACATAAATGACAAAGTGATGTCTACAAATCCTTGGATCATACTCCTTATAACCAAAATACTCAACACACATGAATTATGAGTTTATGAGACATAATACAAACATGCTCCCATTATATCCATGAACACCTTCTTGGAAAAACTTGTTAAGCATGAAATATACTGAGAGGGGGGGTGAATCAGTACATTAAATATATTTTACTTAATTTGATTTCTTTTCTTTAACAACTTAATCACAAATTCAAGATATGCAATAAAACTAAAATAATAACATGCACCACAAAGAGAGAGAGAGAGAGAGAGAGAGAGAGAGACCAAATTTTTATGTGGAAACCCAAAGTGGGAAAAACCACAGAGAACAATCTCAAGTATATGAATGAGCACCAACTCAAATTACAAATTTCACAAGCACCAACTTGCAGTAGCACCAACCCCTTTACCGAGCACCAACATGACAACTATTTGTGAGCACTAAGCCATAGGAGCACCAATCCCTTAAAAATATTTGTGAGCACCAACCCATCAGATCACCAAGCCCTCTTTTTTATAAAAACAACTATCTCTCAATGTTGCTTACTCAATAAATGATAGAACTCTACAAGATCTCATGTTTTTCTCTCCTCTTTTCTTATATAAAACAATTAAAAAACCATGCACTCTCTTGCATATTACAAATGGCTTCTCAAGCCTTTATTTATAGCTTTCCAAATGACCTTTGGCATTCACCCTTTGTGACCCTTCAATCCTCATGGAAAATGGCACCAAACTTGCATGACCCTTCATATCCTTGCATTTGAAAAGTCACATGGTGACCCTTCATAAGCAAATGCATCCTTTCCTCTTTTGTCTTTATCTTGGTGACTTTTTGTATTCCTCAAAGTGTCCTTTCATGGAAAAATGTGCCATACTCTCTTTTATCTTCACATGGTGACTCTTGGAATTCCTCAAGATGACTCTTCATGAGAAAATGTATCCCATTCCTCTTTTGTCTTTACTATGTGACTCTTTGACTTCTCCATGGGCCTTCTTTTGACTTATATGCAACCAAAAATATATTTGTTAATATTAAATAAATATTAACACATATTAGCCAAGATATGAATATTAAAAATAATATTAAATGCAATGGGGCCTTTATCACCAATGCTAGACCTTTGACATCAATGACAATATTTCTAATAATCTCCCCCTTTTTCATTGATGGCAACCTCAAACTAAAACTGCCATATCCTGAAACCTATACTGCACATGTCAAATTGCACATACTACCATTTTAAAAACATATAGTAACTTTCCCCTTATTTTAGCAACCTATACCTATCCCCTATACATATTTCTACACTTGTGCCTATACCTATACATGTTTCTATTCTTCTCCCCCTTTGATATCAATGGCAAAGAGCCTATCCTAGAGATAACACTTAGCTCCCCCTCAACTGATGTTGATCCTCAATGGTAGGAAGTAAAATAAATTACTTCCAACTTCTCTCATAGATACTCAAATGTGTTTTTTGGTAGTGCCTTTGTTAAAATATCGACAATCTATTCTATAGTACTGATATATTCCATTTTTACTTGTTGATCTGCAACTACTCTCTCAAGAAGTGATATCTGATGGGAATATGTTTTATTCTTGAATGCATCACTGGACTCTTCAAAATATTAATAGCACTTGTGTTGTCACCAAAAATAGAAATAGGTTCATCATATTTTACCTTGATATTTTCCAAATTTTTCTTCATCCAAATCACTTGAGTACAACACAATAATGCTACAATATATTATACTTCAGTTGTATAAAGTGATACCAAGTTCTACTTCTTTCTTAGCATGATACTAAGCTATCACTGAGGAAGAAAGATCCTCCACTTGTACTCTTTCTGTCATCCAAGCAACCTACCCAATCTAAATCGGTATAAGTAACCAAAGTGAAATCTCTGCTTGTGGGATACCACAATCCATAATCCAATGTCCCATTGATATATCTAAATATTATTTTCACCAATTAAACATGACTATATTTTGGAGTTGAATGATATCTTGTAACCATACCTACTACATGCATGATGTCTAGTCTCGATGTTGTCAAATATAAAAGATTACTAACCATATATCTATACAAAGATTGATCTACAACAGGTGAATCTTCATCCTTGCTCACTTTATTTCTTGTACTTATTGGTGTGCCAACTAGTGCACAATCCTCAAAACCAAATTTATTCAACATTTCCTTGGCATATTTAATTTTAGATATGAAAATTACTTTATATGACTGAAATATTTATAATCCTAAAAAATGACAATTCTCTAAGCATAGACATCTCAAATTCTTTTTGCATATTATCAAAAATTCTTTTGTCATCTTTTCAATGTTTCCTCCAAAAATGATGTCATCAACATATACCAAAACAATCAACTGATGCTCACCTTTTATTTTTGATGTAGAGATTAATGTCAGCAAATCCTCTCTTGAAACCTTGATCCTATGGGTATTTATCAAGTCTTGCATACCAAGCTCTGGGATCTTGTTTTAATCCATACAGTGATTTATTCAATCTACATATATGGCTACTATCATTTGAGAGAAGAAATCCCTTTGGTTGCTCAATGTAGACCTCTTCTTCTAGATTCCCATTCAAGAAAATAGATTTGACATCCATTTGAAACACTTTGAAATTTTTAAACACTGCGTATGCAAAAAACATTTTAATAGCCTCTAGTCTTGCCACTAGTGCAAAATTTTCTTCAAAATCTATTCCCTCAATCTGATCATATCTTTTACATACTAATCTTACTTTATTCCTAGTCACTTCTCCATTTTCATTTGACTCATTTCTATAAACCCATTTTGTTCCTATCACATTGTGATCTTTTGGTCTAGGCATTATTTCCCAAGTATCATTCTTTTCTATCTGATTTAATTCTTCATCCATTATCTTAACCCAATGCTTATCATGTCTAGCCCTTGAAAAAGTTTTAGCCTAAATTTTGGATAACAAAGAGAAATTAACTTGCTCAGATTCACTTACCATCATTCTAGTGTGAATTTCTTCATTTATGTCCCTAATGATGTCACTTTCATTATGATTTATCTAGACATATTTAGATGGGGTTTTGGTATCCTTTTTCTCCTTCTTCTCATCTTCATCTAATTATTAAAAATTTTCCTCTTCAATGATTTCAGGAATGTCTATTGGATCACTGATTCTTTGTTCTCCATATACTTTTACCCTGACACTTGCACTTTCAACTATTTTCTTAGTTCTTTTGTTATAACATTTATAAGCTTTAATTTTTTCAAGAATAAAAAAGAAATATTCCTTCATCTACTTTAGATTCAAACTTACCCAATTTTTCATTGGTTCTCTTTATGAAGCATTTGCTGCCAAAAACTCTAAAATAATCAACTGTAGCTGGTTTGTCTTTCTATAGTTCATAAGGAGTCTTATCACTGTTGACTCTCAATAATGCTCTATTCTGAATATGCACTACTATACCAACTACCTCTCTCTAATATTTATCTGATATCTTGGATTCATTTAGCATTATCCTTGCCATCTCTTGAAATGTTTTGTTTCTTCGTTTAACTACTCTATTTTTCTGTAGAGTTATGGCTACTGAATAATGTCTCTTTATTCTATGGTCTTCATAAAACCTAATAAATTGATCTAACATGAATTCTCATCCTTGATCTGATCTTATCCACTTAATATTCAAACCAGTTTCATTCTCAACTAACGCTTTGAATGCTTTGAAATGTCTGAAAGCTTCTAATTTTTTTTAAAAAACATTACCCAAATCATACGTGAAAAATTATCAATAAACAACATGAAATATTTCTCACCTTGAGTACTTTGAGTTCTCATAGGTCCACATAAATCAATGTGAACAAGCTCTAAAATTTGAGTGGTCGAGTATTTTTTTATTTTGAACATCTTTTTAGCCTGTTTTTCATGTTGACAAGGTTCACAAAGTGTGTTGGATGGCTTTGTAATCTTTGGAAGATTTATGATTGCTTGGTTCTTTCTAATGTTGAAAATATTGTCAATATTTGTGTCCCATTCTCCTATGTAATATCCAACTTTATTCAATCTGACTCAAAAAACATCTTTAACCTTTGATGTATGATAACATATACAAATTATTCCCTGTTCTCTAAGCATCTACAACTAACACATCTAAATTTTTTCTCCTAATTTCAAAAACTTTTGTATAAAACTTTAGTGTGTGCCCTTAATCACACAATTAACTTACTCTCAAAATATTATGATTAAAACCTTCTATATATAAAATATTTTCAATTTTAGTTCTACCATTATCCAAACTTAGTGTACCTTTTTCAAAAATTCTAGCAGTGGTATTATCTTCAAATTTCATTGTGCCACCATTGATCTTCTTCAAGGTTATGAACTTGATCTTATCTCCTATCATGTGCCTCGAACATCCACTATAAATGAACCATATCTTTTGTTCATTTCTTGCATGCAAAGCTGTCTGTACCAACATAGATTTTTCTGGTTGTTTCTTCTACCATGAACCGATCTAAACTTTCTTCTTGATGAATGAAGCCTTGAAACTTTGGTCCTTCTTGACTGACCCGAACATGCTTCTATAGTACTAGGTTATGTGTTTGAAGTTATTTTACTTGTAACATATTATGGCCTCTTAATTAAAGCTTGATAGAGGAGCAAAATATTTGTGGCTTCTACTTGACTCTGCATGAGTTTCCTTCTCCTTATTTCTGAAATTGTTAGCCCTTTTTTGACATTCTATTTTCTTATGACCATATCCATTACAATAAAAATAGTAAACATAAAAATAGGACCTATTTTTGTATCTCTGACCTAATTGTCTTTTGTAGCTTTGGTCCTTCCAGCCTTCTTTGTTTGAGATATCCTCTGTATTCTTAACTTTTTCCTTTTTATTTCTTCTTTTGTAAGAGCTTCAACATAGTTCTTTCCTTTTTCTGTGTTAACCTTGTATGTGAAAGTAGTGGCCTCCCCTTTCTCTTTTTCAAATCTAATATCTATCTTATCTGACATTGATCTTTCAATTTCTAATATCTGATTTAACATATTAGTGTGATTTTCAAACTTTGAATCATTGACTACTCTATCATTGATTGCTTTATTTGTTTTCTCAAGATCTGCTTTTAAAAAGAAATTTTAATAACATACCTTTCACATTATTCACTTACTTTTTGCAATTATGCCATTAGATCTTTTTCATTTTTCTTGGCTTCTTCAAAATGTGTTTGTAGATCTTCAATTGTTTCCTTTGACTCCTTTTCATTTTTCTCAGTCTGGAGCTTCAATATTATATTCTTCTTAAGAGATTTGAACTCTTCTAAGGCAAAAATGAGTTATCCTTCCAGATTCACTTTGGATTCATCCTATTCTTCTTCTTGATCATCTATACTTTTGCTTACGGAGGCATCTTTATGTATGGCCATGAATAAAATCTCTTCTTCTTCTGAATCACTGAATCCACTATCTTCGACTGACTAGGATCTTTAGAATACAAACTCTTCTTCTCAAATCCCTTCTTGAATTTTCATTTGAAATTCTTTTTGTATGTAGATGTTCCTTCTTCATTGTCACCATTACCCTTATCTAGGAACTTAGATGTAAAATGTCCAATCTTTCCATAATTAAAACATTTAAAAGGTAATTTACTTTGATATTTACCTATGCCCTTTTTTATCTTGCAAATTTTTAGCTTCATCATCACTAGAACTATCACTTGATTCTTGAATCTTAACCTTCTCTTTCTATGATGTCTTAAAATCAACTTCTCTCTTTAAGGGTTTCTCATGTTCAGTCCGCATCTCATATGCCGTAAGAATACCATGTAGCTCATCCATCTTTAGCTTGGCTAAATTCTTCATCTCTTCAATTGCCAAAACTTTTGCATCATATCTCAATGGAGATCTCAAAACTTTTTGTACCATGATTGATTCTTCTAACTTTTCTCGATGACCTTGAATCTGATTAACTATTTGATCAACCCATAAAAGGTAACTTGATATATTTTTTTCCTCTTCCATATTCAAACTCTTAAACTATCTTCTAAAAGTTTGAAGCTTAGCTTACTGAACCTTTCCATCAACTTTGTAAATATTCTCAAGCTTTACCCAAGTTTTATTAGCAGATTTACATTGCATAACTTTAACAAATTTTGATTCACATAAACCACATAACATAGCATTTAAAACTTTAGCATTATTTTCACTTGCCTTCTTTTTCACTAGAGTAGTTACAAGTGTCTGTGGCTCTTCATATTCCTCCATCACTGCTTGCCAAATGTTGAATCCAAGGGCCATCAAATAAGTCCTCATCTTTATGTTCCAAAAAGCATAATTTGTCCCATAAAACAAAGGTACCTTATTTATATAAAAACCTTCATGTGATCCAGCCATCATGCTTTCCCTAATTTACCTTCAAGCTGTAAAACTTTTTAAAAGGGAACCTGCTCTGATACCAATTGTTAAGCACAAAATATACTAAGAAGGGGGGGTATATTAGTATATTATATATCTTTTACTTAATTTGATTTATTTTATTTAACCACTTAATCACACATTAAAGATATGCAATAAAATTGAAACAATAACATGCACCACACAGAGAGAGAGAGAGAGAGACACTAAATTTTTACGTGGAAACCCAAAGTGGAAAAAACCACAGAGAACAATCTCAAGTATATGAATGAGCACCAACTCAAATTACAAAGTTTTCAAGCACCAACTTTCAGGAGCACCAACCTATTTGTCGAGCACCAACACAACAACTATTTATGAGCACCAACCTACAAGAGCACCAACCCCTTGCACAGATTTGAGAGTACCAACCCATAAGAGCACCAACCCCTCTTGTGTATAAAACACAACTATCTCTCAATGTTGTTTACTCAACAAATGATATAAATCTACAATATCTCTTTTTTTATTATATAAAACCATGCACTCTCCTACATATTATAAATGGCTTCTCAAGCCTTTATTTATATCTTTTCAAATGACCTTTGGCATTCACCCTTTGTGACCCTTCAATCCTCATGGAAAATGGTGCCAAACTTACATGACCCTTCATATCCTTGCATTTAAAAAGTCACATGGTGACCCTTCTTAATTAAATGCATCCTTTCCTCTTTTGTCTTTATCTATGTGACTTTTCATATTGCTCAAAGTGTCCCTTGATGGAAAAATGTGCCATACCCTCTTTTGTCTTCACATGGTGACTCTTGGAATTCTTCAAGATGAATCTTCATGAGAAAATGCATCCCATTCTTCCTTTGTCTTTACCCCATGACTCTTTGACTTCTCCATGGGTCCTCTTTTGACTTATATGCAACCAAAAATATATTCATTAATATTAAATAAATATTAACACACATTAGCCAAGATATGAATATTAAAAACATCATTAAATGCAATGGGGCCTTTATCACCAATGCTAGACCTTTGACATCAGTGACAATATTTCCAACACGACTCATATTTTCTTGGATATAATGAGCATGATTAGCTCCCCCCAAGTACTTGAATTTTTATAGGGGTAGGAATTACACCTAATTCATATCCTAAATGTTCAAAAGTTACCTTTAGAAGTGGTTTGGTCAAGATGTTTGTAATCTGATCCTATGTAGAAACATATTCAAGTTTGATACTTTGTTCACTTACCTTATCACTTATAAAATGAGACTTTATGTGAATGTGTTTGGTCCATGAGTGCATGATAGGGTTCTTTGAGATGCTTATAGCACTTATATTGTCACAGTAGATAGGGCTAAGAGCATCATACTTCACCTTGTAGTATTTTAGGGTCTATCTCATCTATAGGACCTAAGTGAAACTTGAAGCTGGTAAAATCTACTCAGCCTCACAAGTGGACAATGTTATTGATGGTTTCTTCTTACTTATCTATGAAACTAGGCACCCACTTAGGAAGAAAGCTCCTCCACTGGTACTTTTCCTATCATCTATACTTCTTGCCCAAGTTGCATCTGTGTAGGCTGTCAAATTAAACCCCTTAATTCTTAGATACTACAATCCATACTCAATATTCCCCTTGAGATACATGAGTATCCTTTTGACTACTTGCAGATGATTCTCCTTTGGATCTTCTTGAAACCTTCCCACAAGACCTACTATGTGCATGATATCAGGTCTTAAGGTAGTGGTGTACAACAAACTTCCAATCATTAACCTATATGATGTTTATTTGACCTTTGAAGACTCATCTTACTTGATCAACTTACATCCTATGTTTATGGGTGTACTAACTAACTTGCAATCTTCCTTCTCAAAAATCTTCAATATCTCTCTTATGTACTTGGCTTATGAGATGAATATACCTTTTTTACATTAAGTTATTTGCAACCCAAGAAAGAATGATAGTTTTCCTAGCATGGACATCTCAAACTCTTTCTTCATCACTTATACAAAGGCCTTGGCCATGTTCTTATTATTTTCACCAAAGATGATGTCATCCACATAGATAACTACTATCAAGATGGTCATCTTCTATCTTGATGTATAGATTATTATTTGCAACTCCTCTTTTGAATCCTTGATCTAATAGATACTTGTCCAACCTAGCATACCAAGCTCTAAGAGCTTGATTTAAACCATATAGATCCTTTTTCAATCTACAAACATAATATTTGTCATATTATAGTGAGACCCCTTCATGTTGTTTAATTTACACTTCCTCTTTTAAATTCCCATTCAAAAAGGTAGATTTGACATCTATATGGTATACCTTTAATCCTTTGAATCTTGTATATGCTAGAAACAGTTTGATGGCCTCCAATCTTGCTACTAGTGCAAAGGTCTCCTCAAATTATACTCTTTAAAATATCCCTTTCATACCAATCTATCCTTATTCTTAGTGACTTCTCCATCTTCATTCAAACTCTTTATAAACACCCATTTTGTGCTAATGGCATTCTTATCTTTAGGCCTAAGAACTAGTTCCCAAGTCTCATTATTCTTTATTTGGTCTAACTCCTCATTCATAGCACCTATCCAAATTTGTATGTGTTTGATACAATAATAATCTTAGGTTAAATATTGAATAATAAAGAAACATTCTCTTGATTTATATTACTTACCATTCTTCTCCTTGTTTGCATATCTACATTCTTATTGTCAATGATTTGAGATCCAGGGTGATCTATTTGAATCTATCTTAAGGATCCTTTTGAGTCATGTCTCTCTTCAACTTCTTCTTCTTCCTCATCAACCTCTATAGTCTCCTTTTCATTCTTGAAGTCCAGATTCTCTAAAGTGTTCTTTGACTATGAGTGAGATTTCCTTGTCTCATGAATTTTCACATTGGTGCTTTCCACTATCCTTTGTAACCTCTTGTTATAACATATATAGGCTGAGCTCATTGATGAGTATCCTAATAATATGTATCCATTATATTTTTAATTAAACTTTCCCAAGTCTTCATCATCTCTTTTGATGAAACATTTTCTCCCAAACACTTTAAAGTGTTCTGCATTGGTATGTCTGCCCTTCCATAGTTCATAAAGAGTCTTGTTACCATTAGTCCTTATCTATACTCTATTCAAAATATAGAAAATAGTGTTTACTACCTCTCTCTAATATCTTATACATAATATATATATTCATTTATCATAGTTCCATCCATCTCTTGAACTATCATATTCTTCCTTTCCTTTACCACACTCTATTGAGGTGTCCTAGCTACTGAGAATTGTCTCCTTATTCCATGAACCTCATAGAAGTCATCAGACTCATTGGAAAAAAAACTCTCATCCTCTATACTATCTTATGCACTTTATCTTCCCATTCTTCTCATTCTAAAAAAGAGCCTTGAAATTGTTAAGAGCTTCTAATTTTTCTTTCAAGAATATAAACCAAGTAATTCTTGTGTAATCATCTATGAGTAACATGAAATAGATATCTCCTTGAATAATTTGAATTCTTATAGGCCTAAAAATATCAGTGTGTATTAACTCCAAGGGGATTGTACCAGAGTACTCCTTGGGATTGAACCTTCTTCTAGTCTGCTTACCATTTTGACAAGCCTTACAAAGTATGTTTGTAGGTTTGGTGATCTTAGGCATGTTCTTCACATAATTATTAGTGTTAATATTAACCATATTGTCAAATTTTATGTGACCTAAAATTATGTGCCATATATAACTTTCATCTATATTTTTCATGATGCATCTCTCCTTCTTGATCTCATTCAAGACATATAGATTGTTCTTAGTCCTCTTAACATTGACAATTAGCCTTCCTGATTTTGCTCTCCTTATCTCACACCCTTTGTCATGAAAGGTTAGTATGTGTCCTTGATTTCAAATTTTAATTACACTAAGTAGGTTATGTTTCAAACCTTCCACATACAACACATTTTATTTATTGGTCTTCCCATTGTCCAAACTCAAGATACCCTTGCCAACTATATTGGCAGTTGTGTTGTCTCCAAACTTCACTATTCTCACAACATTATTTTTTAATGATATGAAATTATTTATCTCTCTTATGATTTTGCTTGAGAAAAAACTATATATATAAAATTTCATTCATTCATATTGAATGTGAAAGGTAGTATGAGCTAGCCTAGTATCCTCTTTGGTTTTCTATTCCTCCTTGGAAAATAGTTCATCTTGACTTTTGAGCTCAATATGATCAATCATGACTTAATTTGGCTTCCATACCAATGTTTGATTCTTATCATGCATTCTAGGATATTCATACATTTTTTTTTATTCTTGAGGTATTTCTAACTCTATTAGAGCAGAATCTTGCAATATGTCCTATATTATGACAGATTGTAGCAAACAATATTTCTATACTTACCTCTTGACTGATTGCTCCTTTTCCCATGGTCTCATGCTGATTTATCCTTTATTGCATTAGGATAATTGATTGGTTCTCTCTCTCTCTCTCTCTCTCTCTCTCTCTCTCTCTCTCTCTCTCCTCTCTCTCTCTCTCATCTCTCTCTTCTCTCTCTCTCTCTCTCTCTCTCTCTCTCTCTCTCTCTCTCTCTGTCTCTCTCTCTCTCTCTCTCTCTCTCTCTCTCTCTCTCTCTCTCTCACTCTCTCAAACTTGACTCATTTTGTCTATAAGCTGCTCATGCTCAACCTTCAAGGAAACTAGATCTATCTTCAATTGGTCATACTCAACTTCCTTTAACCTAAACCCTTGTGTTGACACCTTTTAATTGACTCATTTATAGTTTTATTTTGATGATTAAATTCATCAAGGCACTTTATGAGCTCATTTTCAAGGTCTACTTCAGCTTCTCCTTCTTTACTATCATAATAATCTTATTCCTATTGATCACAAGACATATTTTGCTTCTTAGGATCACCTTCAATATGTTAGACTTGTCTAAATGGACTAGAATATGATACCAATTATTGTAATCACAATGATTGATATGGTGGTGAATCTATCTTCAAAACTTTTACAACTTTAATTTATCATTCATGAACTATCAAATCATTATAGTGAACTAGAAACACATCAAGAAACCATTTGTATGAGCATGAGACAAGAGCATAACACATAAAACACTTATTTGAGTGGGAAAACATTAAGGGAAATAAAATAAAATGATATATATATATATATATATATATATATATATATATATATATATATATATATATATATATATATATATATATATATATATATATATATATATACTACAGTCCTATAAGACAAGCATCAATATTTATTGAAGCACCAACTTCACATGGAGCACTAAACCCAACTAGCTAAGCACCAACTCAACTAGGCTTTAGTAAGCACCAACTTTTAAGGAGGCACTAACCCCCTAGATGACTCATCACTAAATCAGAAACCTAAAACCTTTTATCACCTTTATAAAACTTTATTTATCATATAAAATATTATGATATCCTTCTTCATCTCTTCTATCCCTCTTAAACTACCTTCTGGGCTCCTTCACTCAACTAGGTCTCTTCAAGACAAATTAAGTCATTTAACCTTGATAGTCATCTAAAATACCCATGTTAGATATTCATAATTATTTATATTAACTCTTATTATTTTCTAAAATACCTCTTTTATCTCTTCAAAGTACTATATCCTTTGCTTCAACTCTCTCATTTTCTAACTAGTCAATTAGGCTTATTAGGTCTTGTTCTTATACTAGCTCTTGCTCATACATCTCTTGGTCATAAATACACACTTTCACACTTATATTTTAAATAAAATAAGACTTATTACATTCCATAAATAATAATCAATCATTAAAATAGGTTGGTCATAGCATATAAGACTAAAACCTCTTTTAGGCCTTGAGACCTAATTCAATTAGGCCTTAATTAGCACATGTTACCCTTTGATCTTCTTGGAACACATTAAAAATTCACATAAGATAGAAAAAATTCTTATGTCACTAAAATATACCCATAATAATCTTATATTAGGTCCATGAAACTTTTATCTCTAACCACCACTTGAAGCACGCCATTAGTAATGTTCACAATTAGGCTTGTGAACCTACAAAAAGTTTGTCTTGAACAACTGAAGAGAAAAAACTAACTATTTTTTTTTAAAATATGGAAAAAAATCACATATTTAGAACATTAAAGACCTCAAAAACTTCAAAATTTTAATTAGACTTCATTACATAGGGTAAAAGGACTCAAACCCTTCTCTGCAAGTAGCTCACTTAGAACTACCAACTAGCCTCAAAACACAATCATGGAAATAATGACTTTTAACACCTATAGAACCATTTTAAGTGACCTCAAATTAATTTATATGATCCTATGAGGTCATTATACTATTATTATATAGATATATAATATTTTTAAATGGAAATATTGGTCTTATAGACTAATCTCATAGTCATGTACCTCACTGTCTCATTTGTACCAAACATGTCAACTTATGAGCAACATTTTCATCATATCCACTGACCTCCAAAAATTATGTCCAACATGAAAATTTATTTAAATTATTTAATAAAATATTAATGTACTTGTGTTCATCCCTATTCCATGATAACACATCCCTAATTAACTTCTCACTTATGCCTGATTTTCTCACTGTTTGCATCATTAGGCTTGTTAGTGATAGGTCAACTTGGATGATTGGTTTAACATACTTGAAGGATATAACCTGATAAAAAACCACCATGGACATAAAATAAAAGTCTAAATATTTTTTCTCCACCCATTTATCAAGTTTAACTTAGTCAACTCTGATTGCTACAACAAATCTCTAAGAAATAAGACTTTTTTTGTAGGGTCCACTCACTCACCTAAAAACCCAATCACACATGGAGATGCCTGGGAGAGTTGAATACAATCTCAAATAACTTAAATATCCATACCAATACATTATGATAACTTAATAACAACTTATTTCATAGTGGGTCATTTTTAGGGTTTTAGGGAGGGTTAACACTATTTTTGATGTTAACGATTGTTCATAAAGGATTGCCCCTCATTTATAAAAACAACTCATAGATACATTAGCTAAGACCCATCCCCATATCTATTAAATATATTATGTTCCCATGAAAAGGTTGCACATGCCAATGAACACTTGAAAGTCCTTCTCGAGTTGAGAACCCTTCATTCTATGCACTCGAGAGACCTCAAAACCACTTTTCATGCCTTTTCTTGAAAACTATGACCCTAAAATTGGTCAACACACTTGGGATAATATATCACACCACTTAAAATTCTCACATACTCATTCTTATTTTGAAATCATAATCTCATACCTCATTTGGCCACCATTTCTCTCTTTGCTCTCTAGACCTTGACCTACAAATCATATTAGGCCTTGAAATTGACCTTCATGCCTCTTTCCATGTGATCTCCACCTCACATGATTTCACATCATATAAAATTATCAAACAATGTAAAACATCCTATATATTCCTTGACATCAAATCATGATGCCTTATTTGGCCAAGCATGGTCTAGAAGTGGTCTAGTTGCATGATAGGTCTATAGGTCCTACCCCTGTAGGCTCACCCTGAGACTCACATGAGTTATCCACTGCCTATGTGCACTCATTTCACCAAGCCACCAATCTCATACCTTCTCACAAGGTCTCTTCATGCTATGACTAGTGTCATGACTAGACTTCTCAAGGACTTGAGACTTGATAACTGACCTTGAAACACTTATTGATGCTATTATACCCTGATCACATGGCTTACATGATACTCAAACAATTTCATACCTATCAATGTTGCTATAAAACAATAACATTCATCAATGACTTCATTGAATACCTTTCTTAAGAACCTTTGACATTAAATGACAACATCAATGCCAAACTTCAACAACATGAACAATGCTCAACATCATTCAGATGGCGTATATCATTTAAATTAAATTTGATTGTGGCAATAGTTTTCAATCATTAAATATATTTTATATTATCATTGATTCATTATAATGCAACCACCTTGTTGTGTGATAAATATAATATGTTAGGCATTGATTCATTGTAATGCAACCACCTTGTTGTGTGATAAATTATAATATGTTAGGCATGACGATAAAATTTCCAATTTGGCTGACTATTTAGGTGGAAATTGAGAACTTTCAAAGTGTGAGGAATCTTATGTGCTAGGAAGCTTTGTATAAAAATTTAGGATTGTTCTAGATGATACTTATACATCCAATAAGCATAGGAGAATGAAGTATAATTTTTAGGTTGTGATGATGAGAATCGTGATAAGGGTATCACTTCCAATGGAAATTTCACAATCAAAAGATTTGAAGAAGAGAGGTCTAGTGCCAAAGGATTAACACTGTGAGAAAACAAAATCAAAATTTTCTCTCCAAATAAAACATTAGGTAAACCCAATGGATAACGAACTAGTCTAAAAGTAATGTAATTTGGTATTCTCTTGCATTTTACCAGGGAATGTAGTCTAATAGTTAGAGCCAATTATTATAGGAAAATTTTGTCATCAAAATTTCACTAATATAAACAAGTTTATTCTCATTGATATAATTATTATATATCTTGTAATGCTATATATGACTCTATCACTTAATGGAAAAAAATAATATTAACAAAATTCAAATTTATAGAGATAAATTTCAAGGAAAAATATATAAAGGACAAGCCCAACTATAAACATTAAAAATGATTTTATTAATTCATATTAAATTTTTTAGACACATTAATGTAAGCACATAATAATTTTAAATCCAATAGTGAAATGATCTTCTTTAAGTTTTCTTCACTTACGAAAGTTAGTATTCAATTTGTAGAGGAAAGTAGGGATCTCAAAGAAAAATATGTGTTGTTCCTCATAAAAATTACAGAACATGAGTCACTCATTTAAACTTTACAAATAATTATTTCAATCTTTCAACAATAGTCTAATTATGTGGAACCCACCACTATTGCACTTGTTTCACATTCAATATTTAATTATGACTCTTGCATGCGTCCCTTGTATGCTTTCATATATTGTGATCTATCAGACATTGAGTCATATTGTGATTCTACTACACCCATAGTTTCCTTTGTCACAACTCACACTTTTTATCATCACAATGTTGAAGTACTTGCCTCATTTGAGTAGCACACTACTGGTTTTGATTCCCATATTCTTTTCACCATGGTTTATTCTGGTAGAGATATGGTAAATCACAAATAGGGAATTATGTTACCCATCCATACTATTTTGTATATTTCCCAATATGGCATTGGCTATCGAGCAAGTTCTTCGACTTATTATTTGGGACCATTTTGTATCAGTCGTGCAATAGTTTTTATATGATCTACACTTCCAAAAGATATTGAGAGACACATATATATTAAATTTTGTAATTCATCAAATAATATAATTATGCATGAAAGTCTTGAGTAATCTTCACATTATGTCAGGCATGAGTGACCTAACCCTTTTTTTAAGCATGTGAGACTTAAGATTGCTTCTATAAGGCTTACAAGACCCTACCATTCACTCAAGATTGAGAGACCACACTTTCTTTTGTTAAGCATGAGAGTCCTAACACATCATCAAATTCACTTAGGCATGAAAGTCCTAAATCTAATCTAGATATTTCCTTGCATACATCATTTATACACATGGCACCAAATCACTTATAGGTGTCTTTTTCCACCATCTAGGTTCATTTGGAATATCATATTGATCAGTTATGGTGGCATCATTGGCATTCCTTGTGTGAAATTTAATGTCATGGTTCTTCTACTATTTAGCTGCATCTTCCACACATCATTCATACTACCTACCAATGCTCCCTTCCTAGAGAAAATATAATCTTATGATGGCTTATTCGATAGATCAAATTCTCCTTCTGGTGAGAAATTTATGGTGTCCCCAACATCTATTTGATTCTTTGGTGTTCTTTGTGGATCCATGCAATAGATTTATTAGCACTGAAAATGAGATCCTTGTGGTGTATCTCCTATTTTCATGCCATCCAGTTGTTCTTGATATTTTTCATCCACCTCACCCAATTCAACATTAGGAAGGGGGGTGTTCTATTCTACTTTTTTGGGCAAGATCCTTAAGATTCTTCTCATTATTTTTTGTTAGACATTCCATGTTACTATACTAACTTATGGGTGAGATCCTTATGGCACATTTATTTTATAGAGTAGAATTTTTGTTTCATTATATATGAGTACCTCATCTAGCCTAGTGCTAGGACCCATTTCAAAGGTTTAGCCTCATTTTTTATACACCCTTCCTAAGTTATACTTAAGGGGAGTGTTGGTGTAAATTTTCAATTACACCTTAAGTTTATTTAGTGAGTAAGTAATTTTTATAGGATTTCTTATTTTATTATTCATAAAATAGTCCTATTTAGACTTGGTAACTTGTACTAAAGTCCATGTTACACACTCACACAACAACTTGCACAAAAGTTTAATTTTCACACCAAAGTGTACTTTAGGCAATTACTTCCAACCATTGACATTTATACAACCCCTTGTATTTATAAGGTCTTTCGTGCTTTATAAAAGCAAGGCTCTCCCTCATTTTCATATTGCATTAGTATGGCCTTGATTGCATCAGTGTAGATTATGAGAGGTCTATCTATATTGTTCAGTCTCTGCCTTAATGTAATGCTAATAAAATAATAGTGGTATATTGTTATACCCAAATTTTATGTGTCTCTTTCCTTGTTTGTCATGATGTGGGCTATATCTAAGTCTAATTTTATTGATCATGGCTAGTCCATAATTATAATAGTAAGGAGTTGTTGTCCTTTCTATCTCGAATGGAGTATCTATTTTTTACTAGATAAGATGCATTGCTTAGCATTTGGATGGGACCATAGGGCATCCATGATCATGATAATATCATGATCTTGGAGCCTCGCATTCATGTGGTGGACTTGGAGGAAGCCTTATTCACTTGATAGTGGGTGTGTTGGAATTTAAATCACAACTTATATTAATTAATATTTGTAGTGGTTCATTGACATTGCCACTTATTCACTCTACAACACTTAAAGTATATGGGTCATGTGGATATACAAAGGCCATTTGGTAGTGAATCGAGTAATATGTTGCTTCACCTTATCATTGCAAGGTGTTATATTCAGAGGTCACATTGAATATTATGATTGGTGATAATAGTTAGCCACATATGTGGTGGACCCCTATGCCTTTTCCCTCGAACATGATCTTGTATTCACTAGTGAACTCTATAAAAATTTGTGAGTCCACATATCTATTATTAATTAAAGTGAAAATTAAATTTGGATTGCAACCATGTGGAAGTATCAAAAGTAATGCCTAAGTATTATTTTTGAGGCCACACAAATATATTATATAATGATAATGTAACCCTTCATTTATTATTATGCATGATGTGATCCATGGCCTTTGGGTTCCATTAGTGACATGCAGTGACATTATTTTATATGCATTAAGGTTCAATGACTCATTTTCATGGTGTTGTGCCCATGAGGATATTTGTGTTTAATTGGTGGCTCATATATATGTTAAAACACAACTAAGTATGTTGTGATTGGAGGCCACTCCGTTAGGTATTTCGTTATGGCTTGGCCAAAATGCTTGTGATTCACGGTGGCATTATATTGTGACGACATGAATATTATTTTTATATATTCATATTAATATTATTAATTAATTAAGGGTGAAAAATAATTAAATAAGATTACATGACAATATAAATTATGACCATGAGAAAAATGAATATTTTAGTCCCAATGTTCAACTTGAATGAATTTACTCTCTAGGCTTTTGGAAAACTACAATAGTTCTGATTTTGTTTATGTAGGGTGCATAGGTTAATATGTAAGTTGTTCGGGGAGTGGATGCAGATACATTATAGGCCAACACTTGTGTTGGAAATTTAATTAATGTGAGTTTATTTTGGCTTTCGAGTCTCTTGGGAGGAGTTTCCTCTTTTAGGCCCATAACCCATAGATCCCATAATCATAACATGGCGTGTTCTTGAAGAGACGAATTAAAACTAACACAATGATCTATACATATTAATTTATAAGATTAATTATGGATGGAAGCACAATATTTTTATTACATATTAGTGTGATCTATATGTTAATATGTTTGTTGAGTATTTGACTTATATGTTTTATAAAAATTTAATTATAGTAATTAAAATAAAAAAGTTATGATTAATTTTGGAGTAGTATTAGAAAGTACTATAGATATATAAATCTTGTGTCATGTATAATTATTTAATCTTTTTGTAGACTGTATGTGAGTGTTCAATAAATTCTATTTGAATAATCATTAAATATTATATATAAATAAATTATAATTTTTATTTAATTATAAATAATATTTGAATTTAAATTAAATATTACAAATATCTATATCAATTTCCAATTATTAAAACATACCAAAAAAATTTTAAAAAAAAATTAAAAATGAAAAAATAAAATAAAATAAAAATTAATAAAATGAAAGTCAACCCAAAAAAAAAATCTATATGACTTATAATAAACCGAATTAATTTACTATTCAATATTAACTATAAAATAATAGTAACGGGGCCATTTTTATAAAGTGCCATTAATACAATAATTATTGGAGGCGTTTTTTCGAAGTGCCATTAACACTAAAATAATTGTAGGAGCCATTTTTTCAAGGTGTCCACACCAAACTATATCATTTGAACAAATTAGAGAACTTTTACTTCTAAACAATTATGAACGCCATATTCATAAGCAGCTAGAAGCTTCGATCAATCTCTTGAAAACCACTTATGGAATTGAAAACCACTTTTTCGCGGTACAAATTCAATGGCTAATCCAGCATAATATTATTAAAAAGGGAGACCAGCCTTCCTCGTGATACAGGAGGTAATCAATACAACTGGAGTCAATGAATATTCCGTAAAATTAATTTTTTATGTTGAAGGATGTAATAAAAATAATAATATTAAATCATTTAAAGTATAAAGTTAAAAAAATGAAAGTCACTTAGTCAATTTATGTTAACTACATCTAATAATTTATACTAAACCTTACAAATAATTCATTATTGTATCTAACACAAAACAACCAAATTATGATTAGAAATTTTGAACATTCTTCATTAAAAAAAAGTATTTATATATTTATTAAAATTTTTGATTTTTTTAATAGATCTATTTTAGTTATAGTTTAATCTTTTTCATCTATTTTGTTAGGTCTTCGGTTTTTTCTCAAGTAAAAAGATGAATTAAATTTGATGATCAATATTGTTTATCGTGAATTTTGTTTGACGATAGTTATTTATTTACATTATTTTTTAAATGTTAATATAATTTATAATAGAAAAAAATATTATATATATATATATATATATATTATTCTTAAATTATAATTTCATTTTTCATCTAACACATCTT
The DNA here is from genome assembly GCA_037957365.1 of Torreya grandis. Classification (NCBI taxonomy): domain Eukaryota; kingdom Viridiplantae; phylum Streptophyta; class Pinopsida; order Cupressales; family Taxaceae; genus Torreya; species Torreya grandis. The sequence goes on from JARHVA010000778.1 coordinate 4,025,773, forward strand.
AAAAAAATAAATAAATATATATATATATATATATATATATATATATTTAAAAAAATGTAAATATCGTCATATGGTCATTTAATTTAGCCAATAAATATAAATGATCAACAATATTATGGTAATAAGACAGTGGACCAATCTACTACTTGTTCATCCATTCAATGGGTTTATTGACACTAATAAGAAACAGGTTTGAAACATGGCATCTAAATTAGTTGTAAAATGGTCTTTTGTCTAATCTTTTTTGTATGGGGATTTGAAAATATTTTATTCTTCTAAGCAAGTTCAAGAAGAGGACATAGACAAATAAATTAATAATGATGGGTAAACGTTGATACTTGATATGACATATCTCCTTGCTTTTGGTGGTTGGGGTGATAAACTAGATGATGACCTCTTCTTGTTGTCTATTCTCAATACTCCATTTACTTAATAATTTTGAATTTTAATTTTTGGATGCTCAATGGACTTTATATTATGTGTTGGGGCATGCGCGCGCGCGCACGCGCGCACGCGCGCACACACACACACACACATAAAATTGAAAAAATCAATTTGAAGTCTTCTATAGTAAAAAGTGTGATACCATTATACTTATTTTAAAATAAAATTAAAGATGTCTTGTTTTGTATGGAATTAATGGAAGTTATTTTTCAATTTAAAATATTAAAAAATATTTAATATTTAATTAGATATTTAAATATACATATTTTTAAAAAATAGACGTATTAATTACGTGTCTATTTTAAATTTATTACATATATTTTTTTAAATGTTTTACATTGATTAACCATTCTATCATCTTTTCAATAATTTTTTTATATATTTTAATTGTATGCACCAAATTTTGCTTGTTGGCATTAGTCTTAATCTTGCCACTTAATTATGTATTAACATTATCTTTTTTTTTTAATTAATTAATTAATCCCATGAAATACCTCACTTTCCTTCAAAATCTTAATCTACCCTACAATCCCACTTTCCACATAATTTTCAATTTTTAATTCTTTAAAATCATAACCTACCCCACAACCCCACTTTCCACCTAAATGTTTAATTTTATAATTATTTTTATATATTTCCCTCCCAAAAGGACTAGAGGCTTCCCACCTTTAGAACCTTCTTCTCTTCAAATTTAAAATTTGAGTAGGAAAATATCCCTCTCAAATCCCTTCTAGCCCCTTCCAAAGACCTCTTTAAAAATAGAGGCATGCCCCAAGAATCAGGACAAGTAAGAGACTCAAGTTCATGTTGTTCCTATAGCCTTTATAATACTAGTTTTCATAACCATCTCGCATCCATTGAACTATCCATCTTTGAGCCATTGAGCAAGTAATCCAAACATTCAAAGCAGGTTACAGTTGATAGTTCGTTAGAACATCTTGGGAAGACGCCGAAGGAGCTAAATAATGATAAGCCCATTTTAAAATTTTAATTACTCTTCTAAATTCTCTCATATTAAAATTTTTGTAGAAATTTAGATAGATTTTGTGTTGTTTGCATTTAAATCTATTTTGTTCAAATTTTTAGGAAAATTTATTAATATCATAATAAAAATAATAATATCAATATAAAATATATTAATATCAATTAAAAAAATAATTAACAAGATATACTATTATTAATATTGAAAGGTTATGTAACTTTTAAGAAATATTGAAATTTAGGCCAAAGTTTAACCGATTCACTACTTTAGAAGTTGGCTAATGATATATTAAAATCTAAAGAAATAAATGCTTTAATATAGACTAGATCCTTTTTACCAAGATGTTCCGAGGAGAAACTATGCTCCATATAATGGTACCTAACCTTGATTTCGAAAACCTCAACAAAAGTAGGAAATTGAATCACCTCATACTACACTTGATCCTGTCAATACAACATTTGAGTCTCAAGACCTAAATGAGCATGATGCTGCTACAATAATCTTTGAAGATTCAGGTCTTTCAAAATTAAATTATTGAACTTGATGGTGATTTTAAAATTGTGTATTTTTAATATTCAATTATGATGGACATGACAATTCAGTAGAAGAGGTTTGTTTATATATATATATATATATATATATATATATATATTTGTTTTTTTTTTTCATGAGATCATACAATCAAAAATGATGAAATGAATAAATATAAATAACTTGGGAAGATTGATGAGAAAAAGAAAAGGCAAAGATTAAGGAAGTCCCTTTAATGCCTTTCACAAAAAACAATCTTGGTAGAGGTTCTTCATTGCTCAACCTATCTAAGGAACATTAGATGAAAAGGATGGTGAACATCTTAACTTCATATTATATTACAAATTCTCAAAAACCCAATTCTTTATATAAATATGATCAAAATATATCTTAAACTAATATCAATTTTAAAATTTCAACATTTATCAGTTTTCTCGCATTTAACATAATTGATCATGTGATTAAAACTATTTTTTTCAAATGTTTCAAATTGAATAAATGAAGTCTATTTAAAATTTAATCCATATTAGCTTGATAGATTAGTCAAATCTATTAAAGGAAATATTCCTAATACCTATAAACTTATGTCCAAATATATTCTCATAACCCAAAGCACTCAAATTCTTAAAATCTAATGACTTTCTTTATACTAATTTCTTGAAAATTAAAACCCTTCCTTTTTTATTAAAAGTTCCAAACTTAATAATTACATCGTAAATTATAGAGCCTTGATAACATGATTCTTACTGAATTTTTCAAGAAATTATATGTATAAACATATAACAAAGTTTCAAACTCGAAAATAATATCATAACTTATAGAGACTTGATAACATGATTCCCACTAAATTTTTCAAGCACTTGAAATTATATGTATAAAGACTTTTGGTTAATGCTTCTCTATGGAAACATAACAAGTAACTTTGGTTGGAAAAATTAAATATTATCAAGTAGCCTGGGATACATTCAAGATGACTATCCTAGTGGTATAAAATGGGTTAAACAAAGATTGGAACTTGAGCTTTAAAAAAGTACATAGTTAAAAAATCAGACAATCCTCACACTAATATTTTATATGAAGATTCATCCCTGGGAACTATATTATGATGTTTGAAGATGATTTAGATGCCTCTAAATTCATAGAAGGTGACATAAATGATATTTGGACTTTATTATTCTGTTTATATCCCCAAACAAAGAAATGTTTCTTTTTTATTATAAACTAAAATTTTCAAATACAAACAATATTGTAGATTATGAGGCATTTCTTCCAGGTCTAAAATTTAGAGAAAAAATGGGCATAAAGAATTGGAAATCACAAGGTGATTCTGAATTGGTAGTGAAACAAATTAGAAATCAGTTCCAGGTAAATAATAATTCCCTGAGGCACTACCAAAATTAAAGTGCTCAAAAGGCATGCAAGAGGGGATGTCATTGCCATAAAAAGGTATATAATTTCCTTATGCTAATTTTTAAAAGTGGAAAAATGAAGAAAGGCCTAATTCAAATCAGCAGAGTAAGTGAGTTGGTCATCTTTCTTATTTGGCCTGTGTCTTAAAGCAAGTAGAGAGTTATGGTGGTGGTTCAAACCAAAATCTTGAAAATTGTTACTTGGATTCTAAATACATATGATGTTGGATGTTAAACTAACTTTGACATTTATGTTTGGCATTAATAGTCTTTTCATTTAGATGACGTATATCATGTAAATTAAATTTGATTGTGGCAATAGTTTTCAAGAATTAAATAGGTTTTATATTGGCATTCATTCAGTGTAATGTAATCACTTTGTTCAGTGATAAATTAAATTAGCACTTATTTCAAAGGTGCAAGGTTATGTTGGAAAGGATATAATTTTTTTTTTATAGTAAATTAAGATTGTGTAAGTTAAAGAATATCAATCAGTTGGAGTAATTCATGTGAAACTAATGATCGTAAGAATCATTTCACTTTTTATATACGGAGTATTAAGTAACAATAATTATTCTAAGAGGGGTTCTACAATAAGAAAGTGGAATGGAGAAAAGCCTAATATTGTAACTGTGTTAGGGAAAATACACGACATCTATTTCAAATTCAATTTAATATAAATAAATAAAATTGATAACATCTAACACAATATAAATAAATTTTTTGATAAGAGTCCACACAATATTTAAATCAACCGACATGACCTTCGACACAAATTAAAATATATATAAATACTAACATACTTAGATAAATCTATGTAAAAGATGCCATGAGATATTATTCTCGAGACGTCTATTTTTTATTAGATTTTTGACATAAGTGGAACAGGCATTTTGAGAATGATATCTATCAATGTCTTTTACATAGATTTATCTAAAATAGGATGCCGGTTTGATATTTCTAATGCAGGTGGTGGAAAAGAAGGTAGTGTGTTAATTCATACGGCATGACAACAAGTTGTGCATGGATGATACATCATGGTTTACTATGATCTTAAGAAATAAAGAAGTGGCAGACAAGGGCAAGACCATACAATATATGGAAGTGGTGAAAGAATTCAAGGTGAACTGAAACTACCATATACAAATAGATATGATGCAGGATGACATATACAAATAGATATGTATATAAATATTTACAATTTTTTCCATTATCTCTCTCAGTAATACCAATAACAATAATTGTATTTATAATAGTAATGAACATTTATCTTTATTTGGTGAATGGAGGAGAGGTAAAACTGCCACTGGGAGTACAAGCGCTACCAATTTTAAGTTTTATGGTGGAGCTGAGTTCAAATACCCACTAATTTTTGCCTACTTTCTCCTAATGCTATGGCGATATGATGGATTATAGGCAAAAATCCATCATATGACCATAGTGTCAGGACAAAGTAGGAAAAAATTAGTGGGTATTTGAACTCAGTGCCATCATAAAACTTAAAATTGGTAGCGCACACACACACACACACACACACACACACACACACACATATAATTTTTTAATTTATAAAATTAAAATATATTATTTTAATAACATATTATTATATAATATTAATTTAATAATATAATATATAACATATATTTACTATAATATATTATATTATGAATAATAGTTATATTATATTTATTAAACAATTATATTATATATTATTTATATTATATATTTATTGGCATATCCATTTTCTGCATCAAATTGCTACACATCATATTGCAGCCTGTTGAAAACCATTGAGATATATATATTAACTATAATTATTATTATATTAATATTAATTATACCTAAATCTTATATGCATACATATTCATATGAGAAATAAAATATTTATTTGTTGCGTCAATTTTGGTTTTATTATATTAATATTAGTTGCACTTAAATCTTATATGCATTCATATCCATATGAGAAATAAAATATTTTTTTGTTGTGTCAATTTTGATTCGGTCATATTTCTAATATTAAATTAAAGTGGCCCTACACATAAACAACGTATTATGTTATATGTAGTAGCTGTCAACAACAAGGCACATGTAGTCTATTTGAGGACACATGGCTACCTTATACGATTCCAAGCCTCCCAACAATAATAAAAAAATCAGACATCTGCACAACCTTGTATTGTGTATACTTTTGTGTACCTTTTTGCATATGTAGGGGAGATTTAGATCTAAATTCTATAGCTTGGTTATGTAAATTTTTTTGAGCTTTTATACTGCCATTTACGCCAAATTTGTTTAATTAATTTTACTTTGACATTGTATAAAATTTTATTTAGAAGATATGATTTCAATCTGTAATGTGGTTGTTTTCAAATGGACATGTAGCTGAAAGAAGTAAATGGTGATTTTCAGTGTGGTTTGAAAGGAAATACTTTCGATGGACAATATCCAGGACATCTGGCGTCAGGAAGAAGGGAAGTTTAGAAATATTAGGCTCTATTTCAAGCATTCAATGACCTAACCCAATGATGTATCCTATTCAGAGCACAATTTGATTATGGAGTTTCGTCACAAAACAATATCAATAGTTAATTCAATGAGCTTCCCTATTGCATAAAATATGATAAGGACTATATCTGCTTCACACAGGATGGAGAGTTCCTGCACTTTTTTTACCAAACCCTTGCTCCACATTCAATAATTAATTTTGACTCTTACATGCCTCCCTTGTATGCTCTCCTAGATTTAGATATATCAGATATTGAGTTATATTGTGATCATACTACACCTATAGTTGCCTTTGTGATAACTCACACTTTTTATCATCACAATGTTGATGTGATTGCCTCATTTGAGTAGCACACTATCGGTTTTGGTTCCCATATTATCCAAACCTTGGGTTATTCTGGTAGAGGTATGGGAAAGCACAAACAATGCATTATGTTACCCATCCATTCTATTTTATATATTTCTCACCATGGTATTGTCTATCAAAGAAGTGCTTCCACTTCTTGTTTGGGACCATTTTGTAGTAGTTTTGCACCCATTTTTGGGTAGACATTCCATGTTACTATACTAATTTATGGGTGAGATTCTTGTAACTCATTTATTTTCTAAAGAAGTCTTTTGGTTTCATTGTACAGAGGTACCTCATCAAGCCTAGTGTTGGGACCCATTTTAGAGGTTTAGTCTCAATTTTATACATGCTCCCTCAATTGTACTTAAGGGGTTATTGGTATAAATTATCAATTAGACCTTAAGGTTACTTCATGAGTAAGTAATTTTCATAAAATCTCTTATTTTATTATCTAGAAAATAATCCTATTTAGACTAGGGTTTTTTTAGTGGTGAATCTTTGTTAATCTATGAATATTTCATTTTTCAAAATCAGCATTTGGTAATTTTTGTGGAGAGGCCGACAGGATGGGATCGGCTAAATTTTTGGAGTCAAAGATAATTTCGAGGAGAGGTTCACCTACATTTGAATATAACTTTTCTCATATAAATGTAGTTTGTTGGTACCTCAAAATCCAATCGAAATGAATTCACCATATACAATTGGGTGGATGCTGACAATCTGCATAATAAATTGATTATGTGCACTATGTAAACTATGTCAATAAAATAAAAAACACTTAACTCTGTAGGTCACCATTGACAACCTATGAGTGAATGCTAGCAGGCTATGGGCACACACCTGAAGACTCCAGGCAGATGCCCATAAGATGTCCATCAATGGATGTTCAAAGCTTACTAATGGATGTCCACATGTTGTTGACGGATGCCTACGACCCCACAAGATATAGACAGACACCACAGCCTGTGGGTGTCCATCAACATATTGTGAGCATCCATCGATAGGTATCTTATGGATGACCTCAGGGCCCAAGTTGCAAGCAAGCACCTGTGAGCTATTGGTGGATGCCTTCTACCTATTAAATATGCCCATGATCTATCGACAAATGTTCACATTCTATCGATGGATGCCCACGATTAGTCGGTAGTCACCTGTGGGTTATCGGTAGATGTCCATAGTGATAGACATTTGTAATCTATCAATGAATCCTTGTGGCCTCCCAATGCCCATCATCAGATAGAGACATCAAGGCATACCTACATATAGTAGATTAATGGTGTCCATGCATGGGGGATAATTATCTCACATGCATGGCCAAACAACTTGTCTCAAGGTAGAGGCACTATAAACACTCTCCTTAACATGTAATATTCACATGGGTGCATTGTGAGTAGTAGCACACATTATTGGTGTTGTTTCACACATCCTAGACATGCACCCATATCACACTAGCATTCATCAGCATGAAGTGGATCTTTTTCTGAGATTTGCCAAAAAATCCAATGCATGGTATGTGCAGTAAAAAATATAATTATAATTATATAAATTTATTATTATTATTCTTTCAAACCTATCAATTAAAAAATATATATTCAAAAATCATTTCTCATTATATTATATTATCCATTAAATTAGGGCTCATAATTTACAAAATAGAGTAACCAATATAACATGTATAACCACTCCTTTCACTTTCAACATCCATCAACATATAGTTGGCATCCATTTGCATTATACAGATGCCCATCTACATGTTTTTGACATCCATCCATGCCATCTGACATTCACCTAAATGATACTAGCATCTACCCACACCATGTTACATGCCAACATTCGATTGTGTTGTACAGGCATCCATTTGCATACTTCTGACATTTGTCTGCATCATTCACCATGTGGCATCGCATGATTCACCTATGCATATATACACCTTCTGAACTGATTCACCTCAGGACATCCATGGATTTTTTATAAGGTCCACTAAAATGAACCCTAATGTAGACTTTACAACATGCACTAAAATCAAGGTTGCACTCTCACATAGTAACTTGCACTAAAGTCCAAGTTACACACTAAAGTGGACTTTAGAAAAATACTTCCAACCATTTGCATTTATACAACCACCTATATTTATGAGGCCTTTCTTGCTCTATAAAATCAAGGCTCTTTCTCACTTTCACATTGGATTGGTATGGCCTTGATTGCATCGATGAAGATTGTGAGAGATCTATTAATATTGTTCAGTATGTGCCTTAGTCTAGTGTTAAAAAAAGCAATAGCACGCTATCTGGTTATACCCAAATTTATGTGTCTCCTTCCTTGCTTGTCATGATGTGAGTTATGCCTAAGTTTAATTTGATTGATCATGGCTAGTCAAGAATTCTAATAATAGGTACTTGTTGTCATTTCTATCTCGAATGGAGTACTAATTTTTTTCATAGATAAGGTGTATTGCTTAGCATTTGGATGGGACCATAGGATATCTATGATCATGATAATGTCATTATCCTTGAGCCTCATATTCATGTGGTGGACTTGGGGTAAGCCTTATTCACTTGATAGTGGGGACATTGGAAATTAAATTGTGATTATATTATTTAAGATATGTAGCACGGTTCATTGTTGTTTCCACTTGTTTGCTCAATAATGCTTAAAAGTACATGGGTCAAATGGATATACAGAAGCCATGTTTGTAATGAATCTAGTAGTGTGTGGCTTTACCTTAGCATCACAAGGTGTTATATTTAGATGTCACATAGAATATTATGATTGGTGATAATTGTTAGCCACATATGTGGCAGACCCCCTATGCCTTTTGCATCGACATAATGTTGTATTCACTAGTGAACACCACGAAAATTTGTAAGTCCACACATCTATTATTAATCAAAGTGAAAATCAAATTTGGATTGTAGCCATGTGGAAGTCTCAAAAGTAATGCCTAAGTATTATTATTGAGGCCACGTAAATATATTATAACAAGAATGCATCCCTTAATTTATTATTATGCATGATGTGACCCATGACCTTTGGGGTCCATTGGTGACATGTGGTGACATTATTTTAACATTAAGGTTCAATGACTCCTTTTCATGGTGTTGTGCTGATAAGGATATTACGAGACATTATAATATTATAGTGTGTTTAATTTGTGGCTCATGTATATGTTAAAACATTACTAAAGAGTTGAGATCAGAGGCCAATCTGTTTGGTTTTTAGTTATGGCTTAGTCGAGATGCTTATGATTCACGATGATATTATATTGAGACTATATATATATATATATATATATATATATATATATATATATATATATATATATATATAGAGAGAGAGAGAGAGAGAGAGAGTGAGAGTTGTGTATTAATTAAGGGTAACAATAATTAAATAAGATTATATGACAATATAATTTGTGATCCTTTAAAAAAATGAATATTATGTTCAACTTGGATAAAGTTACTCTCTAGATTTTTGGAGAACTATAGTAGCTTTGATTTTGCTTATGTAGGGTGCATAGGCCAATATGTAAGTTACTCAGGGAGTAGATGTGGGCGCATTAGAGGCCAACACATAAGGTGTTGGGAATCAGATTGATGTGGGTTTGTTTTGGGTTTTGAGTAACTTAGAAGGATTTATCTCTTTTAGGTCCATAACCCACAGGTCCCATGATCATAACTTGGTATGTGCTCAAAAAGATGAATCGAGACTAACACAATGATATATCCATATTATATGTAAGATTAAATATGGTGAAGGCACAATGTTATTATTGTATATTTGTGTGATTTATGTGTTGATGTATTTTTTGAGTATCAGTGTCATATGTTTTACAAAGGTACAATTCAATTAATTGAAAAAATTTATTGTTGGTTTTGAAGTAGTATGAAAAGATACTACAAACAGAGAAATTCTAAATCATATATTATTATTTGATCTTTTCTAAAATATATATGAATGCTCAATAGATTCTCTATAAATAATCACTAAATATTATATATAAATGAATTATAATATTTATTTAATTATAAATAATATTTAAATTCAAATTAAACATTACAAATATCTATATCAATTTCTAATTATTAAAACATAAAAAATAAAGAGAAAAAAAAAATCTAAAAAAAATAAATAAATAAAGGAAAGATAATTTAATAAAATAAAAGTCAACCTAAAAAATTCTATATTACCCAAATTAATTTAATATTCAATATTAATAATAGAATAATAATAATGGAGCCATTTTTTCAAAAGTGCCATTAATACTAATAATTGTTGAAGCCATTTTTTCATGATGCCATTAACACAAAATATAATGATAGTGGGTACATTAAAAATTAAATTTTAATTTACAATAAAATTAATTAAATAAAAATACTGTTGGTTTCAAAGTAGTATGGGAGAGTACTACAGATATGGAAACTCTTAGATCATATATTATTATTTGATTTATATATATGAATGTTCAATAGATTTTTTATAAATAATCATTAAATATTATATATAAATAAGTTATAATATTTATTTAATTATAAATATTATTTGAATTCAAATTAAATATTACGAATATTTATATCAACTTTCAATTATTAAAACATAAAAAATTAAAAAACAAGAAAAAATTTAGAAAATAAATAGAATTTAATAATATAAAAGTCAATTAAAAAAAATCTATATTGCCCAAATTAATTTAAAATTTAACATTAATTATAAAATAACAATAATGGAGCCATTTTTTCAAAAGTGTTATTAATACTAATAATTGTTAAAGCCATTTTTCTAAGGTGCCATTAACACAAAAAAAAAAAAAAAAAATCTATATTACCCAAATTAATTTAATATTCGCTTGATAATGGGTACATTAGAAGTTAAATTGTGCTTATATTATTTAAAATCTATAGTGGTACATTGATGTTTTCAATCATTTACTCGACAATGTTTAAAATACATGGGTCACATGGATATACATAGGCCATGTTTGTAATGAATCAAGTAGTGTGTAGCTTCACCTTATCATCACAAGATATTATATTTAGAGGTCACACATCAAATATTATGATTGATGATAATTGTTAGCCATTTATGTGGTGGACCCCCTATGCCTTTTGCCTTGATGTGTTGTTGTATTCACTAGTGAACACCATGAAAATTTGTAAGTCCACATATCTATTATTAATCAAAGTGCAAATTATATTTAGATAGTACCCATGTGGAAGTCTCAAAAGTAATGCTTAAATATTATTATTGAGGCCACATAAATATATTATAACGAGAATGCATCTCTTAATTTATCATTATGCACGATGTGACCTATGACCTTTGGGGTCTATTGGTGACATGTGGTGACATTATCTTATATCGCATTAAGGTTCGATGACTCCTTTTCATGGTGTTGTACCCATGCAAATATTATGAGACATTATAATATTATAGTGTGTTTAATTGGTGGTTCATGTATATGTTAAAACATAACTAAGGCCACTTTATTGGGTATTTAGTGTGGCTTTGTCGAAACACTTATGATTCATCATGACATTATATTGTGATTGCATTGAGTGTGTGTATATATATATATATATATAGAGAGAGAGAGAGAGAGGGTAAAAAATAATTGAATAAGATTCTATGATTATAATTTGTGATCCTTTAAAAAAATGAAGATTGTAAACACAATATTCAACTTGGATAAAGTTACTCTCTGGGTTTTTGGAGAACTAGAGTGGCCCTGATTCTACTTATGTAGGATGCATACGCTGATATGTAAGTTGCTCATGAAGTGGATGTGGGTGCATTAGAGGCCAACACTTAGGGTGTTGGGAATCAGATTGATGTAGGTTTGTTTTGGCTTTTAAGCAATTTAGGAGGAGTTACCTCTTGTAGGCCCATAACCTACAAGTCCTAGAATCATAACTTGGTATGTGTTGAAAGAGATGAACCGAGACTAACACAATGATATATCCATATTATATGTAAGATTAAATATAGATGAAGGCACAATGTTATTATTGTATATTTGTGTGATCTATTTATCGATGTATTTTTTGAGTTTCAATGCCATATATTTTGTAAAGGTACAGTTAAATTAATTGAAAAAAATTATTGTTGATTTTAAAATAATATAGAAAAATACTACAGAGAAGCAAACTCTAGATCATATATAATTATTTGATCTTTTCTAAAATATATGTGAATGCTCAATAATTTTTTTATAAATAATCATTATATATAAATAAAAAATAATCTTTTTAAAATGATATTTAAATTCAAATGAAATATTACAAATATCTATATCAACTTTCAATTATTAAAACATAAAAAAATAAAAACAAAAAAATTCTTAAAAAAATAAAATTTAATAAAATGAAAGTCAACTAAAATTTTTTTACATTACCCAAATTAATTTAATATTCAACATTAATTATAAATTAACAATAATGGAACCATTTTTTTAAAAGTGCCATTAATACTAATAATTGTAAGAGCCATTTTTTCTAAGGTGTCCGCATCCAACAATTATGAACGCCATATTATTTGAACAAAATGGAAATTTCCATTTTAAGACATCATCAAAAATATAGTCAATTTCGTCTCATATTTATATGGCTTGTTGCCCTCATAAACAACTAGAAGCTTCGATCAATCTCTTCAAAACCACTTGTGGAATTGAAAACCACTTTTCCGTGGTACAAATCCAATGGCTAATCCATCATAATATTATTAAAATTTGAAATAAGCCTTCCTCGTGATAAAGGAATTAATACAAATGGAATCAATGAATATTCCATACAAATTTTTTTTTTTAATATATATTGGAGGATTTAATAAAAATAATAATATAAAATTATTTAAAGTTTAGAGTCTCGAAGGGTGAAAATCACCAGCCTATTTATATTAAAATTGGTAGTAAAATAATTTTAATTATAACATTTAATAATTTATATATAATTTATTATTGTATCTATTAATAAGATGTGGGTGGAGTGATTAAGAGGTTTGGTTGTGTCAAATTTTATTCAAGTTTAAATTTTAAAGGAATATTAAAGTGGTAGTGGTTCTTGGAAATGTTTAGATGGTTAGAGCAATTGGCGATGTTCGTGTTGTTGGTGAAAGTGTCCCGTCAAGGAATGTTAATGAGGTCGGTAGTGGTCATTGATGATTTTTGTAAGGGAGATTTGAACCTCCTATTTGTATCCTAGAGTAGTTCAAAACTTCAGTCCAAAAATAATTACTTGTATCAACTATACTTTGATTTTATTTATCTATTTTCCCAAGTCCTCATTACCAAAAAGAATATATTGCATGAATTGTTGCATAAAAAAGATCTGAAATAAAGTCACTGAAAAACAATTCCCTAAAAAAAGCTTTATTATAAAAATAAAAATGATATTTATTTTTCTAAATATATTTGATTATAATTTGTCTAAATATTTTAAGAATCACATTATTATATATTCTTATTTCAATAAAAATATTTTTTCCCTATAATTTATTTCTGAAAAGGATTGATAAATATTGTTGAACTTAATTCCAAATCAATTTAACTAAATTCCATGTCCAAAATATATACATAATAATTTCTTATTATTAATTAATGTTTTTAACGTATTTTAAGCCTTAGATCTCGGCCGGCTAACTTGACATACAATTGCCCCATATCGTGATTTATAAACCACCGTTTTTTAAAACATATAATATATACTCTCAAAAAATAATTCGCTAATGTTTGACTATAATGTAAAGTTCATTTGCACGAATCTTGACTGTTAGATTGATTAAAAGATTTTACACTTTTTAATATTTTTCAAACGGTTGGACGTATGGTCGACAAAAAGATAAGACCGTCTCTCATGGCCATAAACATTTAATTTGGTCAGAACATACAATTTTGTGTGCGAAATGGTGAAGAACTAAAGGTTTTAGCGGAAAGCGAGAATAAATTTGATGGTCAATTTTATCATTCATAAATTTATTTGATGATAATTATTCATTTATATTATTTTTTAATTGTTAATTTATTTTACAATAAAAAATAATCAAAAATAATATATAAATTTATTATAATTTTATATAATTTTTAATGATTTGATTATAATTTTACCTTTTATCTAATATTATATATATGTTTATGTTTTTATAATATATATATATATATATATATATATATATATATATATATATTAGATAAAAGGTAAAATTATAATCAAATATATATATGTTTATGTTTTTATTATATATATATATGATCATTTAATTTAACTACTAAATGCAAGTGATCAAAAATACTATGGTAATAAAATAATGGACCAATCCATTACTCGTTCATCCATTTAGTGGGTTTATTGATACTAATAAGAGACATGTTTGAGCCATGATATCTAAATTAGTTGTAAAATAATATTTTGTCTAGTTTTCTTTGTATGGGGATTTGAAAATATTTTATCCTCTTAAGCATCTTCAAAAAGATGACGTAGATAAATAAATTAATAATAATGAGTAAGTGTTGATACTTGATACGACATACCTTCTTGCTTGTGGTGGTTGGGGTGATATGCTAGGTAATGATCTCTTCTTGTTATCTATTCTCATTACTCCATTTACTTAATGATTTTGAACGTTAACTTTTGAATGTTTAATGGACTTTATATTATATGTTCGAGTACTCATATATTTTATTGAAAAGGTTTGTATGTACCTTTATTTAAACATTTTTATTAGTTTTTAAGATATCTTGCTCCTTTTTTGATTGCATGCTCGATTTGAAATCTTCTATAATAAAAAGTTTGACACCATTCTACTCATTTTTAAATAAGATTAAAGATGTATTGTTTTGTAAATAATTAATGGAAATTGTTTTTTAATTAAAAATATTAAAAAATATTTAATATTTGATTAGATATTTAAATATACATATAAAAAAAAAATAGATATGTTAATTTTGAAGTGTCTATTTTAAATTTATTGCATATATTTTTTTAAATGTTTCACATTGATGTTAGAGTATCTTATTACTCATGCTTGCTAGGTTTGTCCTATGTGGGGTTTTGTCCTATATTACCTAGTTTAACTTGCATATTATTTTGACTTGCTTATATAAGCAAGTGCTTTTATTATAATATACATGCTTTTGTAATCATCTCTTGTGTGGATAACAATTATTTTGTTTACAATTGGTTTTCTCCTTTTGAGTGTATGTTGAAGCATCTATGGTTGTAGTAATGAGTCATTGGAGAGATCTTGGCTGAAGAGTTTTGATAACTCTTTCATGGTACCAGAGCCACCCTCTAATGGCCATTACTCAGCTTGTAGGTTCCCTTTGATTTTAGATCTACATTTTTTATGCAATCTTTAGTTCCCTAATTCTTAATTTGTCATTTATGGAATGAATTTTTTGAAGACCTTGGCTTATTTGTCTATTGGTTGAGTTTGTGTTTCATTCCATTGGCATTGAGGTTGTATGCTTATATTGAAGAATTAGAAATTTTACATTGAATTTATTGTTGTGATTTTGTATCTGTGGCATTGGCAATTTAGCACAACTGTATAAAGGTTTTTTGGTGCAGATTTGCTCAGTTTGCATTGGATCTGTGGATCTTATTTTGCAAGAATTATTGGTTTATTGGTGTCATTATGGGATATAGTTCATTGGAATTATTTGCATTGGATCTCTCTTCTTTGATTTCATTGCGTCTTGCTCTACATCACAGATATGTGATCACTGACATGTTCTTGCTCATAAAAAATGCATCCACATTAGTCTCAGGGATGAGGATATTGAATCTATCTTCTTTGTAGCTGGTGCAATCCATGTTTTTTCATTGTGCATGAAGCCTTTACCACCATTTGTAAAATTGTATTGGCTTGAACATCTTAGCCCTTGGCTCCCCTCTCAAACAATGAGATCATTCCCCTCCCTTGCTCGAATTTGTACCTTGATATAGATCAATATTGCATTTGAAGAGTGTTTTTTAGCATTACCAGTCTGCATTTTGTGTTTTTTACTAGTGGTGTCAAGGGTGTTTTGGATCATTTTCACCATATGCCACATTTTATAGCAAAAAACACACACAAATCATGGGAGTGGAACATAGCAGTGGTGGTTGGGTTGCACAGGGGAGGAGCCGCAGGATAAGGGCATGTCCAGGCTATGATGGTCGAAGGTTGTTGTAACAGGCAAAGAGGTAGGTGGTCAGATGGTGGTTGGACGGTGGTTTGGGAGAATGCTACAACAAATGGGGATAATATTGTATGCAGTGGTTCACCCTCATTAGTTCTCTCACCTCCAAAGGCTTGGATATGATAGATCTCTTTGTTCTTTCAGGAGGCACATTGCAGGCCTTGTGCACACATTTTTTTTTGGCATTTACCATTGTTGGTTTCCAAAGCTATGAGTGTTCATCTTCACCCTCACATGGTTGCTTCCAACCCAGACACCACCCAATCTCTCCACATACCTACATGCAATTCACACACGTCTCTTTAGTCTCCTTGTTGAGATGAGTCTCCTTGCCACGGGAGCTTGAAATGGTAGGATTGGATCATAGACTCCAAATGGACAAACTATGCTTTCCTTCCCCATTATGCACATGTGAGTGCATAGTTGGGTTGGTAAAGACTTTCCCTTTTTGGTAGAGAGGTATTTGGTTCAATACTATTTACCTCTAGTTGGTGACTAATTTTTTTTTAGAAGAGACTATTTTATTGCATTGATTATTTTACCTTTTGTCTCTTACCTATCAAAGACGAAGTGTGGGGCCTGAATTGGTAGGAGGCCAATTCCTCCTCAAAAATTAAACCATTGTGTTCTTAGTTTTGTGTCGGTTCTAATGAGTGGTTGAAAGGCTAGGTCCGCCTTAGTTGTAGTACTTTTTAAAAAAATTTAGTGCAAATTTTATTAAATAGACCTTATTTACATGAAATTGATTTTTTAATAACTTGTGATTGGTAGCTCAAAATTGAATGCCATTTTTTTAAAAAGTTTGTATTTTTCATTTCCCATGCATTGGTCCTATTTACATTGTGAAACTCACTAAAATATAAAGTACCACATTTTGAGAGGTCTCTTCACATTAGTTGTGTTGTCTTGTGCTTATGGTTTGTAATGACATTTTAGTGGTGATACATTTGCTATGTTCTGAGCATTTATTAAAGAAATATTCATTCTTTTGTACATACCTTCTTTCTTTTGTTTGTTAGAGATCACAGGGTGAGGTCTAGTCTAGCAGGAGGTTAGACCCCCTCATAAGCAACACAAACTTTCTTCTTGCTTCTTCTTGATTACATTTTCATCATTTGTTGCACTCATGGATGCATTTTCAACTGAGTCCAACATCCTATTCTTGATTGTGTATTATCACTACTAGGGGGTTTCTTGTGTTATGGGTAATGTATTATACTTTACGTACGCACTATCTTGGACATATTTTTGGGTGAGCCTGACATCTTTTTTGCATGTGCTTTGCACATTGTTGTATTTGGTTGTTGATCTTTTTATGGTGTGTTTGCATATATTATGGCTCTTTTCACCATTTTTCACATTCTTTCATCAACCCATGACATGCATTATTACGTTGAAACACTAGTAGTTATGTCATGTCTCTTCGAGGCCCCTTTATTAGCACCTTGTCTTCTTCTATGGAGATGCTTTTTGCTCTCTTATTTTTGGAGCATCTCTCTCGATGGCTTATTCAAAAGGTCAGTAGACTCTTCATTTGAAGCTATTCTGATGAAGCCCAGTGTCTTCCTTGTTTCCATCTAGTGTTGTTTGTGTATGGGTTATATTGTACTTGCACTACTTTATAAAGTATCATGGGGGGTTTTTTAATTCAACTTTGTCTACCTTCATGTGTTTGTGTCTCTATTTTGGGTACCTTTTCACTTTATCAGTTACTTGTCTCTTCCATCACCATCATGGGCCATCATCTTTGAGATATTTTTCTATATTTTTGATACCATTTTTAAGATAGTTGACAGTCTTCCATAGCTTGAATTGTAACTATTCTAGTGAATTCTAGTGGCATCTTGTCTTTTTTCAACAGTTTGACAGTCTCTTTCAGCATGTCATGAAGCTATTCTGGTGTATACAATGTCATCTTATTTGGTGTTTGAGTAGTTGATTTAGACCACTCGTGCATATCTTTTTTCTCCACTCTACCTAGTCAATAGTATGGGGGATGGGATGTACATTCTGCTTTTTGGTGTTGAGTGTTCCTTACACATGACATATTTTTTTATGCTTTCGTCACCACTTACAGTCTTCTTGATTGAAGTTATTTTGGTGAAGTCTAGTGTCAACTATTTTTATGATTAAATAGTGGATTCAGACCACTCATATAGATTCATTTATTTTACAACTTTAGAGTACTTGAAGTGCGGACTACTTCAACATCATCTTCAAGGGGCTTTCTAGCTTTCTCTTATTATTTTCTCTCTTTTAGGAGGGAGTTTTTTCTATGGGTTTTTTGTCTTTTCTTCACTTTATGAGAGTTATATGTATTTTGAAATTTTTTGAGTGCTTATTGGATTTCTCCTTTGTATATGGGTATTTTATTCAAGCATATTATTTTTCAGAACCCATATGAGGATTGTTGATTGAATCCATGGCCTTCTTGATGATTCTTATAGTGAGATCAATGTGGTATCCCCATTAGTGACACCAGTGTGGCAGTCCCACTAGTCTTTATACTTAATTTTCACCATCTTGTTAGAGGGTGTTTAAGTAATGCTTCCTCAAATTTATCATTCTACCTAGTACTTTGGAGCATTGTGTTTATGTTCAGTGATCCTCATATTCAACACCATTCCTACTTTGACTTGACGGTTACAACGATTCGACATCCATGTATTCTGACATGATGGATTGGTATCCATCATGACACATGACTTCACATTGTATCCTTTATTATTATCCCTTAGCTTCACTTGAGGGGAGGGTGTTAAGAGTATCTTATTACTCATGCTTACTAGGTTTTTCATATGTGGGGTTTTGACCCCAATTACCAAGATTAGCTTGCATATTATTATTAATATCCAGATTGCCAAAATGACCATTGCCAGTCACGATAGTGAGATTGGCCCCTTTAGGGGCTGCAACAAGGGTAGATGTTGCATTGTCTACATTTTTACCATTGTAGAGAATGTCATGAAAATATAGCACAAGCTTCCTACATGGTTTTGGAAGACTCTTTTTCCTACCATGCCCATTTGCGGATTCCAACAAAATGGTAGCAAAAAAAGAAACAAAAATGTGACTATTGATTTAATGAAAAACTTACCATATTTTTGAATCCACTCGTTGTGTGGGCAGTTTGAAGTCAAAACCGTGGGTGGATTTAGAGGGCGTTTTGGTGGCAAAGTGGAACAATAAATTCACACTATGTTGGCTTCCCTATACTGAAACAAATGGCTTTGCCAATTGTGACCCCTGCAAAAAACATGGCTCCGTAGCACTTCTTGCCTCCTCAACACCTATTTGTGAGGGCCGCTGTCAGCGGTTGGCATAGATTAAATTTAAAAAATGAAACCTTTTTAGAAATTTAAATAAATCAAATACTATTACCATTCAACATAAAAACCTTAAACCAAACAACATAAAAATTTATCATGTGACCTTTGATTCATTGCCACTCCTCAAATTATTCATTGTTTAATTGTAAATAGAAAAAATATTATTTTATTACCACCTTTCCATAAACTTTAACAAATTATTTACATTTATAATAGAGAACAACAGTTCATTAATTATTGACAATTGTCAATAAAAATCAATATACCCAAACCTCTACAATAGTACATGACCAGGGGCCATTTTTTCAAAGGTGTCCACACCAAACTATATCATTTGAACAAAATAGAGAACTTTTGCTTCTAAACTATTATGAACAAAATGGAAGTTTCCTTTTTTAAGACATAACATCAAAAATAAAGTCGTCACATTAGTCATGTTATGCCAATCTCACATTTATAAATTCCCTGTTGCCCTCAGAAATTGCTTGCTCTCTCAATATCAACAAACAACTAGAAGCTCCGATCAATCTCTTGAAAACTACTAGTGGAATTGAAAACCACTAAATGGACTCTCATTCAATAATAATTTAAATTCGAGCTACCACGTGTGGAATTGAAAACCACTTTTCCGTCATAAAAATTCAAGGGCTAATCCATCATAATATTATTACGAAAGGGAGACAAGCCTAATACAATTGGAGTCGATGAATATTCCATGGAATTTTATATTTTATATTGGAAGACGTGATAAAAATAATAATATAAAATCATTTAAAGTATAGAGTTATAAAGGCTGAAAGTTATCAACAAATTTATGTTAAAATTGGTAGTAAAATAATTTTAATTATAATATTAAATAATTTATATAAAATTTTACAAATAATTTATTATTGTATTTGTCGATGAGATATGGATGGAGTGGTTAAGAGGATTGCTTGTGTTCAGTTTGATTTGGTTTTAAATTTGAAAAGGTATGTTAGATTGGTGGTGGTTATTGGAGATGTTTGGATCATTGGAGCCGTTGGCAATGTTGATATTGTTAGTGATAATGTCTTGTTAAGTGATATTGGTGAGGTCGATAGTAATTGTTGGTGATTGTTGTAAGGGAGATTTGGGCCTCCTATTTATATCCTAGATTGAGTCAAAACTCTAATACAAAAGCAATTCATCGTATAAAAAATAAATAAATAACTATTGTACCTAACACAAAACAGTTAAACTATGATTAAAAATCTTGAATATCCTTTAAAAAAATATTTATATATCTATTAAACTCTACAATTTTTTTGTATAAGTCTTCATTATCAAAAAAGATATATTGCACAAATTGTTGTATAAAAAAATTTAAAACAATAAATAAGAGTAAAGTTAGTGAAGAACTATTCTCTACGAAAAAATGTTGTTATAGAAACAAAAACGACATCTATTTTTCTAAATATATTTGATTATAATGTAACTGAATTACATATTTTGTTAAACTTGATTCCACGTCAATTTAACTAAATTAAATATTCAAAATATATTTATAATAATTTATCTATCAACGGCAAATAGACTATAATAAATCACTCTCCAAACCAAAAAAATTAGACATTAGACTCAACATTCGATCTCCAAACATTTATACAAGTGCTGAGAGATTAGGTCATTGCTAGCATATGTGCCAAACTTGTCGCTAAACCATATAAAGCTAATGTCTAGTAATTATTATTATTAATGAGAGTTTGTAGCGTATTTTAGACCTGCTCTCTCGGCCGCCTAACTTGACGTATAATTGCCCCATATCGTGATGTATAAACCACCTTTTTTCAAATACATATATATACCCCAAAAAAACAATTTGCTAATGTTTTGACAATAATTTAAAGTTCAAAATAGATGGGAGTCTTGACTCTTGATTTATCAAAGGAATTTACACTTTTAAATATTTGTCAAGCGCTTAGACGTATGGTCGACAAAAAGAGAAGACCGTCTCTCATGTGCATAACATATAATTTGGTCAAAACATACAATTTCGTGTGGAGAAAGGTGAACTTGTAAAAGTCAAAAACATATGTTCTTTTTCTAGTGGAAAGAGGGATTAAATTTGATAGTCAATGTTGTTTATCATGAATTTGTTTGACGAAAGTTATTTATTATTGTTATTCAAATATTAATATAATTTATAATAGAAAAAAAAATATTATAAATAATATATATATTTATTATATTTTTATATAATTTTTGATTGTTTAATTATAATTTCACCTTTCATTTAATATAATATTTAAAAAATAAATAAATATTTATAATAAAGTATATAAATATTGTCATATGACCATTTAATTTAGTCAATAAATATAAATGATCAATAATATTATGGTAACAAAATACTAGATTAATCCACTATTTGTTCATCTATTCGGTGGGTTTATTGACACTAATAAGAAGTAAGTTTTAGATATGGCATCTAAATTAGTTGTAAAATGGTCTTTTGTCTAGTCTTTTTTGTATGGGGATTTGAAAATATTTTGTCCTCCCAAACAAGTTTCAGAAGATGACATAGACAAATAAATTAATAATGATGGGTAAGCGTTGATACTTGATACAACATATCTCCCTGCTTTTGGTGGTTAGGGTGATAAGTAGATGATCTCTTCTTGTTGTCTATTCTCATTGCTCCATTTACTTAATGATTTTAACTTTAATTTTTGGATGCTCGATAAACCTTATATTATGTGTTCGAGTACTCATATTTTTTTATTGAAATTTTTTGTATGCACCTTTATTTAACTATTTTTATTAATTTTTAAGATGACTTGCTCCTTTTTTGATTGCATGATCTATTTGAAGTCTTCTATAGTAAAGTGTGTGATACCATTCCACTCATATTTTTATACAATTAAGGATGTATTATTTTGTGTATAATTAATAGAAGTTTTTCAATTAAAAATATTTAATAGTTGATTAGATATTTAAATATACATATTTAAAAAAAATAGATGTATTAATTTTGATGTGTCTATTTTAAATTTATTATATATATATTTTAAAATGTTGTGCATTAATTAACCACTCCATCTTTTCAATAATTTTTGATATACTTTAATATCAGAATAAAAAACTATAATATCAATATAAAATGAATCAATATCAATTGTTGATGACATATGCTTTTATTAATATTGAAAGGTTGTATAACTTTTAAATATTATATATTGTAGGTAAAAATAATCCACTTTAATATCTAACATAAAGCAATGATTACTTGTTGGATTGTTACAAGTTTATGTTAGGAACCCGTGCTTAATTGCTATGGACGCATATGCTTTGTAAGTCGTCCCTTAGAGCTTATTCGAATTATTCCACATACAAGGGGAAGTAGTAGTTGTTTGAATAGAGTTAGTATATAAGTAAGTGTTAAGGCCGAATAAAGGCATCCACGAATTCATTGTATTGAGCTTGCTCAAAGGAGGTTGCCCCCTCGAAGAGGCCTGCGATCAATATAAGCTTTCTGTGTTTCTGTTATTGGTAAGAGTTATTTTATTTTGGCATATTTTGATTAAATCTGTTGTAACAGGTAAATTGCTGTAGGAGGTTCATCACATTTGGTATCAGAGCGCTTTCTTGGCTTTGTGGGTAGATTTGGAGCAATTTTTTTCAAAGCAGGGCTTTCCAGGAGCTGCGCCATTTTTTGGCAAGAAATTTTTCATTGCAGGTTCCATCATTTCGGATTGGGTAAATACCTATCCGCTTAACTGTGGGAAGTGCTTGGGCATAAGCCCTAAAACTCATTGTGAGGAGTACCACAGGAACCCCGAAGTAGCTGGCCCATTGAGAGGACCTCCCAGCGAAAAGGGCAACGACCCCATCCTGATTGACTAGATCCCACCCGTGAGGTAAACCAAAAGCTGTCGTTAAGAGGTAAACCCGCGGCCAAAATTTTTGGAGAGCGGTACTCGCTCAGACAGCTTTGGTGGCCAGAGAGAATTTTAAAATCCTTTAGGCAGCCAAACAAACCTGGGGTCCATATCCAACTTATCAGGTTCAGAGAGCAAACAACATCATACCCACAGTTGATGATATTTCGAACCACACAGTTGCAGACAATCCGTTCCTGAAACAGCCGCTTATAAAAATTTATTAAAAAAAAAAAAAAAAAAACAACAACAGCAAAAAAAAAAAAAAAGCCACAAAAAAAAAAAAAAAAGTCCAATTTTTTTTTTGAAGGATCCCCGGCTATTCACAACTGGTTATGGTCACCACTCGTGCAGGCACAAAAATCATGGAGGAAGAAATCGCCACATTGAAATCTCAGGTTACAGAGTTAACCGATATGATGCGTGGCTTGAATCAACAGAATAGCATCTTGCTCAACCGAATGCAGAAGGAGGAGTCTTCTTCAGACCGTCACTCCTTTACTTCCAACTCCTCCCATGGACCTAAGCTAGACTTTCCACGGTTCAATGGTATAGATCCTACAGGATGGATATATCGAGCTGAACAATTCTTCAACCTCCACAATACTTATTCTGTAAACAAAGTCCCAATTGCTTCCTTTCATTTGGAACAAGAAGCACTTCAGTGGTACCGTTGGTATCTCAAGACCAATGATGAACCTGATTGGTCAACTTTTGCATCCTTAATTTTGGGTAGGTTTGGTCCCTCAGCGTTCGAGGATTTCACAGGCACCCTCACCAAACTCCGTCAAACAGGAACTGTTCGGGAATATCAGCTTGAATTTGAAAAACTCGCTAATCACACTGAAGGGTTGTCAGATGACTTCTTCAAAATTTGCTTTGTTAGTGGCCTTAGAGAGCCGATCCGCTCAGAGGTAAAAATGTTTCGACCTGAAAATATGATGGATGCTTTGGGTCTGGCTAAGTTAGCAGAAGATAAACTCTCCACATAGCGTCGACCTCCCACCTTTTTACCAGCCAAGAACACAGTGAATCAGCGGACAACCATAACCACACCAATCAAGCGCCTGACTAAGGCAGAGATGTGGGCTCGTAAAGAAAAAGGATTATGTTACAACTGTGATGACAAATGGGTTAAGGGTCACAGGTGCGTCTAACAAAAACTTTACTTGCTAGATGTGGAGTCACCACCAGAACAAGACAGCGAGATTGATATTCCAAAATTTCAAGATGCTCAAGATGAACCCGGCACTGAAGAGGACCCAATGGTTCAAGAGACTCAACCTGAGATCTCAGTACTTGCACTAGCAGGTGTCACTACTCCCCAAACCATGAAGGTCAAAGGGTGCTTCAAAAAGATCCCTCTCACAATCCTCATTGACTCGGGCAGTACTCACAATTTCATTGATCCTCGCATTACTAAGGCAGCAGACTGCTTTATATACCCTTGTTCTAGCTTTGAAGTCATGATTGCTAATGGGGGCACATTGCCATGTAAAGGGAAGTGTCTAAATGTGCGTCTTGCAATCGACGATTATAATTGTCGCTCTGATATGTTTGCCCTACCCTTAGGTGGGTGTGATGTGGTTTTAGGGGCACAATGGCTTCGCACATTAGGACCTATTTTATGGGACTTCTCTGAGCTTTGGATGCAGTTCACAGATAATGGTCAGAAGCACACCTTAAAAGGGTTATTACCAGGATCTGCTAGCATCATCAGTTCTCATCGCATGGAATTTTTTTTGAAAAAAGGCTCACATGGGGTCATTGCACAACTGCATTCCATTCAACTCCAGCCCTCTGCTGCTTCTAACCACCCTACAGACTTACAAGCCATACTCGACAAGCATGCAACCATTTTTTTAGAACCAGTAGGGCTACCCCCTTCACGCCCTGAAGATCACTGCATTCCTCTCCTTTCAGGAAGCATTCCACCCAACATTCAGCCATATCGTTACCCCCATCTGCAAAAGACGAAAATTGAGAACTTAGTCCGGGAACTCCTCAAGTCTGGCGTTATCCACCCCAGCACCAGCCCATATTCCTCCCTAGTGCTTCTTGTCCACAAAAAAGATGGGTCGTGGCGCCTTTGCATTGACTTTCGCGCCCTTAACCACCTCACTATCAAGGATAAATTCCCAATTCCTGTCATCGATGAGCTTCTTGATGAGCTCCATGGGGCCAAATTCTTCTCTAAGTTGGATCTGCGTTCTGGCTATCATCAAATTTGAGTGCATCCTGATGACATTCCCAAGACAACCTTCCGTACACATGAGGGTCACTATGAGTTCCTTGTCATGCCATTTGGCCTTACAAATGCCCCTTCCACTTTTCAAGCACTCATGAATAAAATCTTTCGGCCTTTTCTTCGTCAATTTATTTTAGTTTTCTTTGATGACATTTTGATTTACAGCCGCACATGGGCCGAGCATCTCCAACATCTTGACAAGGCATTACAGTTGTTAGCCGACAATCAATTATGTGCCAAGCAATCCAAGTGTTCATTCGCTCAAGAGGAAATTGACTATTTGGGGCACATTGTTTCAGCCAATGGGGTTCGCGTGGACCCAGAAAAAATTAGTGCTATGCAGAATTGGCCTCAACCAACCACCCTCAAGAGCCTTCATGGTTTCTTAGGCCTGACAGGATACTATCGCAAGTTTGTCAAAGATTATGGAAAGATCGCGGCTCCTTTGACTTCCTTATTGAAGAAGGATGCTTTCACCTGGGGTGCAACAGTTGATCAGGCATTCATCCAACTCAAACAGGCTATGTGTAGTACACCAGTTTTGGCACTGCCAGATTTCAACAAAACTTTCACCATCGAAAGTGATGCCAGTGGCATTGGCTTGGGTGCTGTTCTTCTCCAAGAGGGCCGACCAATTGCCTTCACCATCAAAGCCCTTTCTGGCCGCAATTTAGCTTTGTCTACATATGAAAAGGAAATGATGGCAATTTTACATGCAGTACAAAAATGGAGACCCTACTTACTGGGAAACCATTTTTGCATCAAAACTGATCATCAGAGTTTGAAATATTTCTTGGAACAGCGGGTCTCATCCCCAGCTCAGCAGAAGTGGGTCAGCAAACTCATGGGCTATGACTATGAGATCACCTATAAGAAGGGAAAAGACAATGTTGTGGCTGATGCTCTCTCAAGAACCTTCGAGGACCACCCTTCCCTCTCTGCCATCTCCATGCCCATTCCTAAATGGTTGGAATCTATCCAACAAGGGTATGTAAATGATTCATCCTTATGCCACATCATTCATCAATTGGCCACTGACCCCTCTGCCATACCACATTATTCATGGGATGGTGCTTCTCTGCGATACAAAGGTCGTTTGGTGCTTCCCCAAATTTCAGACCTACATCAGGCTATCTTCTATGAAATTCATGCTTCCCCCTCAGTAGGGCACTCAGGGTTTCTCAAAACCTATGAGCGGGCACGTCGACACTTCTTTTGGAAAGGCATGAAAACCAAAATTAAACAGATGGTGGCTGAATGTGAAACCTGCCAACGACACAAAGGTGAAACCACATTGACTCCTGGTTTGCTCACGCCCTTGCCCATTCCTACTAGGATCTGGACAGATATTTCCATGGATTTCATTGAGGGCCTCCCTAAATCTGGGGGAAAGACAGTGATCCTAGTTGTTGTCGATCGCCTCTCTAAATATAGTCATTTTTGTGCACTCAGCCACCCATACACCGCGTCCACAGTTGCACAGGTTTTCTTGGATAAGATCTTCCGTCTTCATGGCATTCCTTCTTCAATTGTCTCAGATCGTGATGCCACTTTCACTAGCCATTTTTGGACGGAACTATTTCGTCGCACAGGCACACAGTTGAAAATGAGCTCTGCGTACCACCCACAAACAGATGGCCAGACAGAAATCGTCAACAAATGCTTGGAGACCTTCCTTCGTTGTTTTGCTTCAGAACAACAACATCAATGGGCCAAGTGGCTTCCCCTAGCTGAATGGTGGTACAATACCTCATACCACACTTCCACCAAAATGACTCCCTATGAGGCAGTTTATGGTCAAGCACCGCCACCACTTCTTCCATATCATCCTGGTAGCTCACCAGTTCAGGCAGTTGACACTACTCTCTGAAATCGGGATCAGATTCTCCGCACCTTGCAAAATAATCTCCACATGGCCCAAAATCGAATGAAGCAGCAGGCTGATCAACACCGCTCTGAGCGTACCTTTCAACCTGGTGATATGGTCTTTCTTCGTCTACAGCCATACAAGCAATCATCACTAAAACAAAAAGGGCGCCAAAAGCTTGCTCCAAAGTTTTATGGGCCATATAAGGTTCTCCAAAAGATTGGGTCAGTTGCTTACAAGTTAGAGCTTCCACCTTCCTCCCAAGTTCATCCCGTCTTTCATGTCTCATGTTTGAAACAAGTTCTTGGATCCAACAACTGAGTCCAGACAGCTTTACCAGCACTTGATAACGAAGGCTCCATCCTTCTCGAGCCCGAAGCAATCTTGGATAGGCGCACCCGCCAACTTCGATCCCGCTCCATCACAGAGGTCTTAATCCAATGGCACGGCATGCAACCAGAAGATGCAACATGGGAACCACTCTTCCAAATTCAACAACAATTCCCACATTTGAAGCTTTGAGGGCAAAGCCTTTTTTAAGAGGGAGGGGATGTTAGGAACCCGTGCTTAATTGCTATGGACGCATATGCTTTGTAAGTCGTCCCTTAGAGCTTATTCGAATTATCCCACATACAAGGGGAAGTAGTAGTTGTTTGAATAGAGTTAGTATATAAGTAAGTGTTAAGGCCGAATAAAGGCATCCACGAATTCATTGTATTGAGCTTGCTCAAAGGAGGTTGCCCCCTCGAAGAGGCCTGCGATCAATATAAGCTTTCTGTGTTTCTGTTATTGGTAAGAGTTATTTTATTTTGGCATATTTTGATTAAATCTGTTGTAAGAGGTAAATTGTTGTAGGAGGTTCATCACAGTTTAAACTATACGCTGGCTCCCTAATAAATTTGAGCGTATTTATAAAACATCTTCAATAATTTTTTTATTTATTTATATTTATTTCTCTTGAATATACGGATATATCTTTTGCGACGACATTGCTGAAAATTTGAACATGATCCAATAAAACTAGATCAATTCAAAGAAGTTAAACATATAAAAAGATGTAAGATTGGGATGGCATAAACATGTTTCTTGAGTGGTATGAATTATTATTGCTAAAATCTTTTTAAAATTCAGTGCTAGATGGTGGTAGGGGATTTCAATTCACCTCTAACCCTAGGGAAAAGAAAGGGGGGATTTGTTCCCTTAATGACATCATGTTTGACCTACGTGAGTTTATTGCTAGAGTAGGATTAATTGATTTGGATTTAAATAGTAACCCATTCACATGGTCCAATAGAAGATTGGGTGAAAATCTCATTCAATTCAAACTTGACAAGTTTTTGATCTCTTTGAATTGGAATCTCAATTCTACTAGTTTAGTTTCTTCTCTTCCTAGGATTGACTTTGACCAAAACCTATTGTTGTTACAAAGCAAAAAGATGTCCAAAGCGTTGGATCTCCAAATAAATCTAGGGAGGTTATTCTAGATTAACATTAGAAATAGAGGGAAGGATCACACAAAACTTGATAACAAGTAGTTATCTCACAGTTGAGTATAAGATGGAAGAGGAAATAAGTGCCAAGTATATAATAAAAAAATATAAAAGTGTTATAGTTTAACACTAAAAGACAAAAACATAACACTTATATTAAAAAATAATGAAAGATTAATATTTATATACAAAATTATTTGAAACATATCTAATGAATGACACACCAACACAAATAAAGTGTTAAAAGTTTGATTCACTTAAAAGTTTGATTCACTTAATAGTTTAAATAGAGCTAAGTATACTCAAACCTTCTTTTAAGTAGAGTATTAAATTTTTGATTATGTCTTAATAGTAAATAGATTTAGGTATACTCAAACTTTGTTGTGGTTTGAGAGGGAATATTGAATGGTAAATATATAATAAAATGTTAAGTTTGAATTTTTTTTTGGTATCATGATTTTTATTTGACAAAGAGTATGGAAATTTGTCATACATTTAAAATTCTAAATTAGTTGCGACTTGGTGTAATAATCCTTATTTTTACGATAAAGGCAGAGTTATAAGATGGTCTAATAATCTTTATTTTTGGTTAAATTTTTTTATTTTTTAATTAAATGACTATTAAGTATATTTTAATAATGTAGCTTTTTCTAAAATGATATAATTGGATTTATGAGATTTTATAAAGTTATGTATGGTCAACTTCTTATATAAAGATGCACGATCTTTAAATGATATATGTGTTTGATTTGGTATATCTTAAATATTAAATTGAGGGTGAGTTTAGAATATAACAATTATAATAATTAAGATAATTGTTAGGTGTGTGGAGCTAAAAGCTTCACCAAGGAGCACACAAACAGGTTCGGGTCTACACAGACGCCGGCGTCAGTCAGGAGCAACCGACGTCGGTCAGTTGCAGTTGCAGAGGCGCCGACGTCGGCAGTATGGTCGGCCGGCGACGGTCACAGGCGAACAGGCAGGAACCGACGTCGGTTACCTGTGTGTCCAGAAAGTGATTTTCAAGGACAGAAGCGAGTGTTTGCATGATGAGTTTGAGTTGTAGACTCAAGCTCGCGTCTCTATTGTTAGCAATATTATTTTTAGAGCCCTTGTTGAAGAGGCTTAACTGTTTGTTGTAAGAGCATGCTCAAGTTTCCTATTTCTATATGTAGGAGAGATCTTCTAAGCTATTGTGTGTGTAATAGAGTATGAGTAGAACATTGTGAATGTTTGAAGGACAATACTTGAGAGAGAGCTCTTGAGGAATAGAGATCTAGTGAGATATCTTGTGTGCATCTGAGAGAGGTGTGGAAGAACGAAGTTCTTCATTTGTATTCCTATTGTAAAGAGTTTTTAATACAAGTTTTCAGGGTGTTTTCTTGTATATCTTGTTCTGTGCTATTTATCATTTCAGTTACTTATCTATCTGATTTATTTCCGCATTCATTGCTTTCAAAAGTGTAATCCATTGTTGGTTGATCCCCAACAAGTGGTATCAGAGCGCAGGTTCACTAACAGGTGGTTCAGATCTGTGTAGTGTGTTCGGATTACAGGTTGCTCACAGGGATTTCTATTTGAGTGGGAGAAGCAATGGCAGAAGAAAGTAAGTTGAGAATGGAAAAGTTTAATGGCAAGAACTATCAGCACTGGAGAATGCAGATAGAGGACTATCTGTATCAGAAGGATCTTTACTTACCGTTAGGTGGGATAGCAAAGAAGCCCAAGGACATGGAGGATGAAGAATGGGAAGTTCTTGACAGAAAGGCTCTTGGGTCTATAAGACTGAGTCTGGCCTCCACTGTGATATCTAATTTGTCACAGGCAAAAACTACGGTAGAGTTAATGACCACGTTAGCAAATTTGTATGAAAAACCCTCCGCCTCAAATAAGGTATATTTGATGAAGCAGCTATTTAATTTGCATATGCAAGAAGGTGGATCTGTTTCTAATCACCTGAATGATTTCCATGGTATTGTTAATCAGTTAAGTTCTATCAATATTGTATTTGAAGATGAAATAAAGGCTCTTTTAATATTATGTTCTTTGCCTGAAAGCTGGCATGGCTTGGTAATGGCAGTTTCTAATACTGCTTCTGCTTCGAATATTTTAAAAGTAGAGGATGTGGTTGGTGTTATTTTGAATGAAGAAATTCGCAGGAAAAGCACAGAAGAGACATCTGGGACATCCGGGAACGCTTTAAATCTCGAGAGCAGAGGAAGGCAAAAAGAAAAGAGCAAGAGGAGATCAAGATCTAAGTCTAAGGGAAGAGGCAGATCCAAATCCAGGAATGGCAGAAGGCCACAATGTTGGAACTGTGGAAAGTTGGGGCACATAAGCAGAGATTGCTGGTCAAAGCCTAAGGAGGATAATCAGCACGAAGGAAAGGAAGAGACAAAGGTTGCAGGTATTGCACAGGATGCTCTTATTTTCTCTTTGCATAATAATATAGAATCTTGGGTATTAGATTCTGGTGCATCTTTCCATGCTACCCCTAACAGAGAATATTTCAGTGACTATGTCCATGGAGATTTTGGAATAGTGTACTTAGGGGATGATGAGCCTTGTAAGATTATTGGCAAAGGTAAAGTGTAGCTAAAGATGCAGAATGGCAACACATGGGTGTTGAGGGATGTGATGCATGTTCCTAGTTTGAAGAGAAATTTGATTTCTGCAGGTAAGCTAGGTGATGAGGGTTGTACAGTAACTCTCACAGCAGATTCTTGGAAGGTGACCAAGGGTGCACTTGTTATGGCCAGAGGTAAGAGAGAAGGTACTCTCTATTTGTGTAATTGTGTTACTAACAAATCTCCTTCAGTTTTATCTACTTCAGATGTGGATGCTAAATTGTGGCACTCAAGGCTTGGCCACATGAGTGAGAAGGGGATGTCAATCCTTAAGTCTAAAGGTATGCTTTCAGATTTGAAAAGTATGGATCTAGAATTTTGTGAGCATTGTGTATTTGGAAAACAGAAAAGGGTTAGTTTTCTAAAGACTGGGTCTACTAAGAAAAGGCAGAAGTTGCAGCTTGTTCACACAGACGTGTGGGGACCGGCTCAGGTAGCCTCTATTGGCGGATCACAGTACTATGTTACATTCATAGATGACGCCACAAGAAAGGTATGGATCTACTGTATTAAAAAGAAATCTGATGTTTTTGAGACTTTTAAGATTTGGAAAGCCATGGTTGAGAATGAAACAGGCAGAAGATTAAAGTGCTTGAGATCTGATAATGGCGGTGAGTTCTGCAGTCTTAAGTTTAACTGGTATTGTTACACTCGTGGAATCCGAAGACAAAGGACGGTTCCAAGGACACCTCAGCAGAATGGTATTGCTGAAAAGATGAACAGAACTATTATGGAGCGTGCAAGATGCATGAGATTGCATGCAGGGTTGCCCTTAGAGTTTTGGGCAGAAGCAGTTGACACCGCAGTGTACCTGATCAATAGAGGACCCTCTACAGCTCTGGATGGAGGAATTCCAGAAGAGGCATGGACAGGAAAAAAGGTAGATCTCTCATATCTCAAAGTTTTTGGTTGTGAAGCCTTTGTGCACATAGATAAGGAAAATAGAAAGAAGCTTGATGCTCAGTCTATGAGGTGCACATTTATAGGCTATGGCTCAGATGATTTTGGTTTTAGATTTTGGAATCTAGGAACTAACAAGGTAATTAGGAGCCGTGATGTTGTTTTCAATGAAAGAGTGATGTACAGTGATCAGATAAGGAAGCTAGATCAAGCTGGGCAGAGCAATAATGAGTTGGACGAAGTTATGGTCCAAAATGAGCTCGCGGGAAAAAGAAATAATCACTTATAGGAAAACACAGAGACCGACGTCGGCAGGTTTGGAACCGGCGTCGGCAGTACAGAAACCGATGTCGGTCATACAGAGACCGACGTCGGCAGACCAGGCACCAGCGTCGGCCAGGAAGAACCGGCGTCGGCCAGTAACAGGTCTACAGGTGGCCGAGGTCAGTCACTGTCAAAAAATTTGGGTGGACAGATTGTTGAGAACGAGTCCAAGACACCAATCAGGAGGTCTGAAAGGGTAAGTAAGCCTCCAATTAGATATTCTCCTTCCTTATATTATTTATTGCTAACTGATGGTGGAGAACCAGAGAGTTTTGAAGAAGCTTTACAGGTGGAGTCCAGGAGTAAGTGGGAGCGTGGCATGGTTGAGGAGATGGAGTCCTTAAGGGAGAACCAAACATGGGATTTGGTTGAATTGCCAGCTGGTAAGAGAACACTGAAGAACAGATGGGGATCAACCAACAATGGATTACACTTGTGAAAGCAATGAATGCAGAAATAAATTAGATAGATAAGTAGCTGAAATGATAAATAGCACAGAACAAGATATACAAGAAAACACCCTGAAAACTTGTATTAAAAACTCTTTACAATAGGAATACAAATGAAGAACTTCGTTCTTCCACACCTCTCTCAGATGCACACAAGATCTCTCACTAGATCTCTATTCCTCAAGAGCTCTCTCTCAAGTACTGTCCTTCAAACATTCACAATGTTCTACTCATACTCTATTACACACACAATAGCTTAGAAGATCTCTCCTACATATAGAAATAGGAAACTTGAGCATGCTCTTACAACAAACAGTTAAGCCTCTTCAACAAGGGCTCTAAAAATAATATTGCTAACAATAGAGATGCGAGCTTGAGTCTACAACTCAAACTCATCATGCAAACACTCGCTTCTGTCCTCAGAAATCGCTTTCTGGACACACAGGTAACCGACGTCGATTCCTGCCTGTTCGCCTGTGACCGTCGCCGGCCGACCATACTGCCGACGTCGGCGCCTCTGCAACTGCAACTGACCGACGTCGGTCGCTCCTGACCGACGCCGGCGTCTGTGTAGACCCGAACCTGTTTGTGTGCTCCTTGGTGAAGCTTTTAGCTCCACACACCTAACAATAATTGTGTTTTTATAATTATTAATTAAGGAATATATTAAAGGGTATATTGAAATGTTAAATACTATTTAAATATTGTATATATTGGGTAATAATACTTCATCACAACATATAATATTGGAGACATCTAATTTTTGTTTCGAATAGTTTTAATTTCAAATTAAATTCTATTGTTCTAGGGTATTTATATGTTTGTCGCTTTTTAATTCATATTAATTTCTTATTAGTATGTTTTCCTAGTTTTTGGGGCTTGTTTGACATATATTCTTCGTTTATTTTTATCTCTTCTTTCTCTTTCTTTCCTTGCTAGTTTTTGTTATTTTGGATTTGCTACCCAAAATTGTATCCTGTACAATTATTGTGTGGGTCATTGTAACCTTTTTTAGTCCTCCATACCTTGTGTTCTATGTTTTTCTCCTTTTCTACCCACTATGTGTCAGATTACATGAAAATTTGATCCTAATTTGAATTTCATAATTCTTATAAACACACAAGTACATCAATGCATATCAAATATGAATTAAATATGAATGCCACTCATGATAAGTGAATGTGAGGGAAAGAAATTAAACATTTATTAAAGACTAGAATTTTAACATTTAGAATATAATATGAATCAAGAGTTGAAGTATTTATTGTACTATGCCATTTTTTCATGTCAACATAAAAATTCATATATGATTAAGGCTTGCATATGAAATTCTTGTTAAAGTGCATCAAGTGATGTTTCTAAATTTTTTTTCATAATTTTTGAGTTTGTACCTACTTTCCTACCCCCTAGACAATAGCGTTTAGGATTGTTAATGCCAGTGTCTCATTCTAAAATAAGTGTCTAGTACCCTAGAGTCATCAATTTTTCAAATGAAATATATCCTAATGGTCATCCTAAGTGATTTAATATGAGTTATTTATCCAAATGGATTGATATAAATACAATATCAACCCTCATTCATTACTCACTTAGAAAAGACCTAAGACAACTTATCAAAGCATTCAATCAAGCACTCGATAAATCAAAGCTTCCCTATTTTCTCCTATTTCCATATAATTCATAAGGATAATAAATACACAGGTATGAAGTATTGAAGGATTATTCTAAGAGATATATTTTACAAGTTACAAGCTAAGTCATTATTATACTTGCTTTGCACATATTACATGATCCACACATAAACCAACACATAGGGGATAACTACATCAGTCTAAGGCCCACTTAGAAGTATTAGCTATATAGACAACACTCATTTACATATGGATCTTTTGGGTTAGATTGACACCATGTGCCCACTAAACCATATATAAAAGTGAATTTGCTATAACATAATTCTTTTTGCATGGATCAAACAAACAATATTTTCTTATCGATTTTCTACAATTTGCAAATTGATTCAAATGTCCAGGTTGTTGATGATTTAGATCTATTTATTATAATTTGTATAAATATAAGCTCAAATTGTACAATATTTTATAAATAAGGTATGCCATACGATTTCCAAATTGAGTTTTATTTTACATATATCTATGGCATCTAGGTTTCCTACCAATAATGAAATTTGCCTAATATTACTAGCTCACAAAAATAGAACAAAACACATAATGTTTCCCTTTTTTTTATAATTTTGAGGATTCATAAACTAATAATATTTTCAAAATTAATAAATATTAATATGTTAGGCCTATACAATATAAAAATACTCAATATTATTTACAAATATGGCTCACATAGGCTCAATATTGTGTATATAGGCCTATAAATAGAACTGTGTTCCATCCCCAAGTCCTTATACATAAATCCCTCTTTTTATTTTTTTCAAATAGTAACATTTCACACATTAAAATGTATTATCATAAAAACCCATAACCAATCCAAATTTTCTTGCCAACTCTAGGTCTTGATACAATAAAATTACAAACTCAGGATAAGACCTGGTAACATAATAGTTGTTATCTAAATGTGTGAAATGTAAGATTTTCCCCTTCTTCCTGCCAAGATATAATCTATTTTATTCCTACCATATATGTTTTACTTCCCCTTTTTTCTTATTATTCTTTTTGAAAAAACTCATGCACATTTTGCATGTCTAGGTAACTCTCCTACCATCTTTCAAGTTCTCCATCATGGAACTCAAATTAATGAATGTTTCAAATCCTCCATTTGATGTTAGCTTCTAGTCATTCAACCTATCTCTAGGCATGAAAAATCCATGAAACCCTCATATTAAAAGTGGTGAAGTAAACTCTTGTCATCATATTAATAAACAAAAACAACCCTAATTCTTTTCCTTTCAACTTCATGGAATTTTCCCATAATAATAATCACATAATATTAAAGTCAAGAAATTTATTTTAATTAATTTGATTTGGAGTTGTAGACATTATTTTATGGATTATATAACACATCAATATTGTACACTTGGAAAACTTAGACCTTGGTTATGCCCCTCAATTTTGGACCTTTCTTACTTTCCAAAGTCTTGCATCTGTTTTATCATGTGGCCTTTAGCCAATATTTTAGTCTGAATAATCTTATGTTGATGACCTAGACCTTCTATTTTAACCATAATTCTTAAAAAATTCTTATATTCCACCTCTGTAAGTTTTGAGTATGTACCTAATTTCTTACACCCTAGACAATAACATCTAGGATAGACACCTAAGTTGATGCTAGTGTCTTGCTCCAATGTAAGCATCTAGTGCCCTAGAGTCATCAAGTTTTCAAATAAAATGTATCCTAATGGTTATCCTAAGTGATTTAATACGAGTTATTTATCCAAATGGATTGATATAAATAAAATATCAACTTTCATTCATTACTCACCTAGAAAATACCTAAGGCAACTTATCAAAGCATTCAATCAAGCACTCGATAAATCAAAACTTACCTATTTTCTCCTATTTCCATATAAGTCATAGGGATAACAAATACATAAGTATGAATTATTTAAGGATTATCCCAAGAGATATATTTTCTAGGTTACAAGCTAAGTCATTATTGTACTTGCTTTTCACATATTACATGATCCACACACAAACCAACACATAGGGGATAACTACATCACTCTAAGGCCCTATTATAAGTATTATCTATGTAGGAAATGCTCATTGACATATGAGTCTTTGTGTTTAGATTGACAGCATGTACCCACTAAACCATTTTCCCCCAAGGTCACTATAAAGATGAAGAACCAGGGTTTTTTTAATTCATACAGAGAGATAGTCCTTGACCCAAATTTGAATGCACTAGAGTGAAGGTGAAGTAAGAACTAGAAGCATCTAAGTGGTCACATCCTTTTACATCAAAGTATTTTGTATAAGATACTTATGTTAGGTTTAGATAGTAGTATCAATAAAACCATCCAGGGTTGACGTTAGTGTCCATCGATCTAGAAGTATCAAATCTATAATATGACGATTGTTCCAAAATCCTCTTCTAGTCTACTTTCTACCAATTCTAAATCTAGAATTGCATTAACATCATAATAATCTAAGTACATTACTTATTTTTCATGTCCATATATAACATAGTTATACTTATTATTTTTAGCTTATCTTAGTTTAATAAATATAGTATATGTTTTTATTTACGTTTAGCTCCCAATTGGCTTACTTTAGATCTGATCATCATCCTTGTGCATTTTCATTTCTATATTATTAATCTTATCTACCCAAATAGGATCCATATCTAATTTAGGGTTAAAAATTTGGTGAACCCAATATTTGAACATCAAAATTTAAGAAAATTAGGGTTTTCTAATTTTTCTATTGCTAATCCATAATTTATATAAAATATGTGCAACATGGATGCATCTATCACCCATTTTGGGTTACAATATGTCATAGTTTCTATGGTTTGATACATTAGTTGCCTTGTTAAATCTATTAATCAAATCCATGCTAATAATGAGAGGGTTTTAAATCATAAACAATATTTTATCTCTCTTCAAATTTCTTTTTTTAATATACTAGAACAAGTGCCTTCTCCACCTAATGCCATAGGTGGTGGTCTTATTGTTAAATCAGGTATCAAGTGTCCTAAAATTTCATTGGTCATGATTTTAACATACTCCACTATATATTAATATATCTTATATGAATCATTAATTGATACCCAAGTATCAAGTGTTATGACATCACCTATTTTTGCAAATATTATGCAAAATCTAACATACAATTCAAACATTATTACCTTTGGTTTTAAAGAGGTGAACTCAAATAATATCATTTATCAATACTTGCCTCCCTCAACACATCTTAATTTCAATCAGTAAAACCAACATGACCATGTTCCATAAATTTAAAAAAAATATAAGGATGTTATTTCACTTTTAAAGTTAGATAATTCATCAAATTATAAGGTTGTTTTTATGAGAACATTACAGATGAAAACCTTGCCATAAAATGTAGATCCACAACATGTGTCCCTCATGTTAAATTTCATAAAATAGACTAAAAATAATATATCATTTGAAAAATAATATTCACCATCCCAATGTATGGTAAACAC
The DNA here is from genome assembly GCA_037957365.1 of Torreya grandis. Classification (NCBI taxonomy): domain Eukaryota; kingdom Viridiplantae; phylum Streptophyta; class Pinopsida; order Cupressales; family Taxaceae; genus Torreya; species Torreya grandis. The sequence goes on from JARHVA010000778.1 coordinate 4,064,430, forward strand.
TTGTTTACCTCCATACATCTAGGTGTGTTTTTATAATAAAAAATTAAACAAGTTCTTGTGGACAATAGTTCAAGGCCCAACATTTACAACATATCTTTCCTATATAATATTAGCATTGGACATTTAGATTTGGAACCATCTAATATGAGTATCAAGGGATTTGATAATATTTCATGATGAATATTAGGATAAATAACATTCAATATCATGATGGGTCCTACTACATTACCCACTTTATACCAAGTTATGCCAAATGATTCAAACTATATCATTCTCTTAGGATGGCCTTGGATATTGTAGTCATATAAAATGTCCAAATTGGTAGTTTGAATGTGGCTTGTGACACCCAATCCATAGCTCTTTTTTTCATGTTTTTGTGACCCTTATAGACACTTTTCCCCTCATTACCATTCATTTGAAACCTTTTGAATGGTCATTCCACCTCAGGCACGTTTATTTTCCTAGGCTAATCCTATTCCCCTAGGTCCCAAGCCTATAAGATAGGAGTGCCATACCTAGACTATAGCACTAGACCCTAAGGTGTCCCATTTTTAATGCTCCTATCCATTTGCATTTTAAGCCCAAATAGTTATTTTCATCTGATTCTTATCTTTAATTATGTCGACCTAGCGTAAAGGCATATAACACATGACCAGTTATTAGCTCTAAAAGCCTATCCAAAGTTCATTTAAAAATGAGGTGGAAAATATTATAAAGCAAGTGATAATACAAATAAAGCACTAAGGCAAACTTCCCTATTATCTGCATACAATCACCCAACATAGCTGCAAACACATTCAAAACCTCATACCAATCCTTAACCACCTCAAGCATTCTCAATTTAGCATTTTTGTATCTACTTCACATTATTACACAAAGCACATTAGGTGGGAGAACTACATATGGCTTGATCCCTCTTTAGATTATTGGTATGTAGGCAACGTGCCACATAAGGGGTGTGGATCACACATTCAGTGCATCTTACACGCTAACCCCCTTCTCAAGTGATTCACATATTGTTTTATCAAGCATGATGGAGGGTTAGGGTTTGAAGATTAAATAATATCTATAGTGAGTTTTGTCATGAATCAACACTCAATATTTTATAGGCAAGCTCACACAAGAATAGTGCAAAAACCCAAAAAAATTTAAGTCTTTGTAACTAGTTTGGACAATAGCAGTAGGAGTGGACAATAATGTTAGACCCCAAAATGTCCTATTTTTGGCACTCCTATCTTTTTGTTAAATGAAATCTAGATTTAGATTCATGACACTGTCCCAGTCTTGCACAACCAATTCTAGCCTCTATATCATCCGTCTCAGGCTAGTTTCAAGCTAAGTTATATTTCTCCTTATTTATTGCTTATTTTAGAAAGGTAAAAAAGATAGATAAATTATACAAATCAAGACTGTATTTATTACAATATTCTTTACTAATTTATTAATCTAGATCCTTAACTAAAATAAGAATAAATCACTTTTATTCCTAAAAAAGTTAAATCATTTGGTGAACCCAACTTACTTCATTTACGCACAAAAATCTTAAAAACCCTAGGAAAAATTCCTTGCTTATTTTAGAAATATTTTTCTAATTTTTCTTGCATATTTTAAATTAGAATTTCACACTTAATTTTTATAATTCACCATAGTAATTTTAAAAATCATTTCTTTCAAACCCTAGTTGAATTTACTAGGTCCTTTTACTTCTTGAGGTATCACCTTAAATGTTTGTGAGCTTTGTATCCTTTTTATGCATATTCTAATTTGCTATTTTTAGGACTTTACATTTCCTTTATTCAATACTTTCCTTCCATCACATCTTTGTTATTACAACTTATTGAAAAAAAATCAATCCATTTTTGATTTGTTTTTTTACTTTAATAATGGCACAATATACCAATTTTGATGAAACTGATAAGAGGGAACTTTAAGACCTTTTAACTAAACATCCTAATATACAAGATGATATGCTTAAAATACTACATGGAGAAAAAAAAAACCATGGTCAATCCTCTCAAACTATAGAATAATCAGTTACAAATGACACTACGGGGGTAACTATGTTTCAACAACCCCTTATAGTAGCCCAACCTTTCTATGAAGCACCACCAATTATGACTAGTACATCTTTGTCTCCTGATGTGGCTGCCCTTATGCAAGAGATAAAATATCTTCAGTCCAAGGTGTTACATCTTGAGTAAGGTGCCTCTAGACCAACATAAGCTTTGGATTCTTTTGCTCTACTTCATACACCATTGGCACGCCCTATTGCTTTTACACCCTTGCCAATAGGTTTTGTTCAACCCAAGATCACTCTATATGATGGCAAAGGTGATCTAGAGACACACTTGAGAGCTTTTAATGTAGTATGTTTGGACTATGTGCCAAATGACTAGCTATTAACCAAGCTATTTCCATTAAGTTTAAAGGATTAGTTCTATAGTCTACCAAATCAGTTAATCAATGCATTCATTCCTTTAGCTGACATGTTCCTAGATCATTTCATCATTAACATATGTGATAAGGTTTCTTATGCCCGAGTTGCATAATAGAAACAAAGGTGAAATGAGCATCTCATAGATTATGTTCTTCGATATAAGATGATATTGGCTAAAATGACTAGCCCAATGGGCGATCAAGAATTATAGGATCTCTTCAAATAGAGTCTTATGATATCTTTGTATGAGTCAATAATGTTCATAAAGTTCTCTTCCTTCACTGAGTTATGTCATACACTAAAGGAAAAGGAAGTCAAATTAATTTCAATGGGCAAACTCAAATACACAAGTGTATCAGAAATAAAAAACAAGAGTAACAACAAAGTCCCATACAAAGTAAAGGTTAATGATAGCAAAATTAAAAATCAACCTATAGTTAATACAACTTCAAATCCCTCTCAATGAGTGGTTTTATTAGCACCTCCTCGATGAGCCTTTACCAATCTACCAATATTTCCATCCAGAGTCTTACAATAGCTATTAGAATGCAATATCATATCTATGCCTCTTATGTAGGAAGTTGATACAACAAAGCCTCTTCCATGTGGATATAATCAAAATTCATTTTATAATTTTCATAGGGCACCAGATCACACAATGAATAGATGCATTAGTTTGTGACACATGATACAAGACTTGATAGATGGAAACCTTATTGATCTTAGCACTCTAGTTGAGCCTCCTTAGGTAAAGCAAACACATGACAAGGCTCTAACAATTTTCTTAGATCCTTTCCCACAAAATTATAAATAAGTGATTTTACTTGTTTTAACTTGGTTTAAATCTTTTACTTGATTTTAAAATATTTTTTACCCCTTTTACCATATTTGGTTTATTATATTTAGCCATATTTTACAATTACACATTTCCCATCGTGATGTAGTGTGTAGCACATTTATTTTTGATTACTTGTACTTTTACAAGTCATTTTTGCCTTTTAATTTTTAACCATACATGTGTATCACATAATGATGGAAAATAAAACACTCAATATATATTTCCCATAACATATACAACAAAAACTAAATATATGTGCTAGAAAGAAATATATCCGTGCATCAATATCCATAACAAAATCCAACTCATGAGATCTATACAAATATCAAAATCAATATATATATATATATATATATATATATATATTTGTATAGATCTCATGAGTTGGATTTTGTTATGAATATTGATATATCGTCATGTGTTTTATACAAAATATAAAATATAATAGCTCCAGCTCTAAGGCTAAGCTCTATCTTGCCTATCCTATGGCCTAACCATGCTACCCATAGATGCCAATGACTATCCTCTCTGAATGATAAATTGTAATGAGGTAGTCTAGGGTCTCAAACCTACAAATTGCCCTTGTAGATTGTCCACATGGGCCTCTACCTATCCAAACTAAATAGTAGTATCCATGTGTGCTACTCTCTCCTATGCTAAGGCCTACCAGGCTTGTGCCTCTCCCTTTTCCACCCATATAGGTGGATGTAGTCCATCCCCATGTGCCTGAAGCTAACTCACAACCTCCCCCACTAGTCTAAACTAGCCCACCTAAGTTGAGGTGAATTGTACCACCAAAACATCTAAGGTGGTGGGGTCGTATAGATCTAGCACCATGTCTAAAATGTCATGATGCACGACCACAATTAGGGCTCCCCATCTAAACTCATATGCCACTAGATATACAAAACCAAAAACCAAATAAGCATCCGATCACATATATATCTCAAAATCATATATCTACCATAATCACGATACAAATAGTGTCTTATATCAATATTTAAATTAACATTTTTACATTTTTCACTAGTGTTAGTGTCTCCAAACATCATCTCTTCATTTACTCACCCACTGAGCATGGTCTCTCCATTCACTCATCCACTAAGCACCTCCTTCATGATTCACCTATACACTAGTGAAAATCCAATAATCACCAATCAAGCACATCATGAACCTCTCCTCAGAGGTGCCTCTATAAACCAACTCCATCCTAAAGTAGCTATTGGGTCTTCTTGTACTATAACCTTCAATTGCACCTTATCTCACTGACGGTGCCTCCATTTGTGATGAAGCCACTGTGTTCATTGTTGTTATTGTTACTAGGTTAATTTTTATGCACCAATATCCACATCCATAATATCTCCCCATGTTGGCTTTGCTATTTATTGATATCATGCTTGACCAGTCTATGGTCTAACACATCATGTCTTGATCATGGATATCTCTACTAGTAATCCTCCTCCTCCTCTCCCCCTTAGATCTTTAGCATATTTTACCCAATAATTAAGAAATACTATAGGGTATTTTGGGTGTGGATCTTTGAACTATCCTAGCCTATGATCTACACTTATGTTAAAATTATAAGTATAGTCACCCAAATAGGTCATATAGTAGTAATGTGTATATATGGTTATCACATGATCTCTCCTCATGTAATAGTCTATAAAGATAGCCCATGGGGAATGACACAAGATACATGATCCTCTCTCCATTTCATGACCTGAGATAACCTATCATCAACCACATGTGGCAACCCAACTGGCCGATACATGGGGAACCTCTCGTATATCTAGGCACTAAAAAAACAACATGTCCTATGGTCTTCTGCCCTCTAGACAACATCCCATACATGTAATGCATGGTAACCCCAAAATCATAGAGTTTTCCCTGATCTAATATAGATTAACATAAGGCTATCACGTACAATGGTACTTTTCCATCTAACTTGTGACACAATACTCGTGCTACCAAAATTCCTATCACTTCCTTCTAGATGTTTAGAATCTTCATAATATAGATATTAAATAAAATCATCTTTAATCTAGAGTATATCCTATCTAATCATGTCACCCATTGGGCTAGTTCTCATCTCTCATCTAGATCCTTTAGTGTGTCAGTGATCACCAGTGTCCTACCTATCGGTAGTTCAAAAAATGCATGGACATCCTCCAGTGTGATACCCATCGCAATGGTATCCCCATCGACAACTATGTATCATTACACTCACTATGATTGTTATGCATCATCCCCATCTTAGATGTCATCTCCTCACCATGATGGTTCTTTGGTATCAAACTAGGTCTCTTAGAGCTATATTTTCTTAGAATAGTAAAAATAACAAATGAATTATTTTTCATTTTTGGCAACTGTATATAGTTTTTTTTGGCATAACTATGTTACACTCGCTACAACCATTATGCATCTTCCCCATCTTAGATGTCATCTCCTAACCATGATGGCTCTTTGGTATCAAACTAGGTCTCTTAGAGCTATATTTTCTCAGAATAGTAAAAATAACAAATGAATTATTTTTAACCCTATTTATATTTACTACTCAAAATTATTTATCTATAAAACTTTTACCACCAAATTTTATCTTTTGATCATATCTTTGATCTACTAGGTCTTTTTTAGAACCATAAACTGTTATGTAATCCTTACATAGTAGAGAATATTTTCACATGTTACATGTATATTTTTCAATTTTTCTCTCTTTTCACTAATTTATACAAGTTCACCTAATGTTCCCTACATTGGACACCTTCACATTTCTAGCATCTCATTCTTTATCTACAACACTAAGATAAGTAAAGGTATGTGTTTTTTAATTATGTCCTTTCATTTATCTTATTTACTACTTACTAAAATTTACTCAACTTCAATATTATGTGTTGTTATGTTCTTTTCCTGAAGCACCATCCCATGTTGGACCTAAGTGACATGTGATGAGATTAAATTAGGGCATATGTATACATAATATTTTCAAACTTTTATCAATTATTGATGTTTTATTTCTTACAAGAATCCATCGAGTCTCAATTTCTCTGAGTGCATGCCCTAAAGGGTGTACTAGGAAAGGGGTGGGAAGATCATTACTGCTTCATAGGATTGTTGTCCCTATACTCCCATTTTTTATCTACACAATCATCTCCTAAAAACTCCCTTAATCTTTTCCTCTTATTTTTAACCCCCCTCTTGTCATTTTATTCTTTCATTATCCCTTTCCTAATCCTAAAACCCTTTATAATGGTCTACGTTACACTATTGTTCCCATCAACCTTGTAATCTAATTGATAAAACTCATTTAGGGTTTAGGTCAGCCCCTAAAAGACCTAAACTAAGACCTAACTTATTTTTATCAATTAACAATATAGATTTGATTAGGCTGACCCTATCAGCTAAACATTTAGAAAGGTTTAGGGTTATATTCACCTATATATACACATTCATTTCCATCATTTATAAAAAGAGAAGATAAGAAGAAGAATATTATATTGTGCATCTTCTTATCCACCATTATAATTGAGGAGAATAGCTTAGGGTTTCAATAACTTTTTTGGATATTCGGATCTTGTCTTATGGAGAAGTCTTTTAGATGCATAGATAGGTTGTGTATCCTAGAGCTGATTTATCCTTGTCATCCTTACATAACACAACAACCCCTTGTGAATCACCTTGGCCAAGGGAGAGATTGAGGCTTGGTGGGTTCATTTTCAAAGGTAAGTATTTATAACTGTGTTCCTCCTTTGTAAGAGTAGATAGATTTGCATTTTTAATTCTCTCCCATGCATTAACGTTTCATATACATTGACATGAGTATATATATTCTATGCATGTTTAAGTTTTATGTTTATTATGCCCACTTTATGCCATAAGCTTTGGTGAGAATTAGATTATATTTACTTTGTGAATATGAAAACATAGGACCTAATTAGGGATATTACATAGTTTTGCTTGATTGGAGGCATTGTAACCCTCCCTAGTGATTTTATTGTGGTAAGAGATCCCTTAGCTAGGTATAGTGGATCCATTTTGGTCATGATATTGAATATCTAATGTATCAACAATCGTAAGTGTAAGTAGGATTTATCTTCTTCAAGTTAGGATTGATTAATAAATCAGTTGCATTTCCCTTTGCATACACAACTCACTCATACATGGAAGAAAATGTAGCCATAGTTTTAATTTGTGAAGAAATTAAAAAATGTCCATGTTTATATACTTGTGTTTCAAGACATTAAATATGTGCCCATTTACAACAAGGCTATCCACAAGTTATTATTAGGGAAACATGGTTGAAATATGAAAGGTCCTCAAACTGTCCATGTTATTAGACACTTGTTTGATCTTATATTGGGGAACATCAATCCTCAATAATATTATAATCTCAATAACCTAGTTGTATATGTGCATATTATAGGGTTCCTCATCCAAAAAACTTTAACTTACTCAGGAGTTATTATCAATTCCATGAAAAATAATACCATGGATAATCTTAAGCTACGGGGCCTTCACTAAACCCTAACTATCCTTAAAATGACACATAAATCCACTGTGAGACTTGAAGGGGTAATTTAAAACATTGTTATATATGTTTATTCATGGGATTATCTAGATAATTTTATGGTCTTGTATTCAAAGGATAGTTTTTGGGGTATCATCTCATCTTGGGAAGACATTGGTTAGAAAAATAGAACACACATATCAATCGCTAGTCAGGAAAGATGGTCATTTTTAATAGGAGTAATACCAACATATTTTGTACTATACCATCTTTCTTAGCCCTCATTAGAAATAAAACAACCCTTTTGAATATATATGGAAGAAAATGACCAAGTACTCATCTAACATATCCCTAAAATTCACCAAAGCTTGTCATAAAAAACACCAAATGAGAAAAGTAATTTAAAGATTTATACAAAATGTATATATGTTAAGGATAAAATTATAGATAACCCATTTACATACATTGAATTTCTCCTTAAAAATATTTTTCAAATATAATTTAAGGATCATAGTGGTGATATTAGTCATTTTCACCAACTTTTACCATATCAGTATAACCTACCTAAACTTCTTGGAGTTAATGAGATTATGGCCTGTACTTTGAAAAACACTAAACATAAGAAATCAACTAGCACCTCAACATCAAGATGAGCTAGTTTTCATGCTCTCAAGAAAAAGAATGTATTCACATGGGACTATCATGATATGAGAGACATTCACCCCAACTTGTACATCCACCATATTTATATAAAAGATGAATGTTAACTCATCCTTCAACCTTAAAGGTAGATGAATCATGTCATCAAAAAATAATTCAAAACCAATTTGTCAAAATGCCTTAACCTTAGATACATATTCTCCATTTTTATGATAGATAATGGGTTTCTCCACTAGTCATTGTACCTAAAAAGGTGTAAAATGGCATATCTACGTGGTTTATACAGAAATTAACACTTTCACTAGGAAAAGTTACTTCCCTTTAACATTTATTGACCAAGTCCTTGGCACTCTTTTGAAAAAAGTACTTTCCTTTTATTGATAGATTTAGTAAATACAATCATATCATAATTGCACCAAAATATTAAGACATAACCACTTACATATACCCATTAGGAATTTATACATATAGTGTCCTTCTCTTTGGACTATGTAATGATCCAAAAACCTTTTAAAGGGTTTTTTTAAGCATCTTTTTAAAATCTTTCTCATGACTATGTGGAGGTCTACAATGATGAGTTTATTTTATACAGGAACATCTATGAATAAACCATCAAAATTTTGGGATACTTTATTTAGCATTGTTAATAACATAGCCTCTCGTTAAGCCACAAGAAATGATATATGATCATAATAGAAGACATTGTGTTAGGACATCACATTTCACCCTAAGGGATATAAGTGGATACAACTAAGAAAAAAGTTATTACAAAATTTTCCACACCATATAAAAAAAAGATAATAAAATATTTCTTGGGCATGCTGGTTATTATAGATGATTTGTTAAAGATTTCAGTAAAATTACAACTCCTTTGGTTATTTTCTAACCAAATATGCTAAATCTTATTATACTAATCAATGCCAATAATATTTCAAGATCTTAAAGATACCCTAATATCAACATGTGTTGAGTGGACTAGATTAGAATTTGTCTTTGCATATCCACACTGATGCATTTTATACATTACTTAGATTTTTACTTGGTTAGAAGGATGATAGTTGAACTATGTTATTTATTTTATCAATAAAAATATTTTATGTGTAGAGCTTAATTACACAATAACAAAAAAATAATTTATTTTGTAGTCTACCTATTTAATAAATTTCATCAATCATATAACTAATTATCTAGTTCTCAAACACATTGATAGTTTTCCAATTAAGTATTTTTTGAATAAGCCACTAATAAATTCTCAAATTATTAGGTGGTTATTACTATTTAATAATTTTATATTACCATTTTAGATAAACCTAGGAAGGACAATGTAGTTTCATATCTCTTTTCCTATCTAACATCGAGTTCATAAACTCTATAGGTTGATGATGTTTTTAAAAAAGAATATCTATTTTTTGTTTTAGTGAAAATAATTAGGTTTTTAGATATTGCTAAATATTTGGCTTTAGGTAAATTCCCTCAACATTTTTCACTAAGGTAAAGACGTAATCTGGTCACCCGTAGTAGTCCTTTTTCTTCAATTTTAGGTTATCTATTCTACATTGGGATTGATTTGATCATGTAATGTTGTCTAAGAAAATTTGAGGTATTTGATATCCTCCAAGATTGTAATCATGAACCCTATGAGGAAATGTTTTAACACGGAGGACTACCACTAAGATTCTCACCACTGGATAATAATGATCTGCTCTAAACAAAGATTAAAAGTAATATACAAGAGAATTTGAAAAATGTCAACATATGGGTAAATCCACCTGCATGGATGATATGTGATGTAGAGGTTCCACTCAAAAATTTTCAACTTGTAATGCTTTGCCAAACACCTATGCTTTTAGACCCTTTCTACTAGCCCTATTTTGACTATTTTATTGAATGTATGAAAAAAGTATAATAATTTTTGGGAAAACAAATATGTTTCTAAGTACCCTCTATTGTAATATACCTATGGTCTAAATTTCAAGACTTAAGAACCTTTGTAGACCTTCTTTCTAGCTGTTAATCCTACCTAATTAGGCCTCTTTAAGCCAAAACATACAACAATTAGTAAAAATACATGCCAGTGAATCCATACATACTTTAAATCATGTAAATAAATTATATCTCCACAAAATAGAGTAGACTACCAATTTTTTGGGAATTTTGATGGTTCAAACTCTAGTTATGGTTGAAACACTAGTTTAGGGCTTTCTGGTGCCTGAGACAACCCGAGAGCACAACATTATCCACTGTGAGCATTTTAATGAGTTTAAGGGAACCAAATTTCATTTAAATTTTTTTTATTAACCACTAACAACTTTTACAAACACTCTATGGTATCTTCCAATTCTTTATCAAATATTTCTAACTCAAAATAAGGTTGATTGTGTAGGAAAATATGAAATTATAGGTCTGCATCCTTATAAGGGTTGAACAAAGCATATAAAAAGGCAAAATAAATTTCAATAAAAACTTAAAAACATTCAAATCACTTACCTCAATTTCCTCAAGCACTTGATCACCAGTTCAAAGAGAACTTCTTCTCAAGGAACACACAATACACACAGTCTAGTCCAACACTGACTACTATTGGAACATGGTTCATTTGGTTTAATATTAGAGAAATAAGTGATATATTCAACACTTATGGATATTTAACATTTAAAAACAAAAATATTAAATTGAGGAACATGAATCAAACAATTCCAAAGTCCTTTAAATTCTTAACAACAAGGCATAATATGTGTACAAAGAGTAACCCTCAAAATAGAGGTTTGTTCTTGAATAAGTTTGATCACCAAATGATTTGGATATCATTAATTATAACATAAGGTCTCAAGATAGATTAAATAATTCTTTAATAATGTGTAGAGAAATTATTAAATTCTATTTGATCAACCAACTGGAAAATATAGTTTGCAATCTGATCAAAATGTTCAAAATAGGGTTTGTATGTCACTTTCTTGAGCAGGGGCTTCTTTATTATATTCCATCAAAATATTGAATCATTCCAACATGAAAAAAATATCTACAATTCAAAAATATTCCATTTTATATGAAGAAAACTTTTTGGTAACTACATTGGAGGAGGTTTTTAATGTTAACATGACACTTTGGAAAGGTGACAAAGCACCAAAATTGATTTTCAAAACATATACCATCTTAGACCCTTGGAAATGATTCAATGGGTCTCTAAAAACATTTAAAACCTATTTAAAAAAGTCTTGAGACCAACACCCCCCCCCCCCCCCCCCCCAATATTTCTTTTTTGAAAAGGGGACCCCTGTTATTGTTTCTAGAACTTCTATATTTTGGAATAAGTGATCTGATCTTGAATTTTAAAAGCAGGTCAATCTTTAAAAAATGACATGAGATTTGGTGTATCTGATTATGATCATGTTTTTAATTTTGATAAATAATCATATTTAATATGATTAATTACATTTTCCATGGAAAAATTTAGGGTTCCTAAATAATAAACCCTAGTGGTTTGAATTTAAACGTTTGCAGGAAAATATAACAAGAAATTTTATGCATGATTAGGTTTTAATTTGAAGTTCATGCACTTTTGCAGATCTAACACTTTACACTTGTTCACTATATTTAATACAATAGTGCATCAAGCTCTAATTATTTTAGAAAGGCATCTAGTTAATGACTTGGGGCCTAATAAGGATCGAATGGCGATCACTTGATTAGAGGTTTTAATCTAATAGTGAAAATTAAAGCCAAAGTTTCAAGAACTCCTAAGGCATTTACATGTGGCAATTAGTTATTGGATCAATAAATTCCATTATCTTAAATTTGATAGGTTCACTCCCATCATTTGATGTCTATGAGTATGTATTTGAAATGATTGAACCCATCAAATTTAACCTAGATAATCCCATAAGCCTTAGGAGCTCCTAAGAGTTTTACATGTGGCATTCAGTTATTAGATCAATAAATTCCATTGTCTTAAATTTAACTTAGACAATTTTTAAATCCTAATCAAAGGGGCAATTTCTAAAAAACCTTTTAAATAAATTCCTATCTTTTTACGAAGACAAGCCTAGTATATAAAGATCTTAGCCTAAGTCATTTTGTGTTTTTTTAAACTTAAAATTCTAAATGATGTTTTTAAATCTAAGATTCATATAATCATGGAACTGATTAAAAGGTAATCATCTTGTAGGATCCAATGGTGTTCACTTGTTTTCTAGATTTGATCCAACAGTGCGTCGAGCCTGAAGCCTTTTAAAAAAATCATGTAGTTAATGATCTAACCCTAGCTAAGATCTAATGGTGATCTCTTGCTTGATCTATTTGATCCAACGGTGTGATGAAATTGAGGAATTTTCAAAGGCCTCATGAGCTTGACACATGGAATAATTAGTGATTTTAAAAAATCAAGAGGCTAATGAAATGTAAGGACCTAGATTCGGTTTTTCAATGCAAAATAAAGAGGACTTTTGAAAGCTAACAACTAGACTTCAACTAGCATTTATGAAATTTATCGTGAAATGCATGAAACCCTACCACATAAGCTCCACGTAGGCATGGAAGATCAAAATGAAAGGTATCCTATGCTAGATAATGTAAAAGACATGAGAATGAGGTCCCATCAAATTTGAGGCACATATGAAATCAAGAGTTGGATATTTTTTCCATTAAAGCTAAAAACCTTAAACCCTCTATAAAGAAGGACTTAATTTAATTCAATTGATCACATAGCAATAAAAGTAAGTGTAACTTGAATTCATAGCAAGTGCCTTAGTGAGATATTTGTTTTCATCAACTACAATTTAGTGTTATCAATGGTGGTGGGTAGGCAACAGATGAAAATTGAAGTAGAGCTTTACCTAAATTTAGATGGTGAAGGAAGGGTCTTTAGAGACACAAATTTAAATTTAATAGCCTTGAATGTGCATAGAATTAGAAATTAGTCTGAATTATTCTTCTTTATAAAGGTGTTACAACCAATTTCCAAGGAGGAAAATAAGAATTCTATGGTTCACCAAAGATATAAAGACCTAGTATCAATTTAGTTGGCAGGCCTTCACCATGCGACTGCTAAACCAGAGGTAATGCATTGCATTGACCTTCTTGTTCCTATTTTAATTGAATGCAGAATAGATGGAGACTGGATTATTCATGAAATAAGTATCAAGAAAGTTTCATGTATAGCTCCCATGACCTTTGAGGCTTGCTATAAGCTCCCTTTACCTCATGTCCATCTCCCTTCCTTGAAATAATGGAAAAATTCCCAAAACCTAGATTTAGTCCTCTCACCTTTGTTAAGCCAAGGTTCCCATGTTTTTAGGACCCATAATGGTGAGATTCTTATTGCCCAACTTAGGGAGGGTGTTAGGGTAGCTATGAATTTATTGAATAGAGCCTTGGGTTCCTCTTCTACAACTTATTTGAGTAAGGTTTGGGTATCTTATGTCCATTGCATGTTGGAGTGAAACTTAACCCCTCCCATTAGAGACTTCATAAGTTTTTTCTTGGCCAAACAATTTACATCCATCAAGAGAAAGAACTCTAAGCAATTATTTATGATGTATTGCCTCTTGGATTCACTCCTAGACTCTATTAATTTCCCTGGCATCCAAAATTGGTCCCCTGATGGTAGAACTACCATTTCCCATCATTCCTCCAAATTAAATATTTTCAAATATAAGAATCACATGAAATTCATATGTGATCATATCTTCCCAGTCATTTTTGATGTAATCACTAGTATCCCTATGGCCAGGCTTCATCCTCTAATCAAAAGACAAGTGGAGACCATGGGGGATGTGTGGTTCTATCTAGATTGCACTATAATAAGGATAGAAGGAATCATGTTCCAACATTCAGATTGCCTATATATGTTCCCATTAAACTTGTAGAGCAAGAAATTTATTATCAAATCATCTAGGGAATGGATTAGCACTACAAGAAGAGTAAGAAATTTTAGGTCCATCCCTTTCTACTGCACATTAGCAAAATTGTAATCAAGGATTGGAAATAGCTAGAGATCATGGTGGTGCATAAGAAATCTTTTGATTTCCAACTGGATGATCATAAAATTTGGGACCCCAATGATAGAGTGGCTAACCATATTAGGAAAGGTCCCAAATACTGAGTATAAACATCAACGAGGTGTAGGGGATATTATTTACATAAAGGAAAGGAACTTTGAAGAAGTCTTGTCTGGGGTTAAAAATTACAACATCAAATTAGAACATAGGTTGGTTAGAGATAATAATTGCTTAGGAGAAATATGGAAACTACATCACTTATATTATCACTTATTTCTAAGAGCATCTGGGACTACACATCAAGAGCCACCCATTGGAAGACAATCTTTTAAGCCTAAAAAAAAAGAATTGAAAAAGTCACCCTAGGTTGGGTAACCTGAGGATGTAAAAGGAAAATGTAAAGATGTGATTAAAGAGTCTATCATAGAGCATAGACCTGGTGAAGGTCCCCAAATTTAGGCATCCCCACCTAGACCTTCTTCCCCAATAGAGGTTATTAGCACGATTACTTTGGAAACTAGAAAAATAGTGGAAAGTGCCATTATTAACTTCATAACTTCCTATGGTTCTGATAAGGAAGAGGATCCATTTGGGGAATCAAGAAAAGAATTTGTTCCATTGGATGGAGGAAAGAGACATGCATAATTGGCCTTAGTTCCTTTGCCTGCAAGAAAAAGGCCTAGGTTAACTTTCACTCACCCTACTAGTGAAATTAACCTCTTCAGTGATGAGAATCCTATTTCTGAACCAACTATTCTTGATTGGTTTGTTTATGGGAAGTTGCAAAAAATCCCATCTTTTTCTCCTTCACTAGCTTTGAACTGAGTTGACATGGATGTTCAGGATAATGTCAAGCCTTGGATTCAGGATATTTTGAACAGACAAGTAGAGAGAAGCATCCAGATCCTTTGCAACAAGGAAAACCAAGGGATTGATACCCTAAGAGCCTCTAGGAGTCCAAATGTAGAGATTCTTAAACATCCATACGTAAAGGAATCTAACCCTCAGGTCCTTTTCAATATAGATACATCAACTCTTGAGAGAGTAGTGACCAAGAAGGTTACTGTTGGTACTAAAGAGTTCACCTTTTAGAAGGTGGGACCATTTATGGGCTTAACTCCTATTCCAGGGTAGGAAACAAGGGAGCATCCTATATTTCAAGAAGATATAGCTAGTATGGTACTAGCCCAATCAATAATGACCTTGGTTGGAATTTAGGGAATGAAACAGAGGATTCTCAACTTGGAGAAAGAAAAACAAGATTTAGAATCTCAGATCTTCCTTTCAATTCTTGAGGATGTATCACAATTGTTGAATAAATATTTGATGGATGCATTTGATAATTTGAAAAGAATCAAGCTTAGTTTGAGTGCTTTAAACCATGAAATTGAGATGGCATAAGCCTTAATCACTCAATGGTAGAATTCTCAAGCTCAGATGGAGGACTTCATCAAGGTACATAAGACAAAGCAAGCCTTGGACTTCAAGATTATCAAACTTAGACATCTAGACATATTCATGGTAGTTTTGATGGATAAACAGGAGGATTTGATCACTTGGAGCAATGATGTCAATGACTTCATCAAGAGAGACACAAGTTTGGTAACCCAAATAGAGAAACTTATAGGAAATCTATTAGATAACCCTTCTTGAACCACTACTATAGGCTTGATTAGTGATGAAGAATTCAAGCAAAAGGTTGGTGTTCACATCCAAGGCATCAAAGACAATAAAGGTCATTTAGCCAAGGACAACCAAAAGATAATTGATATCATCATTTATATAGGGAATAAAATTACATAAGCATAATGTATCGAGGAACTTGTATCTTAGGCTGATAATGAATTTGACAAGTTGGTAGATCAAGAAGAGGATTGTCTAATGAAGCCTGCAGTGGATTTTGAATTAATCAAGGAGTAATATACCAAGGTGAAAGACTTCCTCAAATAGGGCTACTTGAAGGACCCAAAAATAAAATTATTAAGAGAATATTCTTTTGTAAAGTATATGCGAGTCTGTTAGCATATACTCTTTCTTGTCAAGTTGAAATGTGACCTTCCACATTGTATCTTTATATCAAGGACAATTGTCCTTATTCACATGTAGATATTTTGAAGGTTAACTAGTTAACCACCTATTTTTCCTATAAATAGGTATATGGTTACCATTTTTAAGGGAGAGTTTTTTGAGCAATTGTATACCAAGAAAAATTAATATAACTAAGGAATTCTAAAAAGATTGTCTAGATAGTTTTATTGAATGTCCATGTTACCTCTCAATTGCAGATGGTAATCTTGAATTTGAATGATTATTCTTGTTTTAAGTTACGTTATTTGTCATATGGTTGTTAATTTGTGCTAAATACTAAATTGACTGTAAAGATCTCAAGTATATTTCATTTTATTTGCTCTGTATTTGGATGTACTTAGGTGATTCAAATCATAATAGCAAATCTTTAAAGTAAATTTGGTTCTTACTTATGATTCATATTTTTACTTTGAATTTTACCTAATTTGTGATATAATTTGAGCTTATGCTATTTTATAACATAAATTGGTTCAAATGTGCCCAAATTAATTGGAATTTTATCATAATATTTGTGATGAAAACTTGCAATCACGTTTCTTTCTTACTTTACCCTTCTCTTTTCTTATTTTTATCAAGATTCATTCTATCTTAAAGATCATTATTAATACTCATTTAGTTTATCTTCTAAGTCATTGAAAACTATTGAATATATAAATATTTAAACCCTGGTCTCTCCTAAACACTAAATCAAACAAATATTGTGAATAGTTCTCATACTCTACTTCTATTTCCACCATAGACATCATTGAATTGTCACAAACTGCAATTCATTGCTTGGATTTTTCAAATCCTAAAATGAATAGTGTTCATCAACACTAAATATCACCTATGGTACATTTTGAAGCATCAACAGGAGAAGCTCTGGTGACACTAGAAGGAGGGCCTCATTAAAGATACTTAATATCTTTCGGCTGTGTTTGGTCAAAATTAATCTACATTTTACATGTTTATGTTTCTTTTAGAATAAATTATGTAAAGATTGGTGACCTTTGTAGAAATATGACTTTTGTTGCTAAGAATTTATTAGTATTTGGAGTTAGTTATAGCTTATTTTGTTTAAAATTGATAATTCTTTGACAATAAGAGGTTTATTTAAGTCATTAGTTATAAATATTGGCCATCTTTGCATAATTTAGTACATCTTTGAACTTGTTTAGTTAAAGATTGATGTCCTTTGTCCTCTTATGAATAATTTTTTGCAAATTAAGCTTAGTTTGCATATTATTTCTTATTATTTGGAAATTAATATATTACATCATGTTTTAAAATATGATCCTTAATATTTAGGATAGAATTACCAATGATTAGGATCAGATCACATTAAGAGGCTAGAGAACCCTTGCTTGAACTAGAAATTCATAGAAGGACTAAGAAAGACAGAGGTAATCATAAGTATTCTAAATCTCTACCATCATCACATTTACAAGGAATTCCTATGCTTGATATTCATCCAAATATGGCATGGATTGGAATTTCCCCTATCAATATACCAGGTGTAGTTCATGATTTACCATGTAATCCTAAAAAATATTTGTCAATATTTAGTCCAACTTGTATTATGAATACCGAAGAACATGTTAAATCTTTCAAATCTGAATTAAGATTATTAAATGTTATTCGAGAAGATGTAGCATGTAGGTTGTTCCCATTTACATTCAAAGATGCTGCATATGAATGGTTCCTTAAACTACCTGACAATTGTATTATCTCATTGAATAACTTTGACACTATTTTTATTGATCAATTTAGAAAGATCATAATCCCCCATGTCATATATCATAAATTTACAACTATTAAGAGAGATACAAGTGAACATATTAGGTCCTTTAATGCTAGTTTCCAAAATATTTTTAGTCAGACCACAGATCCATATATACCTAATGAAGCTTTAGCTTTGGAGGCTTATAAAGATGTTGTTGACCCCATAACTTCTGTGTTTTTGAAGAGATCCCTTCCACTTATCATCACATTGGCTTAGGCCTATTCTGGAGTAGTGGTTATTAGCGACCAAATACAACCCCAAGGATAGATGGCTTATTTGATCCCAAATATTAATCCTCAAATGCCTGTATTAAACCTTTTCCCAAATAATAACCAAAATACTCTAGCATCAAACTAATTCCCTGCTTTGGATGTGTTGCTTACTAGTCATGCTGCCCCTAATCAAAATTTAGGTTTCTTAAGCCATCAAGTTACTAATGGATTTCATGACAATGACCATAAGGCTTTAGTGCCTATTAGTGGCATTAACAGTAACTAAGGTCAAAATTTTGAGGTTTTAAAAAATGAGAATGAGTCTATATTGAAAATGGTACAGAATCTTAGCACTAATTTTTTGCAATTTCAAAAACAAGTTGGCAATGCTAATGATAATTATAGAAGTAACTTCACTTTCCAAAAGTTCAATAGGCCTAGGAATAGTTTTTAGAATGGCCTTTTTCTTGGAGCCAAAGGAACTAAGGCAAATTCTACCTGTCTCTTTCCTCTATCTAATATAACTAATTCTTTGCTTGATTCTCCATATGGATCCTCTTCCTTATCAGAACCATAGGTAGCTATGATATTAATAAGGGCACTTTCTAGTATTTCTCTAATTTTCAAAGCAATCATACTAATAACCTCTATTGGGGAAGAAGGCCTTGGTGGGGATGCTTGAATTTGAGGACCTTCACCAGGTCTATGCTCTATGATGGACTCTTGAATCACATCTTTAACTTTTCATTTTACATCCTTAGGTTTCCCATCATGGGGTGACTTTTTCAATTCTTTCTATTGAGGCTCAAAAGATTGTCCTCCAGTAGGTGGCTCTTGATGTGCAGTCCCAGATGGTCCTGGCAATAAGTGATAATGCAAGGGATGTAGTTTCCATATTTCTCCTGAGGGATTATTAACCCTAGACAAGACTTCTTCAAAGTTCCTTGCCTTTGTGTAAATACCATTCCCACACTTGGTTGATGTTTGTACTCAATCTTTGGGACCTTTTTATCCTAAATATGGTTAGCCACTCTATCATTGGGGTCCCACATCTTCAAATCATCCAATTGGAAATCAAAAGAGTTCCTATGCACCACCATGATCTCC
The DNA here is from genome assembly GCA_037957365.1 of Torreya grandis. Lineage (NCBI taxonomy): Eukaryota > Viridiplantae > Streptophyta > Pinopsida > Cupressales > Taxaceae > Torreya > Torreya grandis. The sequence continues at coordinate 4,084,034 of JARHVA010000778.1, forward strand.
AACTATTTCCAATCCTTGATTATAATTTTATCAATGTCTAATGGAAAGGGATGAACTTGAGATTTATTATTCTTCTTACAGTGACAATCCATTCCTTAGATGATTTGATATGAAAATTATTTCTCTACAAGCTTATTGGGAACATATATAGGCAATTTATATGGTTGGTCCATGATTCCTTCTATCCTTATTACTGTGCAATCTAGATAGAACCACACATCCCCCATGGTTTCCACTTGTATTTTGATTAGAGGATGAAGCTTGGGCATAAGGATACTAGTAATTACCTAAAAAATGACCAAAAAAATACCATCACATATGTTGGGGATCAACCAACAATGTTGATTACAATGTGAAAGCAATAAAATGCGGAATTAAACCAGAAAGATAAGTAACTAGAATCAGAAAATAGAAAACAATAAGAGATACAAGAAACCACCCTAAAAACTTGTATTAAACTCTTTACAGAAGGAATACAATTGAAGAAACTTATTTTCTTCCACACCTCTCTCAGATGTACAGATCTCTTTCTAGATCTCTTTCCCTCAAGAGCTCTCTCTCAATTACAATCAATTCCAACAACCTAGATTGATACACATATACAATCTTGTACTGTTCAACATTACACACTAATAAGCTATGAATAATTATCCCTATTATATAGAATTAGGGATCATGAGCAATGCAATTACAACCAACAGATATGCCTCTTAATCAAGGGCTCTAAACAGTCTTACTTAAAATAGAGATGCAGACTTAAGACTATCACTTAATCCTAACATGCAAACACTCTATTTTGTCCATGGAAATAGCTTTTTGGACACACAGGTGACTGACATCGGTCTCTACCTATTTTCCTATGACCAACGTCAGCCAATCCATGACCGACACTGGCATCTCCTAGTCTTCTCCTGACTGACGTTAGTCGCTCCTGACCGACGCTGGTGACTGTGTAAACCTGCAACTTTGCAATCTGCTCACTTGGTGAAGCTTTTAGCTCCACACCTTAACAATCTCCCACTTGGAGATAAACAACTGCACCAGTACCTGTACAACATCTTCTAGCTCCTCCATCTTCAAACTCAATCATGAAGACCTACAAAAGTTGAATGAAGATTCAACTTCTCCTTTGTTACCGGCTTGGTTAACATATCTGCAGGATTCTTATCTGTATGGATCTTCTCCAGCTTCAACTCACCATCCTCCAATACCTGTCTAATGAAGTGGTACCTAAGCTGTATATGCTTTGTTCTTGAATGAAACGCTGAATTCTTAGCCAAACGAATTGCACTCTGACTATCACTATATAATCTGCAACTCTCTTGCTCCTTTCCTAGCTCTTCCATGAACCGTGTCATCCATATCATCTCTTTGCTAGCCTCTGTGACTGAAATATATTCTGCTTTTGTAGTTGACAAGGCAACAACCTTCTGTAACTTTGATATCCAGCTAACCGCCATTCCACCAACAGTGAAAACATATCCTGTGGTGCTCCTCCTACCATCCAAATCACCTGCCATATCTGAATCTACATAACCATGTAGAGAAGTATTTGAACCTCCATAGCACAAATGCCTACTGCTGGTCCCTCTTAGATATCTAAGGATCCACTGAACTGCTTTCTAGTGCTCCTTCCCTAGATTGGCCATATACTTACTTACAACTCCCACTGCTTGGGCAATATCCGGTCTAGTACAAACCATTGCATACATTAAACTCCCTACTGCAGAAGCATATGGAACTCTACTCATGTACTCTACCTCATCATGTGAATTAGGACATTGTTCTTTACTCAATTAAAAATGTCCAGCCAAAGGTGTGCTTACCGGTTTTGCATCTTGCATATTGAACCGTTTCAACACCTTGTTCACATAATCCTCTTGAGACAAAATCAACCAGTGATTTTTCCTATCTCTCTTAATGCTCATGCCAAGGATTTTCTTTGCTGCTCCCAAATCCTTCATGGAAAATGTGTGAGCTAATTTCACCTTAAGCTCAGAGATATCCTGCATGTGTGATCCTGCAACCAGCATATCATCTACATACAATAATAGAATAATATATCTACCATTATCCAATCTCTTAAAATACACACAATGGTCAGATTGACACCTACTATAGCCATGCTCAGTCATAAACCTGTCAAATCTCAAATACCACTGTCTAGGAGCTTGCTTGAGGCCATACAAGCTTTTCTTCAATCTTCACACTAACTTCTCCTTACCTTTAACCTCAAATCCTTCTGGCTGATCCATAAATATTTCTTCATCCAAATCTCCATGAAGAAACGTTGTCTTAACATCAAACTGCTCAAGATGTAAATACTCAATAGCAACTAAAGACAATACAATCCGTATAGAAGTCATTTTAACAACAGGAGAAAAAATCTCACCAAAATCAATACCTGGTTTTTGTGCAAATCCTTTCACTACCAACCTGGCCTTATATCTCATCTTTCCATTCTCACCTTCCTTCAATCTGTAGATCCATCTATTCTTCAGTGTCTTCTTACCAACTGGAAACTCAACCAAATCCCATGTTTGGTTCTCTTTCAAGGAATCAATCTCCTCATTCATGCCTAACTCTCATTGATTCTTGGATTCCACCTGTATTGCTTCATCAAAACTCTCTGGTTCTCCACCATCAGTAAGCAATAAATAGAATAATGAAGGGGAATATCAAATTGGAGGTTTACTTACCCTTTCTGACCTCCTGATGGGCGTCTGAGACTCATTCACAACATGCTATCTGCCCAAATTCTCTGACAGTGATCGACCTCGGTCACTTTTAGGCCTATTACTGGCTGATGTCGGTTTTGCCTGACTGACATCGGTTCTTGCCTGGCTGATGTCAGTCGCTGTATGACCGACATCGGTTCCTGTTCTATCGACATCAATTTTTGTTTGGCCAACGTCGGTCTCTGTCTTTTCCTGTATGTGATTATTTCTTCCTGTGAGCTCATTTTGGACCATCACCTCGTCCAATTCTCCATTGCTCTACCCAGATTGATTCAGCTTCCTCAACTGATCACTATACATCACTTTTTCATTGAAAACAACATCACGGCTCCTAATTATTTTGTTAGTTCCTAGATTCCACAACTTGAATCCGAAATCATCAGAGCCATAGCCAATAAATGTGCACCTCATAGACTTAGCATCTAGCTTCTCTCTATTTTCCTTATCAACATGCACAAAGGCTTCACAGCCAAAAACTTTGAGAAATGAGAGATCTACCTTTTTACCTATCCATGCCTCTTCTGGAATTCCACCATCCAGAGCTGTAGAGGGTCCTTTGTTAATCAGGTACACTGTAGTATCCATAGCTTCTGCCCAAAACATTAAGGGCAAACTAGCATGCAATCTCATACACCTTACATGCTCCATTACTGTTCTATTCATCCTTTCAACAACTCCATTTTGCTGAGGTGGCCTTGGAACAATTCTTTGCCTATGGATTCCATGCATATAACAATACCAGTTGAACTTATAGCTGCAAAACTCACCACCATTGTCAGATCTCAGGCACTTCAATCTCCTGCCTGTTTCATTCTCAATCATAGCTTTCCAAATCTTAAAAGTGTCAAAAACATCAGATTTCTTCTTAATATAATAGACCCATACCTTTCTTGTAGCATCATCTATGAAAGGGAAAGTACTGTGATCCTCCAATAGAAGTAACCTGAGCTGGTCCCCACATGTCTGCGTGGACAAGCTGCAATTTGTGCTTCTTCTTTGTTGATCCAGTCTTGAGAAAACTCACTCTCTTTTGTTTCCCAAAAACACAGTGCTCATAAAAATCTAGATCTATGCTTTTCAAATCTGAAAGCTTACCTTTTGACTTAAGAATGGACATTCCCTTCTCACTCATGTGGCCAAGCCTAGAGTGCCACAACTTTGCATCCACATCTAAAGTAGATAATACAGAAGGAGAATTATTAGTAACACAATTACATAAATAGAGAGTACCTACTCTCTTACCTCTGGCCATTACAAGTGCACCCTTGGTCACCTTCCAAGATTTAGCTGTGAGAGTTACTGTACAACCCTCATCCCCTAACTTTCCTGTAGAAATCAAATTTCTCTTCAAGCTGGGAACATGCATGACGTCTCTCAACATCCATGTGTTGCCATTCTGCATTTTCAGCTACACTTTTCCTTTGCCAACAATTTTACAAGGCTCATCATCCCCTAAATACACTATTCCAAAATCTCCATGGATATAGTCACTAAAATATTATCTTTTAAGGGTTGCATGGAAAGATGCACCAGAATCTAAAACCCAAGATTCTATATTATTATGCAAAGAGAATATAAGAGCATCTTGTGCAATACCTGCAACTTTTGCTTCTTCTTTACCTTCATGCTGATTGTCTTCTTTAGGCTTTGACCAGCAATCTTTGCTTATGTGCCCTATCTTTCCACAATTCCAGCATTGTGGCTTCCTGCCATTTCTGGATTTGGATCTACCTCTCACCTTTGACTTAGACCTTGATCTCCCTTTCTTGCTCTTCTCTTTTTACCTTCCCCTGCTCTCAAAACTTAAAGTGTTCCCTGATGTTTCCTCTATGCTTTTCCTGTGAATTTCTTCATTCAAGATTACACTAACAACATTCTCTACTTTTAAAATATTTGAAGCAGATGCAGTATTGCTAACTGCCATTACCAAGCTATGCCAGCTTTCAGGCAAAGAACATAATATTAAAAGAGCTTTAATTTCATCATCAAACACTATTTTGATTGAATTTAATTGATTTACAATTCCATGAAAATCATTTAGATGATTAGATACAGATCCACCTTCCTGCATACGCAAATTAAATAACTGCTTCATAAGATATACCTTATTTGAAGCTGAGGGTTTTTCATATAAATTTGCTAAAGTAGTCATCAACTCTACCATTGTCTTTGCCTGTGATAAATTAGATATCACAGTAGATGCCAGACTCAATCTTATAGATCCAAGAGCCTTTCTATCAAGAACTTCCCATTCTTCATCATCCATGTCTTTGGGATTCTTTAAAACCCCACCTAACGGTAAGTATAGATCTTTCTGATACAGATAATCCTCTATCTGCATTCTCCAATGTTGATAATTCTTGCCATTAAACTTCTCCATTCTCAGTTTACTTTCTTCTACCATTGCTTCTCCCACTCAAACAGAAATCCCTGCAGAAACCCTTGTGAGTACCCTGTAATCAATAAACACTAACCAAATCTGAAACACTTGTTAGTCAACCTGAGCTCTGATACCACTTGTTGGGGATCAACCAACAATGTTGATTACAATGTGAAAGCAATAAAATACGGAATTAAACCATAAAGATAGGTAACTAGAATCAGAAAATAGCAAACAATAAGAGATACAAGAAACCACCCTAAAAACTTGTATTAAACTCTTTACAGAAGGAATAAAATTGAATAAACTTCTTTTCTTCCACACCTCTCTCAGATGTACAGATCTTTTTCTAGATCTCTTTCCCTCAAGAGCTCTCTCTCAATTACAATCAATTCCAACAACCTGGATTGATACACATATACAATCTTGTACTGTTCAACATTACACACTAATAAGCTATAAAGAATTATCCCTATTATATAGAATTAGGGATCATGAGCAATGCAATTACAACCAACAGATATGCCTCTTAATCAAAGGCTCTAAATAGTCTTACTTAAAATAGAGATGTGGACTTAAGACTATCACTTAATCCTAACATGCAAACACTCTGTTCTGTCCACGAAAATAACTTTTTGGACGCATAGGTGACTGACATCGGTCCCTGCCTGTTTGCCTATGACCGATGTCAGCTGATCCATGACCGATGCCGGCATCTCCTGGTTTACTCCTGACCGACACCGGTGACTGTGTAAACCTACAACTTTGCAATCCACTCACTTGGTGAAGCTTTTAGCTCCACACCTTAACAACATATGAATTGCATGTGATTCATATATTTGAAAATATGTAATTTGGAGTACTGATGGGAAATGGTAGTTCTACCATTAGGGTACCAATTTTAGATGCCAGGTAAATTAATAGAGGCTAGGAGTGAATCCAAGAGGAAAGAAATCATAAAGAATTGCTTGGATGTCTTTCTCTTGATGGCTATAAATTGTTTGGCCAAGAAAAAACTTATTAAGTCTCCAATGGGAGGGGTTAAGTTTTGCTCCAACATGAAATGGACATAAGATACCCAGACCTTACTCAAATAAGTTGTAAAAGAGGAACCAAAGGCTCTATTCAATAAAGTCATAGCTACCCTAACACCCTCCCTAAATTGGGCAATAGGAATCTCACCATTAAGGGTCCTAAAAATATGGGAAATTAACCAAGGTGAGAGGATTGAATCTAGGTTTTAAGAATTTGTCCATTTTATCAAGGAAAGGAGATTGACATGAGGCAAAGGGAGCTTATATTAAGCCTCAAATGCCATGGGAGCTATCCATTCAACTTTATTGATACTTCATAAATAATCCATTCTCCATATATTCTATAGTCAACAAAAATAAGAACAAGAAGTTTGATGTAATGCATTGCCTCTGGTTTAGCAGCCACATGGTGAAGGCCTGCCAGCTGAATTGATATTAGGCCTTTATATCTTTGGTGTACCATAGCATTCCTATTTTCTTCCTAGGAAATTGGTTATAACTCATCTATAAATAAGAATAATTTAGACCAATTTATGATTCCATGTACCTTCAAGGCTATTAAATCTAACTCTGTGTCTCTAAAGACCCTTCCTTCACCATCTAAAGTTAGGTAAAGCTTTGCTTCAATTTTCATTTTTTGCCTACCCATCACCATTGATAACACTAAATTATAGTTGATGAAAATAAATATCTCACTAAGGTAATTGATCTGCATTCAAGTTGCACTTACTTTTATTGATATGTGATCAATTGAACTAACTGAAGTCCTTTATAGAGGGTCAAGTTTTTTAGCTTTAATGGTGAAAATATCCAACTCTTGATTTCATACATGCCTCAAATTTGATGGGACCTCATTCTCATGTCTTTTAAATTATCAAGCGTAGTATATCATTCATTTTGATCTTCCATACCTACGTGGAACTTATGTGGTAGGGTTCCATGCATTTCATGACAAATTTCATAAATGTTAGTTGAAGGCTACCCATTAACTTTCAAAAGTCCTCTTTGTTTTGCTTTGAAAAACTGAATCTAGGTCCTTACATTTCATTATATCTTGATTTTTTAAACTCACTAATTATGCCATGTGTCAAGCTCACGAGGCCTTTAAAAATTCCTCAACTTTGTCACACCATTAGATAAAATCCAATGAGCAAGTGATCACCATTAGATCTTAGCTAAGGCCAGATCATTAATCACATGCTTTTTTAAAAAGGCTTTGGGCTCAATGCACCATTGGATCAAATCCAGTGAACAAGCGATCAATATTGGATCCTGCAAGATGCTTACCTTTTAATCAATTCCATGATTATATGAATCTTAGGCTTAAAAATGTCATTTAGAATTTTATGTTTAAAAAAACACAAAATGACTTAGGCTAAGATCTTTATATACTACATTTGTCTTCGTAAAAAGCTAAGAATTTATTTAAAAGGTTTTTATAAATTCCCCCTTTGATTAGGATTTAAAAAAATTTCTAAGTTAAATTTATGGGTCTGGTCATGTCAAATTCGTCCTCAAAGACGTCAAATGATGGGAGCGAACCTATCAAATTTAAGACAATGGAGTTCCCAAGGCTTTGAGGATTGTCTAGGTTAAATTTGATGGGTTTGTTCATGTCAAATACGTCCTCAAATACATCAAATGATGGGAGTGAACCTATAAAATTTAATATAATGTAATTTATTGATGTAATAACTGAATGCCATGTGTAAAGCTCTTGGGAGCTCCTAAGGTTTCAAGGATTTTTTAGGTTAAATTTGATAAGTTCGGTCACATCAAATACATCCTCACAGATGTCAAATGATGGGAGTGAACTTGTCAAATTTAAGATAATGAGATTTATTGATCTAATAACTAAATGCCATGTGTAAAGCCCTTAGGATTTCTTGAAGCTTTGGCTTTAATTCACACCATTAGATTAAAACCTCCAATCAAATGATCACCATTGGATCCTTACTAGGGCCCAAATCATTAATTATATACCTTTATAAAATACTTTGAGCTTGATGCACCATTGGATTAAATATAGTGAACAAGTGTAAAGCATTATATTTGTAAAGTGTATGAACTTCCCACTAGATTTTCCCGTGAACATTTAAATTTAAATCGCTAGGGTTTATTGTTTAGGAACCCTAAATTCTTCCATGGAACCTAAAATTAATCACATTAAATATTATTATTTATCAAAATTAAAATCATGATCATAATTAAATACACCAAAGATCATGTCTTTTTTAAAGATTAACCTACTTTTAAAATTCAAGATCAAACAATCTTAAACACTTATTCCAGAATATAGAAGTTTTGGAAACAATAACAGGGGTCCCATTTTCAAAAAATAAATATTGGGGGTGGATTTTGGTCTCAAAAAAAATCTTATGCCAAATTTTACACACCCTTGCAAGTCCTAAAAACACACTAATATTTCACATTTGTGAACCTACTAGTTTTGGCAGGAAAACAAAATTTGAAAATTTAAACTAACTAGATGCACTCCTAAACTACCAAATTGAAACCTAAGCATTCTTGGAGACTTATAAGGAAATAAAAAGTGTTATTCAAACTAATTTAATGCATCAAACAAAAAAATTTAAATAATTGTTCCCTAAGAGTGATGCTCTTGCATCATACTTCTAGGGAAAGGAAAAGAGAGCTCATGGGATACTGCCCATGAGTGCTTCCAGAGTAGTCCCTCAATTTTATATGTCATTATCAGTCATACACATGTCATATTATACTATATTATTCTTCCATTTGACCAAATATTTGAAATACTATTTGTCTTTTATCCTTTTAATCACTTGCTTGTCCAATATGCACTCCATATCCTTTGTCTTGGCCTTAGGAAATTATCTTGCCCAATTTGGGCCTACTGTAGTTGCATCATATGTTGTGTTTAATTCTTCATCTCTTTATTTATAATGGTACAAGTATAAAACATTAAAGATAGGTGAAATTCCAACTCCACTAGGTAATTCCAATTTGTATGCATTGTTTGCAAACTTCTTGAGAATCTTTCAAGGACCTATCTTCTTCATCTTAAGCTTATTGTATTCACCACTTGGATACCTTTCCTTCCTTATATGAGCTAATACTAAGTACACAACCTAGAACCTAACTTCTCTTCTACTCAAATCTACATGTTTCTTGTACTTGTCAACACTAGACTCCAAATGCTTTCTCACTTATTCATGCACCTCTTTCATTACCATTGCAAACTCCTCACATTCAAAAATTATCTTGTCCATATTTATAATATCTCTAACTTAAAATACACCTCTAGGTTCATTCCATAGATTACTTATAATGGGCTCATACCAATGCTCCTATTGGTAGAATCATTACAAGTAAACTCTGTTTGATACACCATAAGATCCCACTACTTGGGATGGTCTTGGACAAACACCTCAACAAGTTACCTAATATTTTATTCACCACCTCAGTTTTCCCATCTATTTGAGGATGTTAAGTTGAACTAAAACTCAAGTTTGTGCCTAGCTTATTCCATGATGTCCTCCATAAGTGACCAAGAAACTTGGTGTCCATGTCAGAAATAATGTTCATGGGTAGTCCATGAAGCCTCACTACCTCCTTACAAAATAAATTAGCCACATGTGTTGAATAATTAGTGGTTATAAATGGTATAAAATGTCCCATTTTAGAGAATCTATCAACAATTACAAAAATGGAATAAAAAACCCTTTGTGTCCTAGGCAATCCCATCACAAAGTCCATACTTATGGATTCCCAAGGCCTATTTGGGATTGGTAGGGGATGATATAAACCTAAATTATTACTCTTAGCATTGAATAATTAAAAAATATTACATCTCTCTACATACATACATACTTATTCTTGCATTCTAGGCCAATAGTAGTGCCTAGTGAGCAACTCCAATGTCTTGTCAAGCCCAAAATGGCCTGCCATAATTCCATTGTGATTCTCTTGGATCATATTTATTCTTATAGATATCTTGGGCACACACAAATATAATCCTTTGAAAAACAATCCATCTTGAATACATAATCCAACCATAGCTCCTGGTTGAGTGTACTTGGGTGCTTTTATTCATGGTATGCTTCTTTGAAGTCTTCATCATCCTCATAAATATTTGAGTGCCTCAATGCCAACACTCTCTAACTGAATCTCATGCACCAATAAGAATCTTCTAATAAATGAATCTAAAACCTTGTTACTTTGTCCTTGTTTATGATTTATGGTGAAGGTGAAATTTTTTATGTACTCCACCCATTTCACATGTCTTTGGTTCAACTTAGGCTATTTAGAAATTAATTGAAGTGCATGGTTATCTATGTACACTATGAACTCCTTTGGCATTAGATAATGCCTCCATTTTTTCAATGCTTTCACCTTTTCATAAAAATCCAAGTCATAGGATGAATACCTCTTCTTAGCATCATTTAAATTTTACACTAAAATAGGCTATAGGTCTACCCTCTTGGCTTAAGACAACCCCTATGGCTACACCACTTGCATCACACTCTATTTGAAATACTTTGTTAAATTATGGAAATGCTAATATAGGTTGCTCCATGATTCTTTGCTTCAAGTACTGAAAACTCTTTTCTATCTTCTCATTTTACATAAAGATTTTCTTGTCTCCCTTGATAGTGTCAATGATGGGAGAACATATTCCACTAAATTTTCTTATAAACTTTCTATATTAGCTTACTAGACCATGAAAACTCCTTACCTCTCCTGCTGTCCTAGGTGTTGTCTACTCCATGATTGCCATCACCTTGTTCTTGTCCATTTTCATCATGCCTTATGAAATAACAAAACCAAGGTACTAAAACCCTCTTTTCATGAAATCATAGTTAAGGTTGATCAATAACCTCTCTCCTTTCAACTTTATTATAACCAACTCCAAATGATGAAGATGCTCCTCCTTGCTTTGGTTGTAGATTAGTATATCATCCAAGTAAACCACTACAAAATTTCCTATGAAATCTTTTATAACTTCATTCATTAATATCATGAAAGTGATAGGTGCATTAGTCAAACCAAATGACATGACCAACCATACATACAAACCTTCATTTGTCTTGAAAGTAGTCTTCCACTCATCACCTTACCTGATTCTTACTTGGTAGTATCCACTCTTGAGGTCTATCTTGGAAAATTGGCTTGATCCACTCAATCAATCAATCAAATCCTCCATCCTAGGAAGTGGAAATATATACCTTGTTGTTATCTTATTAATGGCCCTGGAATCAATGCACATTCTCCATTCACCTTCCTTCTTTGGCACTAACACTATGGGCACTGCACATGGACTCGATCTCTTATTTATCAACCTTTTGATAAGCAACCCCTACACTTGTATTTTGATCTCAAAACTCTCTTGTGGGGTCATCTTGTACGTATCCTTTCTTAGTAGACTTGCTACAAGTACAAAGTCTATATGATGTGTTATGATCCTCATAGGTGGAAATGTGTTGAAAAGATCATCAACTACTATGTATGTATAATTTTACAAAAATTATTAAATCTCTAGGGGTAGTTCATTGATCTTAGTGGCTATCATTATAGTCCTATATGTGATTATCAAAGTAAAGCCTATTTCTTCTTCATGCATGGCATTCAAAAAGTCTTTTCCACTTACCAACATCACATGTGAACCAACCTATTGATCACTCTCCTCATCCTTCAAATCCATCAAAATATGAATAACTCCATACTTCTTCAAAGTGTACATATTCCTTCTTCCATCACGAGTAGTTTGCCTATCATATTGCCAAGGCCTTCCAAAAAGCACATGGCACACATCAATGGGGATGACATCACAAAACACCTTATTTTTATAGCTTCCAATTTGGAACTCTACCCAAATTTATTCACTCACCAAGACTTGATGTCCCTTATTCAACCATGAAACCTTGTATGGATTGCGGTGAGGTAATTTATTTAGCCCAAACTTGTTCACCATTTTTACTAAAACAAGATTATCTATACTTCCTGAATCAATGACCATTTTTTAATACTTACCTTGGCATTTGAATGATATCATAAAGATAGTCTTCCTTTGAAGTGGCTCCTTCTCCTTGGATGGCTTGATCAGCACCCTCCTCATGAGCAATGATTCTCCCACTTTAGGCTCTTCCATGTGTGATGGAGAACAAACACTCTCTTTCTCACCTCCTTTTACAATCTGATTTATCCCTTCATTTCTTGGGCTTCTAGCTAGTTGATCCTCTAGGCATTCCCATTAATTATTACCAACAAGCTTATTTCACTTAAAACACTTTCCTATAAATCCACTTGTTCCTCTACCCCTTGATGAATAACCACTTCTACTGAAAGGTCTCCTGCCTCGAAATCCACCTCTATAATTATTGGACTACTCTTGTGAATTGATTGATTCACATTGATAATTTATTTATGATAAATTTTCCCCTTTGTTTTCCTCTACCTATAAAATTTCTACCCCTTCCTCTATTCTTCTAATTATGTTTCCTATTCATCTTGTCTTTAACTTTGAGTGAAAATTGATAACACTCCTATAGTGTTCTTGGGCTAACAAGTGGTAGTTAATCTTGTATATTAAACCTTAAGCCATTAAATTACCTTGAAATATTTAGTTTATCCTCCTCAACATGTATATACCTAATTTTTATCTTATATAAATCCTCAGTATATGCCTTCATAATCATTTCCTTTTGCTTTAAATTATGCAATTGTCTAAATAAGTTTATCTCATATTCACCTGACAAGAATTTACCCTTGAGCTTGACAACCATTTTGTCCCAAGAAGTTATCTTGTTCTTCCCATTATTTCTTCTCTCATATTGTGTGAAGTCCCACCATAATGAATCATGCCCCTTGATTTTGGTTCTTGCAAACTTGAACTTGTTATCATCAGGTACCTCCTCATATTCAAAATACTTATCTAACTCATTCACCCAATCTATGAGTTCATCTCCATCAAGACCCCCTAAATAGGTGGGTAATTACACATTTATTTTTAACCTTGACTCATGATAACCTTCATGAGTCTCTCTACACCCTAATATTTAGGTCCGTCAACTGTCTTTTCTCCCTCTATTTCCTCTTAGTCTTGTGGCTCATCTTCCTTTTCACTCAAGTCCCTTGTTAGGACTCATCTTATTTTGTTTTGTTATACAATAGTTATCCTTAAATATAAGATGACTCTAATGTCCCTCAACTCTACCAATACAACATATTGGTTCCCTTAATTCCTTGTTGCACCTCCTCTATTTCTTTTAGGTGGCATTTTGAACCTTGTTTAGGAAATCTATCAAACAAGTACTTGCTATTCTCTTCTAAAAAGAATATTATCTCTTTCACTTATCCTCAGGTATCTAATCTTGGATTTGATACCAAAATTATTTAGAGGTTCCACTCAATAACTATCAACTTGTAATGCTTTATCAAACACCTATGCTTTTAGACCCTTTTTACTAGACCTATTTTAAATGTTTTATTGAATGTACAAAAAAATTATAGTACTTTTAGGGGAAAAAATATGTTTATTATTACCCTCTATTTTAATCTATATGTGGTCCAAATTTCAAGACTTAATTCCCTTTGTAGACCTTCTTTCTAGCTATTAGCCCTACCTAATTAGGCCTCCTTAAGGCAAAACACAAGACAATCAATAAAAATACATACCAGTGAATCCACACATACTTGAAATCATGTAAATTAGTTATATATACAAAAAATAGACAATAATACTATTTTTTTGTAATTTTGATGGTTCAAACTCTATTTATGGTTAAAACCCTAGTTTGGGGCTTTTTGGTGCCTGAGACAACCTAAGAGCACAAAATCCTCCATGGTGAGAATTTTAATGCGTTCCAAGGAACCAAAGTTGGTTTAACAGGTCTGTATTAACTCTAAGCAACTCATCTAAACACTAGATGGTATCTTTCAATCTTTTATCAAATATTTCTAACTCAAAACAAGGTTGTCTGTGTAGGAAAATAGGAAACTACAGGTCTGTGTCCTTATAAGGGTTGAAAAAAGCATATAACAAGGAAATATAAAATTAAATAAAACATTAAACACATTATGATAACTTACGTCACTATCCTCAAGCACTTGATCACTAGTTCAAAGAGCACTTCTTCTCAAGGAACACACAATACACATAGTCCAATTCAACACTGACTGTTACAGGAACAAGGTTTATTTAGTGTAATATTAGATAAATAAGTGATATATTAAACACTTATGGATAGTTACCATTTATAAAAAACAATATTAACTTGAGGAATGTGAATAAAATAATTTCAAAGTCCTTTGAATCCTTAACAACAAGGCATAGTTTGTGTATAAAGAGTAACCCTAAAAAAGAAGGTCTATTCTTGAATAACTATGATCACTAGATGATTTTGATATCATTAATTATAACATAAGGTCTCAAGATACATTCCATAATTATTTAATAATGTGTAGAGACATTATCAAATTATATTTGATCAACCAACTAAAAAATAGTCTATAATTTGATCAGAATGTTCAAAATAACATCTATATATCACTTTATTGAGCATGGGCTTATTTATTGTATTTCCTCAAAATATTGAATCATTCCAACTTGAAAAAAAATATATAAAATTCAAAAATCTTACATTTTATATGAATACAACCATTTTTTAACTACCTTGGAGGAGGTTGTCAACATTAACATGACACTTTGGAAAGGTGACAAAGCAACAAAATTGTTTTTCAAAACATATACCACCTTGGACCCTTGGAAATTATTCAATTGATCTCTAACAACATTGAAACATATTAAAAAGCTTATGGAAACTTTTACACACCCTTTCAAGTCCTTAAAACACACAAAAAATTCAAATTTGTGAACCTACTAGTTTTGGCAGGAAAATAAAATTTGAAAATTTAAACTAATTGGATGCACTCCTAAACTACCAAATTGAATAAGCATGCTTGGGGCCTTATAAGGCCATCCAAGGTGTTATTAAACCTAATTGAATGAATCAAACCAAAAATTTACAATTTTTTTTCCTAAGAGTGATGTTCCTGCATCAATATGCCTCTTCAACCTCAAATTTTTTCACAAACCTTTTGAAAAATGGGTGTTAGACTTTTTTGTTCCCATAAAATTTCATTATAATTATAGGGAATAGATTTTTGTTTATATATATTGCCTCACCAATTTGGTGGAGATAATGGCACTCACACATGAAAGGGATGAACATATTTCTAAATTTTTATATTAATATATTTTCAAATGATATGGAGCTCCAAGAGTTATTAAAATTGATTAAGGACCACAATTCACACTAGGTTTGATTGAATATCTTGTTCATGAGTATGAACTTTTCCACCATGATTTAAATTAATAACATCCACAATCTAATATCCAAGTAAAATTCACAAACAAAAAAATTTATAAATTTTGACCAAAACAATAGCCTTACACTACTATTATTGGGAAAATGAACTTATAGAATCTATTTAGGCCTATAAAACCACATGGAAGACCACCACAGGGTTTACACCCTATGAATTGGTTTATGGTAATAAGATGATTCTTTCTATAGAGTTTAAAATTAAAAAAATTAAGAATGCATTATGACTTGGCCTAGCTACGTCCAAAGCTAAAAATAATGGATCACTCAACATAATACATTAGATGATATTTTATAAGAATATCCTCATCACATAGATGTTTTATAAAAATAAAGAATCATATGGCATGAAAAAATCATCAATACACACAAGATTCAACTTATATATTAGTCCTTACTTTTGAATTATAGTACAAAGGTCATAAGGAAAAGTTAAAAACAAGAAGGATTAGTCCATTAGGTTATAAAAGTATCATATAACAGGGCAATAAAGCTATGCACTATTGACCTAGTAAGATTATCATTGATGGTCACTACTTTAAGTTATACAAGAAACTCCATAAAAATGAATAATTAATTTTTACCCTTCAAACAAGGGTTGATATGGATGATATTGAGGATATGGTACACACTTTATAAAAATATCCATGATGTCATCATTATAAAAATAAAAAAAACAATAATGATATTATTTTGGAATTATTGGTAGTTTTTCTTAGAGAACTAGAATGCTAGGTAACCAAATATTGAATAAATATCATAGTAAGTAAAAAATATCTTGATGACCACTTATGAATATAAAAAAATTAAGAAATTAATAAATTAATAAATAAATATAATTTTCACTTATAGTTATTGTTAAAGCACATATGTTTCCATACAACTACAAGTTTTTTCCTTTGTTGGAAACAAGATACATGTTTTCCTACTAGTGTTACGAGTAAAATTACACTACTAAAGGTTATGAATTACAAAATATATATCAACATAATACATGTGAAATCTCAAGAATTATGGCTCCATATTATTTATTTTATATGTTTTTGACCCCAACCTACCCTACTACAGATTACCCACATCAATGTGATATGTAGATCCTTGTGGTTACTCAGTTTTGTGGTTATTCATTATTTTAACATAATAGTTACATGTCCTAAATCTAGACACACAACACTACTTGCTGCAATATATTTGTAGCTACTTCCTTCAGTTTGAAGCTTAAAACTAATACATCTAGCTTTATACTAGATATTGTTTCATTTTCACATGCACTCATTATTTTTCCTTCCTCACTTACATCTAGTAAGCTCATTTTTGGTTAGGACCTTCAAAAACTAGTTGAATCATAACTACATTTTTAACTACTTCACACATAGATGAATATTACCACAAACCTTTTATCATAATTTATGGAAAAAGTAAAGTTGTTATTGATTTTTGAGATGAAATTTTCACTACAATAACTTATTAATTGGCTATGAATTATGTTTCATCATTTCAAACTAGTTTACAATTTGAATTCCACTATTAATACCTAAGTGATTCTATGGTGCCATTTCATGCACATGTTCTTGTGCATGCCTTCAACATAAAATAAATTGATAAAATAAATTCCCAATTTTTAATAATAGTATTAGTTAATTAGGATAGTTATATTTATGATAATTTCAGGAAATTTATGTATAATTTTTAAACGTTAATGTGCCATATCTATTACCCAATCATTCCTATGTTACACATAGAATTTATCTCACCTAACTCCACTCCCATGTCATGATTTATCATCATAGTTTTTGGTCAAATTCAAATCATGCCATACTAGATTGATTTTAACTTTATTTTTTTACTTATTACTATCACATATCAAATGGTTGTATGTGTCACATCTACCCCAAAATCCAAATCCCCACTTCACTTGAGGAAAATGTCACAATGTAGTTGGGGGGGGGGGGGGGCGGCGCGCATGGGGAGAATATCCAATTCACACATTCCTTATATTTCAATGCATAAAAAAAATTAAATTTTGGGAGAATAAATTAATAATAGTTTCATGTATGAAGTGATAAGACATGCATAGAAGAATTGATGAGAAAAAATCAATGCACCATAAAATTTCAAAGAAAAAGAATAATTATTTAAACCATCATCCTCTCCTCATCATTGGAACTTTTTTCCCTCACTATCCATAGTCACTACCATTTTCAATCCACTATTTTAGTACCATAGAGCTGTGGAAATTTTAAGACTAAGATATTAAGAGAATTAAAAAGCATATGATGGGAGGATATGTGATCAGAATGGAGCCATATGATCTTACACATTTAAGATAAAACCTCATATAGTTTATATATTTCAAAATGTATTATGGATAAAGTTAATAGATAAGTTTTAAGGGGTTAATTTATAAACTGTAAAGGCTTTCGATCAAACATTCTATAATGATGTTTCTAGTTTAAAAGGTTTAGAGGTGGTCTTAAGAGATAAATTGTTACACCCTTAGCCTATATCATGTATTGGGAGTTATGTAGTCAAATTTTAGTTATCATAACCTTTACTTAAGTAATTTGATCATATCTATGGACTTATATTAGTATTAGGGTTGGTCTAAATTGTTTCCATAATATATTTAAGGTATATATGAGTTGATGGTTAATATTTTAACATCATATTATGAATTTTATTCTTATTATATGGTTTTGTAGGTTGTTACCTCAAAGTGGATCATAGTTTATTTATATATTTTGATCTATTTCATTAATTTTATGATATAATTCTATGATTCTACCTTATTTGTAAATTAATATCATTGTAAGTAGTATCAAAGCATTAATTTGGGAAACATTATGGGTGAAACATGAATTTTAGATAATCTCTTACATCTTGAAATATGTTATGATGTTTTATACATTTTTTTACTAGAATCAAAGAATTATTCAAAGATTATACATTAAAAAAATGGTTTGGTGATCATCTTTGAGTGATTTATTAATATTTTATGACATTTTATAGTGCACATGAGAAAACTACATGTTATAGGTAACTCATAGTTATAAAAGGGAATGCATCCAAAATAATTTAAATTTAATAAATGATCACAAATTCAAATGGAGTGGATGTTCTATATTTAAAAAAAAATTACTTCTACTCAACATGAACAAATAGGAAAATGGTACAATGTGATACAATGCATGCATGATAGAGTAGATACCTAGAACATGATATCTATCATTATGAATGTTTAAGGCATTGAACCTTGGATATATGCATATGTTACATATTTATACATGAAATAAAATTAAAAAATTACAATAATTAGAAATTATAAATGAGATGGTTATGAGTTTTATTATATTCCCTATTAAGAGATGACTGATATTCCATGTACGTGTCAAAAAATTGTTGATGTGTTCAAGTATAAAAGGCACCACTTGAAAATCCACATAGTCAATAAAATGTGGATGTATTATGATAAGGTAAGTGTATTCATGAAAAAATGATGATGTTCTTGGTATAGAAGTGTGTGTAAGATTGTGAGCAAGTACGAGACTGTAAACTAGTATGGGCATGGCATGTAGGATTACAAGCACATGTGAGTGTTGGGTGTGGAACTATGAGTGAGTGTAATAATGGTGTATAAAACTATGATAAAGTGTGAGTGTGTTGCATGAAATTAAGAACAAGATTAAAAATTGAGACATGCACATATTATGTAGGCTTGTACAAGGGAAGTGTATGTGGCATGGGAGCTACACATAGATAATTTTCCCTTTATTGAAGAGAAATGATATCCATTACACCCTTTTGTAGATATGGAAATTATAGTTTAAGTTACTATGATTGGTACCAATTATCTTGATAAATGTATTACCTAACTTTGACCACTCAAAATAATTGATGTGTGCCATGATGGGTGTGTGTCTGTCACTTTAATTATATGGTACTTATATGTGGGGTGAAATTGGTTTCCAAATTTTATCACCAACTCAAAATTCATGAGGTATGTGATGTGTGTCATGAAACTCATATTTTTCTTAGGTGAGATAAAGGATATGCTAAACTTATTGATGAAAACATTACATGTGGTAAAATAAATTATTATATTTGTCTAATTCCCATTCATGTGTGTGTGACTCAATTTCATATACTTCATGGTAGGAGATGCCTAGAGGTGCCATAGGTTGAAATCCAAGATGTGTTTAGAATAAACCATACCTTATAGATTTATGCATGGCTCTATTGTATGAATATTGAATGGAAAATATATTTTTATCCTATGTGATAACATGCACATGATTATATTATTTAGAATATGAATAAGTGTGTGATTTAAAACCTTAGTTTTTCCCTATGTCTATAGATGAAATGTTGTCAACTGATCCAACTACATTCCCATAAAATCCCATAATGCTTTCCAAAAATGACTCACAAAGTGCATATATCAAATAAATATGATGGATGTTGGGAGTCCAAAGTGAACCCAAACATGGTTGAATAAGTATTTTGTAGTTTCAAATGAATCAATGTATTTATTCCAAGTGACCATGATAGCCATCTTTGAAAACCTATCCACTACAAAACAATGTCATGTTGGCATTTAATCACATGCAACACAACCATGAAATAAAAGCTAATATATTCCCATGGTATGGATAAAACTATTAGAGGTGTGTAAATTACTATCTTATTGTTCATGGGATTCGTGATGGAAAAATAAAATCAATACTTTATGTGGCACTCCAAGTATATGAGCATGTGTGACCAATAGAAGTGAAACTATAATGTAGCTAAAGTCTTTGTCATGCTAAACTTTACCAAGTTATTGGCATAGTGAACCTACCATATGATTTTTATTGAGGTGAATCAATATAAACACAAATATTACAAAGCTTTTAGATAATCTAGTCGAACAAGCAAAACTCCTAAAATTATTTACCTTACACAAGGCTAGTGTAAGACTTTACAAAGTCTTGGTCAATTGAGTAGAAGAATACCTAGTATAAAAAGTTATGGATACACATATCCAACACTATAATGATCATATGAAGTAGATATTAGATAAGGAAATATACATTATTTTTATCATTCCATTTATTATGATTGATCATGAGATGGATTTGTTATAGGCAAGACTTCCATTTCATGTGGTGTGCATTTTTAATCTTGTTTTATGTATTCAAGAATTGAAGTGGATTGTGATTGGAATGAAATACTATCTCCTTCCCTAGATATTTATTTATTATATTGATTAATTTATTTCACAATAGCATACAACTATTTTCATAGGTGTATTACCTTTTTAATGTGTCACTGAATGTCTCTAAATAGTATGTGACTAGATGCCCATGTTTCAAGAGTATTAAATTGAGTGCATAATCAAAAGCATTAGAGTGAAGTTAAAATTAATGTGAAATTTTGAGCATTAAAATTATTATAAATTCACATAGACATTACTTGAGTGCCTTAAAATAATATTTTTACATAGGGGTTGAGTCAAAATTAGCTTTCACATGTGTTATCTAGTTGAGTGGCCAAGAGATGTGTGAAAAACCAAGGATGAACATATAGTAGAAGTTTTGGAGTTTAATAAAACTCATAAAATATATGGGATTGTGAATATTTGGTTAATCCTACATCAATTTTATCTTTTATGAGTCTACATTAATTCTGACATGGTCAATGGTGTAGCTGAGGTATTGGATCTGCACAAAACTAAATGTACATTTGTGTAATTTATTTTGTAACTTATGTTAGCTCAAAATGTCTAAGATGCATGTGATATGTTACACATGATCATTCCAATTATTTTTGAATATGATAATGTCATATAGGTATATGATGATAAATGAGTTGAGGAAAGGCCTAAGTAGATCATCCATCAAACATATGAAATTGGTTGACATGTTAGTTAGGCTTAAACCATTCGTAAAATCCTTCCCAAATCTTGAAGGATATATTATAAAATTATTAAGGATGAAATGGATCCTTATGGTAACCTAAATTTAAGTTGTTCTTAGTGAAATATTGTACACCTCTGAGTTAGTCCAAGAAGTCATCAATGTGCGGTAGTGTATATTGATTCTTCACCATGATCTTTATGAGTGCATGATAGTCTATGTAGAGTCACCAAGACCCATATTTATTTGGTACGAGGATAATTATACTACCATAAGGAGAATATATAGGCCTGATATTGACTTAATTTAGGATATCTTATATTTGGCACCAAATTTCAGCATTCTCCCAAACAGATATGTGATATAAAGGGTTGTTTAGAAAAAGGGATATAGGGATCAAATCAATGTGGAAATTTACTATGAAGTGAATTGGAAGGACTTAAATCTCTTTGAATACTTCATCATACTAATCTAGTAACTTGTCAAGCTACTATTACTATGACATTGAACACATGGTGTGTTCTACTAGATATTACTTTATCTCACATGCAGGTGTGTCAAGGAAAGCCATGAGCAAAATAAACTTATGTGTGTTTAAATTAAGTTTGTGGAATTTATTGGTAGAGAATAAGGTGAATTTGGTAATTGGATATGACTTAAAGAGTTTGAATAATATATTGTTTACACAAACAATACATCATTATGTTTTGGATTGATATGTAGCTTCATGTTCAATTCAAATATGATTTTCCTAAAAAGATGTCACAAACATCCAAATGTGTGATGTTAAAAGTGATGGTTTTATACACATGATTAAAATTATAATGGAAGGTGAATTATTTCAATACATGTATATCCTTTCCCTATTTAATCCACCCTAGTGAGTGTGGCTAGGGATTCACAATAGTGGTAAGGAAAAGGTTTAGGGTGTGGCTTGCACCATGATGTTCTTCTGACTACTAGTATCAATGATGAATTGATTATATTGACCCTTCACCAAAAAATTGGTGTGAAAGATGCATTCACTTTACTCAAGGGATTATCTCATAGTGGTGTTGGTGATCAAATAATTTGTATCTAGATCAATGTTGTTTGTTAGTGTGGGACTTGATTTAAATTGGGTAATCAGGGATTGTTATGAATGACATTAAAATTCATCATGGGTGTGTGAGCGATGAAGATGGAACCAATTATAACCTAGATTATTGTTACCTTTATCTAAATAAAAAATCACAATATCCTTCTAGTTGTGTATAATATTAGTAGGATACTCTCTTTTACGATAATTGCTCTACTTCTACACAAAAGGTTGAATTGAGGAAGTATCTAGGGGCTGACTCTTGTGTATGGTCTTGGATGAAGAGGTGAGATGTTACTTCATATTTTCCTTATCTTTTATCTTATTGGAATTTTATAGGCTTACCCCAAAGTTTTATAAGTTAATAAATCCATATTCACATGTACATAAGGTGAGAGTCTATTTTTATACTTCATCACCTTATGTTACTCATAAAATTTATCTTGGAAGCATGCATATAAGTCATAGAATATGTTTGTGTAGTCTTCCATTGATTTATCCTTATAAATTTTAAATTGATAGAAATTGATGGATTCACCCTCAAAGTAATGTTGAGGATACTGCACTTCCTTCAGTACATCGACAAAGGTCTTACAAGACTCAATTAGAACACAATATTTTTCATGATATGTGTTGAAGTTATCCTACCAATGAATAAATAGGATGGACATATTTAATAATGTGAAGGTTTTATCAGCATGATTGAAATGATTTACTAAGAATTATGCCTTGGGCTATCGAATCTAAGAATCCAATGATGCGACATCAATTTTGCCTTAGAAAAAAGGGATGTCAAGATTTACTTGCACTTTGAAGGGGGTTTGTTGCTAAAACAATTATTGAGTGAACTATGAAGGTGTGTAGGAAGATGTTGGGTTGAACTATATCATCAAATCATGGACTTGACTAAAACATTTAGTGTGTTGTGCTTCTATTTAATTGATGATAAGTCTTTCAATGTCTGAGGATGCTTAATATTATTTATGGGTGTTAGCCACCTTAATTTTTATATGTTATTCCTCATGGTATTGTGAAATAAATTTTTTTAATAATCCTCTCTCTCTCTCTCTCTCTCTCTCTCTCATGGGTGTTAGCCATCTTAATTTTTATATGTTATTCCTCATGGTATTGTGAAATAAAAAAAATTAATAATCCTCTCTCTCTCTCTCTCTCTCTCTCTATTACTGATTACAAAGGAGACAATTAAGAGTTGTGGTGTTTTCCATACTGAGCAATGTTGGTCTTCCAAGTATATGGCAGTGAGATGTTGACACAATTAATTATGAAATGTATAACTTGTCAAGCATAATGGTCATATCACACTGAGATGGATTTACTTGGATAAGGTAATTTTATGTGCACATAAGTGATGATGTGTTTGGCATGGAAGTGTGTGCCTTATAATATGAGTCAATGTAAGACTATGAACTAGTGAGAGTGTGGCATGCAAGACTATGATAAAGTGTGAGTGTACACTATGAGACTGTAAGTGAGTGAGAAAATGATGTTAAATAATATGATCAAGTGTGAGTGTGTTTCATTAAACTATGATCAAGCTTCTAAATTGATATGTGGATAGATTATACATGCATGTGCAAGAGAATTGTATGCAGAGTGGGAAATGGACATAAATGAGTTTCAAAACTCTAGGTAAAACTCCTAACAAATAGGATATATAATTAAAAATGGGAATTAGTGGATCTTTCACTCCATGATTTTAGTAAACATATCATAAGGCGATCTATATTGAGTAAAATATGCAAAACATATAGTTTTATATGGCCAATAAAATAGATATGGACATAATCAATCTCCGATTGAATGAGCTTAGGTAGAAAATTAGTAAAATTTTGAATATTCCTCTAAAATTTCAAAATCAATTAGATCAACCAATCCCTAATACAACATGATTCCAAAAGTGTAAATGTGTAAGTTTGTTTGGAAGGATTTAATTACTTGGATCAACCAAATGGAGAAATTTTATGAGGTACATTAGATCCCATGTAGATAGAAGGTGGTAATAGAATCCTTATAATTGGATCCTGATAAATTCATTTGGTATCAATGGATTTGTGATTAAATTAAGAAGGGTATTAATTTTAATTGGCCTATTTATTTTGATGAATTATCATTCCACTATTAAAATAATTGATGGATAATTACTTTAGCTAGTTATGAAACCTATGAAAAACATGATCTGTCATTGATTATATTCATAAATTATAGAATCTATCATTATGAATGGATACAATCATAGATGAAATTTTGAATGACTTGTTTCTTGGAGGGCTCAATGATCACATCCAACATGAGGTGTGTATGTTTAATTTTAGTTATATCTCTAAGTCTATTGTCAGGGCACACATATCACAAGAGAGGGAACTAGTTACTAAAGGGTATCCATTCAAAATTATAAGAGATGGGGGCACTCAAACAAAATCATTCCCTCAACCTACTATACTAAATCCTCAATAGATTATAGTTAGTTTTTATAATAAATTCCATATTAATAAACACACCATTAGATAATATCTACTATATATCTATATGTTTTCCATTCCTATGGGTGGACCATAATTGTTTTTGGGAGTCCAACGGATAACTACTTTGTGAATGATTAAGAAGAATTTCTAAAATATATACATGTGTTTCCATTATAAGGGTATGAAATTTGAACTACATGGTATACATGCAAAGTCCCCATAATTGATGAGTTCACATTAGATTTATAATATTTTTAAAAATGGAGTAGATGGGTATATGGCTAAACTATTTTCAATAGAGGCACAATCACCAAATGGGTCTATAATGCCAGACCTACAAGATATTTAAAGGAGAATTTAGTCATTTTTATTTATATGTAAAAATGGTTTTCTCCAAAAATGGATCATGATCATGCCATTCAACTACTATCAGGGTGAAAACTACCCAACATTAGGCCTTATAGGTATCCTTATGTCTATAAGAATGAGATTGAAGAGGTGGTACATGATATTTTGGAAATAGGTATTATCCATCATAACTAGTGCACTTATTCCTCTAAAGTGGTTTTGGTGTGCAAGAAGGTTGACACCTAGCACATGTACCGTAACCATATGGAGCTAAACAAGTACATCATCAAAGATAAGTTTGTTAAACACAAAAGATATTGAGGGGGGTGAATCAATATATTATATATCTTTTACTTAATCTGATTTATTTTCTTTAACCACTTAATCACACATTCAAGATATGCAAAAAAACTAAAATAATAACATGAACCATTAGAGAGAGAGAGAGAGAGAGAGAGAGAGAGAGAGAGAGAGAGAGAGAGAGAGAGAGAGAGAGAGAGAGAGAGACCATTTTTTACGTGGAAACCCAAAGTGTGAAAAAATACGGAGAACAATCTCAAGTATATGAATGAGCACCAACTCAAATTACAAAGTTCACAAGCACTAACTTATAGGAGCACTAACCCCTTTATTGAGCACCAACACATCAACTATTTGTGAGCACCAAACCATAGGAGCACCAACCCCTCTTGTGTATAAAACACAACTATATCTCAATGTTGGTTACTCAACAAATGATAGAACTTTACAATATCTCTTGCTTTTCTCTCCTCTTTTCATATATAAAACAATTAAAAAACCATGCATTCTCTTGCATACATTATAAATAGCTTCCCAAGCCTTTATTTATAGCTTACCAAATGACCTTTGGCATTCACCCTTTGTGACCCTTCAATCCTCATGGAAAATGGTGCCAAACTTGTAAGACCCTTCATATCCTTGCATTTAAAAAGTCACATAGTGACCTTCCATGAGCAAATGCACCCTTTTCCTTTTTTCATTTATCTTGGTGACTCTTGGAATTCCTCAAGATGAATCTTCATGGAAAAATGCATCCCATTCCTCTTGTGTCTTTACCTCATGACTTTTTGACTTCTCCATGGGTGCTCTTTTGACTTTATGTAACCAAAAATATATTCATTAAAATAAAATAAATATTAACACACATTAGCCAAGATATGAATATTAAAAACATCATTAAATGCTATGGGGCCTTTATCACAAATTCTAGACCTTTAACATCAATGATAATATTTATAATAATATCCCCCTTAGTCATTGATGACAACCTCAAACTGAAACTGACACATCTTGAAACTTGCACTGCACATGCCAACTTACACATACTACCATTTGAAAAACATACAATAACTCCCTCTTTTTGTAGCAACCTGTACCTATTTTATGTACCTATTTTTACACCTATTTTTGCACTTGTACCTATACCTAATTTTGTTCTTCTCTCCCTTTGACATCAATGGAAAAGGGTCTATCTTGGAGCTAACACTTAGCTCCCCCTCAACTGATGTTGATCCTCAATGGTAGGAAGTAAAATAAATTACTCCCAACTTCTCTCATAGACACTCAAATGTGTCTTTTGGTAGTGCTTGTAAACATCCAATTCCTAATACCATTTGTGTTGAAATTATCAATCTTACTCAAATTGCACTCAAATACACATTTTAGGTCAAAATCTATAAAAATTCCTAAATGTTTCAAACTTATCACTTACAAGCACCAGTTTAGGTCAAAGTATCCCTAAATAAGGCAATGCATTATATGGGCAAGCTAACTTTGATCAAATCATTTCAAGTAAAAATGACCATTTCACCATTTAGTGATCTGGATCACTCTTTTCTTTTAATTCATTGGTACACATCATGTACCTTTGTTATTTTATATTGTAAACATCTTAAATGGGAATACGGTTCCAATGCATCGAACGCCACCTTCTAATTCCTGTCTAGTCAAATTACAACCTAATAATATGACTTTCTGACCATTTTGATTAATTGAGGGCCAATTTTCAAATAATTGCACAAATGTTAATTAACCTTATTTAAGGCTAATTAATCTAAATCAAGAGCTTAAGTAGATTTTCCATGAGAGTTGTTGAATATTTATTTTTGAAAATTGATTCTTATTATCTACATCACCTAGTGACATCATCTATGGGGTGGCATCCATTAAGCCATAAGTGCTTAAAATATCAAGATTATGGGTCACCTATGCCTAGTTAATGCCTACCATGCCTCTTCAATGCTTATTTATCTTGAGGATAATTATGGATTTAATTCCAAATATTAGGATTATCCATGGCCACACATCTCAATCTTGAGGACAGTCATGGTTGATCTTGACCAATCTCAAAAATATATAAATAGAGAGGCCATGGACATCATTTCTAAGCTATTCTGATGCAAGGTTATTATGCTCAAATGTCTTCAAATCTTGAACATTGTTAAGTTATAATGCTAAATTGTTTCGACAAAGCTTCATTGATAGGCTAGTTTAGTGGTTTACAATCAAGAGCTTAGGTTTTATGGAGTGTTATTGAGGCATTGGAGGATATTACCACCATTCTTGACAAAGACAAGGATGCTTTATTAACAGAGAACATGTTTTTGAACCACATGAGTATGGTGAATCCATTTGAGAAGTTAATATGGTGTTGCTTTCTTTCATTTGTTTTTTTCTATCCTTTGTAATTTCCATGGAATAGAAAGGCTTGGTTAGTTAGTTCTTTATGCATGTTTCATTTTTTATGGACTATTGATTGACTAAATTACTTTGTAATCCTCTCTATAGTGCCTTTGTGAAAATATCTGCAATCTATTCTATAGTACTGATTTATTCCATCTTAACCTATTGATTTTTAATCTGCTCTCTCAAAAAGTGATATCTGATAGGAATATGATTTGTTCTTGAATGCATTACTAGATTCTTAGAAATATTAATAGCAGTTGTGTTGTCACAAAAAATAGAAATAGGTTCATCATATTTTACCTTGATATCTTCCAAAGTTTGCTTCATCCAAAGCACTTGAGTAAAATACAATATCAATGCAATATATTCTACTTCAACTGTAGAAAGTGATACTAAATTTTTCTTTTTGCTTAGCCATGATACTAAGCTACCACTGAGGAAGAAAACTCCTCAACTTGTAATCTTTTTGTCATCCAAGCAACCTATTTAGTTTGAGTCTCTATAAGTAACCAATGTGAAATCTATACCTATGGATTACCATAATCCATAATCCAATATCTATTTGATGTATCTAAATATTATTTTCACTAACTGAATATGACTCTCCTTTGGAGCTGCCTAATATCTTACAACTATGCCTACTACATGCATAATGCTTGGCCTCAATGTTGTCAAATATAAAAGACTACCAATCATAGATCTATACAAAGATTGATCTATAATAGGTGAATCTTCATCCTTACTCACCTTATTCCCTATACCCATCAGTGTACCAATTGGTGCACAATCCTCAAAACCAAACTTTTCCAACATTTCTTTGGCATATTTACTTTGAGATATGAAAATTATTTTATCTAACTAAAAAATTTGCAACCTTAAGAAAAATGATAATTCTCTAAGCATAGACATCTCAAATTATTTTTGCATATTTAATTTTTTTTTTTGGTCATCTTTTCAATGTTACCTCCAAATATTATGTCATCAACATATACCACAACAATCAACTAATGCTCACTTTATATTTTGATGTAGAGATTACTGTCAGCAAATCCTATCTTGAAACCTTAATCCTATAGGTATTTATCAAGTCTTACATAACAAGCTTTGGGATTTTGTTTCAACCCATACAATGCTTTCTTCAATTTACATACATAGCTACTATCATTTGAGAGAATAAATCCCTTAGGCTTCTCAATGTAGATCTCCTCTTCTAGATTCTCATTCAGAAAGGTAGATTTGACATCCATCTGAAAAACTTTGAAATTTTTAAACACTAAATATGCAATAAATATTCTAATAGCCTCTAGCCTTGCTAATGGTGCAATTTTTAAAAAAAAAATCTATTCCCTCAATCTGAGCATATCCTTTACATACTAATCTTGATTTATTCCTGGTCACTTCTCCATTTTCATTCAACTTATTTTTGTAAACCCATTTTGTTCCTATCACATTGTGATCTTTTGGTCTAGGAACTAATTCCCATGTATCATTATTTTCTATCTGATTTAATTCTTCATCCATTGCCTTAACCCAATGCTTATCATGTCTAGCTTCTGAAAAAGTTCTAGGCTAAATTTTAGATAAGAAAGAGAAATTAACTTGCTCAGATTCACTTACCATCATTCTTTTGGTGTGAATTCCTTCATTTATGTTCCTAATGATGTCACTTTCATTATGATTTATCTGTACATGTTTGGATGGGGTTTTGGTGTCCTTTTTCTCCTTCTTCTCATCTTCATCTTATTCTTCAAAATCTTCCTCTTCAATGATTTTAGGAAGGTCTACTGGATCACTAATTCTTTGTGATCCATCTTCTTCTATCCTGACACTTGCACTTTCAACTATTTTCTTGGTTCTTTTGTTATAACATTTATAATCTTTAATTTTGTAAGAATAACCAAGAAATATACCTTCATCTGCTCTAGATTCAAACTTACCCAGTTTTTCATTGATTCTCTTTATGAAGCATCTACTACTGAAAACTCTAAAATAATCAACTATAGCTAGTTTGTCTTTCCATAGATCATAAGGAGTATTGTCACTATTGACTCTTAATAATGCTCTATTCTAGATATGCACTACTATACCAATTGACTCTCTCCAATATTTATCTGGTATCTTAGATTCATTTAGCATTATCCTTGCCATCTTTTGAATTATTCTATTTCTTTGTTCAACTACTCCATTTTGCTATGAAGTTTTGGTTGTTGAATAATGTCTCATTATTCCATGGTCTTCAAAAAACTCAAAAAATTCATCTAACATGAATTCTCCTCCTTGATATGATCTTAGGCACTTAATTTTCAAACTAGTTTCATTCTCAACTAAAGCTTTGAATGCTTTGAAATGTATGAAAGCTTTTGATTTTTTATTTAAAAATATTATCCAAGTCATACATGAAAAATTATCAATAAGCAACATGAAATATTTCTCACATTTAGTACTTTGAGTTCTCATAGATTCACACAAATCAGTGTGAATAAGCTCTAACATCTGAGTGGTTGAGTATTCTTTTATTTTGAACTGCCTTCCAACTTGCTTCCCATGCTGACAAGGTTCATAAAGCATGTTAGATGGACTTGTAATCTTTGGAAGATTTTTGTCTACTTTCTTTTTACTGATGTTGATAATATTTTCAAAATTTATGTGTCCCATTCTCCTATGCCACAGCCAAATTTCTTCAATCTGACTCAAACAACATCCTTGACCTTTGATGTCTGATAACATATACAAATTATTGCATGTTCTCTAAGCATCTACAACCAACACATCTAAATATTTTCTCCTAATTTCACAACCTTCTGCATAAAAATTTAGTATGTGCCCCTAATCACACATTTGACTAACACTCAAAAAAATATGCTTAAGACCTTTTACATACAAAACATTTTTAGTTCTAGTTCTACCATTATCCAAAATTAGTGTACCTTTTTTGACAATTCTAGTAGAGTATTATCTCCAAATTTCACTATGCCACCATTGATAATATTTAAGGTTATGAACTTTCTATTATTTTTTATCATGTGCCTCAAACATCCAATATCAATGAACTATAGCTTTTATTCATTTCTTGCATGCAAAGCTATCTATACCAACATAGACTTTTTATGTTGTTTTTTCTTCCATTAACCTGTCTGAAATTTCTTCTTGATGAATGAAGCCTTGAAACTCTGATCCTTCTTGACTGACTCAAACATGTTTCTAAAAGACTGAGCTATGTGTCCAAAGTTATTGCACTTGTAACATATGATGGCTTCTTTATTAAAGCCTAATAGAGGAGCAAAAGAGTTGTGGCTTCTACTTGACTCTGCATGAGTTTCCTTCTCCTTATTTCTAAAATTAATAGCCCTTTTTTGACATTCTATTTTCTTATGACCATATCCATTACAATAAAAATAGTAGCCATAAAAATAGGACTTGTTTATATATCTCTGACCTGATTGCTTTTTGTATCTCTATTCCTTATAGCCTTTTTTGTTTGAGATGTCCTCTGTATTCTTAACTTCTTCCCTTTTTATTTCCTCTTTTGTAAGATCTTCAGTGTAGCTCTTTCCTTTTTCTATGTTAACATTGTCTATGAAAGTAGTGGCATCCCCTTTCTCTTTTTCAAATCTAATACCTATCTTATCTAATATTGATCTTTGAATTTCTAATATCTTATTGAACATATTAGTGTTATTCTCAAATTTTGAATTATTGGCTACTCTATCATTGATTTCTTTATTTGTTTTCTCAAGATATACTTTTAAAGAAGCAATTTCAATAACATGCCTTTCACATTCTTCACTTACTTTTTGCAACCAAGCTATTAGATCTTCTTCAGTATTTTTGGCTTCTTCAATGTGTGCTTGTAGATATTCAATTATTTCTTTTGACTCTTTTTCATTTTTATCGATCTGGAGCTTCAATCTTTGAATTTTTTTCTCAATAGCTTTTAATTATTCTAAGGCACAAATTAGTTCTCCTTCCAGATTCACTTAGGCTTCATATTTTTCATCTTCTTGATCCTCTATACTTTTCCTTATGGAGGTATCTTTATGTATGGCCATGAATAGAATCTCTTCTTCTTCTTCTGAATCACTGACTCCACTATCTTCATCTAAGCTGGGATCTTTAGAATATAAACTCTTCTTCTTGAATCCCTTCTTAAATTTTCCCTTGAAATTATTCTTGTATGTAGACTTTCCTTCTTCATTGTCACTATTACCCTTATCTAGGCACTTAGCTATAAAATGTACAATATTTCCACAATTAAAACATTTAGAGGTAATTTTGTTTGATATTTACATGTGCCCTTTTTTGGCTTGCGAATGAATAGAGCTCCATTGTCATCTTCATCATTGCTAGAACTGTCACTTGATTCTTGAATCTTAGCCTTCTCTTTCTTTGATGTCTTTGAAGCAGCTTATCTCTTTGAGGGTTTCTCTTGTTTGGTCTACATCTCATATATCGTAATAATACCATGTAGGTCATCCATCTTTAGCTTGGATAAATTCTTCATCTCTTCAATTGTTGAAACTTTTAAATCATATCTCAATGGTAGAGATCTCAAAAAAATTTGTACCATGGTTGATTCTTCTAACTTTTCTCCAAGACCTTGAATCTGATTAACTATTTGATCAATCCACAAAAGGTAACTTTCTATATTTTCTTCCTCTTCCATCTTCAAACTCTCAAACTATCTTCTAAAAGTTTGAAGCTTAGATTGTTGAACCTTTCCATCACCTTTGTAAATATTCTCAAGCTTTACCCAAGTTTCATGAGTAGATTTACATTGCATAGCTTTAATAAATTATGATTCACATAAACTATATAAAATAGAATTTAAAACTTTATCATTATTTTCACTTTCCTTCTTTTCCACTGGAGTAGTTACAAGTGTCTATGGCTCTTCATATTCTTCCACCACTAAGTCCAAATGTTGAATCTAAGAGCCATCAAGTAAGTCCTCATCCTTATACTCCAAAAAGCATAATTTGTCCCATCAAACAAAGGTGAATTATTTGTAGAAAAACCTTCATGTGGTCCAGCTATCGTGCTTTCCTTGATCTACCTTCAAGCTGTAAAACTTTTTCAAAAGGAACTTGCTCTGATACCAATTGTTAAGCACAAAATATACTGAGAGGGGGGGGGGGGTGAATCAATACATTGTATATCTTTTAATTAATTTGATTTTTTTTCTTTAACCACTTAATCACATATTCAAGATATGAAATAAAACTGAAACAATAACATGCACCACACAAGAGAGAGAGACCAGATTTTTACGTGGAAACTCAAAGTGGGAAAAACCATAGAGAAAAATCTCAAGTATATGAATGAGCACCAAATCAAATTATAAAGTTCATAAACACCAACTTTGCTGAGCACCAACCCCTTTTCTGAGCACTAACACAACAACTATTTATGAGCACCAACCCATAAGAACACTAACCCCTTACAAATATTTGTCAGTACCAACCTACAGGAGCACCAACCCCTCTTGTGTGTAAAATAGAACTATCTCTCAATGTTACTTACTCAATAAATGATAGAACTCTACAATATCTCCTACTTTTCTCTCATCTTTTTATATATAAAACAATTAAAAAAACCACGCACTCTCTTGCATACATTAAAAATGCCTTCCCAAGCCTTTATTTATAGCTTACCAAATCAAATCTGGCATTCACCCTTTGTGACCCTTCAATCCTCATGGAAAATGGTGCCAAACTTGCAAGACCCTTCGTATCCTTGCATTTGAAAAGTCACATGGTGACCCTCCATGAACAAATACATCCTTTGTCTTTTTGTCTTTATCTTGGTGAATCTTGGAATTCCTCAAGATGACTCTTCATGGGAAAATGCATCCCATTCCTCTTTTGTCTTTACCTCATGACTCTTTGACTTCTCCATGGGCCCTCTTTTGACTTTATGCAACAAAAAGTATATTCGTTAATATAAAATAAATATTAACACACATTAGCCAAGATATGAATATTAAAAACATCTTTAAATGATATGGGGCCTTTATCACAAATGCTAGACCTTTGACATCAATGAAAATATTTCAAACAAAGTTCCCTATTCATGTAACTAATTATTTTATAGATGAATTGCATGGTATTGTTTATTTGATAAAAAATAATATTTATTTTGGGTACCACCAAATATGAATTAGAGATGAGAATATTCATAGTAAATATTTTGTAACCCATGAGGGCCATTATGAAATTATGGTGATGGATTTTACATTACTAATGCACCATCTACATTTCATATTTTGATGAAATTTATTTTATGACTATTTATACATAAATTTGTCTTGGTAGTCTTTGATAATATTTAATATATATAAAAATATGGGAAAATACTTGCATATTGTGAATCATGTTTTTATAATTATTGAATAACAAAAAAATTTATCCCAAGCCTTCCAAAAATGTTTTTTTATTCAAGGAGTTGAGTATTTTTGACACATTGTTTCACATGAGGGCATCAATGTGGATTAGTACAAGATCAAGGTTATGGTAGAATCAAAATTTCCTAAATTCATCAAAAAAATCTAAGGATCCTTCAAGATCATAGGTTTTTAAATTAATTTTAAAAAATAATGGAAACATAACAATGCCACTCATAGTTGTAAAATGACTTATTCCATTGGAATGAGGCATATACTCAAGTATTTAAGAAACTTAAGGAGGCTATGTGCACTGCCCTAGTTCTAGCTAATTTGTGCTTATAAAGCATTAATTATGTAATTTTATGATTTAGGTTATGGTATGGGATCTTTAATAATGAACTAAGTATTCCCCATTGCATTTGAGACCCAACAACATAAGGTTAAGGATTTACTAAATCATATTTGTGAGAAGGAAATGATGGCCATCTTTTACATAGTAAAACAATGACTACATATCTAATGGGAAGAAACTTTCAAGTGAAGACAAATCATGATAGTCTAAAATAATTCTTGGAATAGAGGTTGTCATATGAAGTAAAAAATAGGCCACTAAGATGTTAGGAAATGAATCTAAGATTTTATAAATAAATAAAAGGATAATTTAAATGTTGATGCATCATCTAGGAAGAGTGAGTCAATAGAGGAAATTTTGTGTGACATGTCCATATTATAAGTTTATTGGGTGGATGAATAAAGATCAGAGTGGGATAATGGTACCATTTCATAGGGGCTCCAACAATATCCAAGCATCTCACACATTTTTTTATAGAAAGGGGATGCTCTATGGTATAATGATAGTTTTTTCCTCTATAAAAAATGAAACCTTAAGCATGAAGTGATTACAAAAATTCATGCTTCTCTAGAAGGTAGGCATTTAGGCTTCCTAAAAATCTTATCATATAGTCAAGTAGGATTTATTTTGGGAAAATATAAAAGGAGAAGTTCAATATTTTTGGGTAGATTGTATGGTGTGTTAGTAGAACAAAGGGGAGACAATCAACACCCATGGTCTATTTTAACCTCTATCTCTTCCTATCTAAATGTGGGAGGAAGTTTCCATGGATTTCATCATTGGTATGCCAAAATATAAAGGGAAAACTCATCATATTTTTTGTGGATAAATTCACCAAATATTCCTTTTTTTTAAATTATCATGATCATTTGTAGAAATTATAGTAAAAACAACATTTATGAGTATAGTTAAGAAACTCTATGGAACCCCAAATATCATATTAAGTGATTGATATGTTATATTTATTATTAATTTTCAACTAAGTTATTCTCATGTTTTACTACCTAGCTAGATCATAGTTCTTCTCATCATCCCAAATCTAATGGGAAAGTTGAGGTTGTCAATAAGTGATTGGAGGGTTTTACTCATTTTTTGTTTTGGATAAACAAGAGAGATGTGACTAATGGTTCACACTAGTATAATGGTGGTAAAAAACTTATTTACATACCTAATTCAAAATGTATCCATTTTATGGTATTGTATGAGTACCATCCAAAATCCATCACATCACACAATCAACTCACACAATCAACACCAACATAAAGTATTTTATTGTATAAGATATAACTTATAAATGGTGCATAAATTTGTGAAACAACACACTGAACAACAATGAAGTGATAAACATTTCAAAATTGAAGATTGGGTTTTTGTGTATTTGTATCCATATAATAAAATTTCCTTGAAACAAAATAAGAAGGATATCAAGCTTTCACCTAGGTATTATTTCCCTTATCAAGTCTTGACAAATATTAGTATTATACCATACAAACTATAGCTACCTAATCAAAAAATATATATCTCATCTTCCATGTTTCTTAATTGATGAAGATTATTAGACAAAGAGTTTTAGCCAAAATAAAGTTATTAGAGCTTGATGAGGAGGGAAGAATAATTTTGGAGATTGAGAGAATAATATAGACACACACTAAGAGGTTATGGATGAGGGTGATTATAAAGTATCTAACCATGTAAAATCATTTGAATAGTGAATTTGTGACATGTTAGAATGAAATTCTCTTACAGAAGCATCCAACAATTATAAAAATTGAGGATAATATTGGTTTAAAGGGGAGGGGCATGCTAGACCCTTAACCTATACCATGTATATATATGTGTATCCAAATTGTGTCTATCAAACCCTTTAATTAATTCATATGATCATTTTTATATCCTCATATTAGTATTATCATCACCCTAAGTTACTTTAATAACATAATTAGTGTATATATAGAAGGTAGTGGTTTGTATTTATCATCATATTATGAATTTTATTCTTATTATATGGTTGAGTAGATTTACCCATCGATGTAGTTCATAATTTATTCATATATTCTACTCTATTTTAGACATAATATGATGTATTTCTATGATTATGCCTTATTTATAAAGTAATTTCATTATGGGAACTATTGGTGGAAGTATCCATGTTACTAAAAAATAGGGGAAAGGTGGCTAGAAAGACATGTATTAGAAACATCTAAGGAAAGGTTTTTCAATGCAGGAGAGGAGATTTTTATTGATTCACAAGGAACCAAAGGGTTGTCACTACTTTCACTATGGCCAAAATTAGCCACTTTATTAACAAATATATTTCCTATGAAGGTAGGTAGTCTCTCATTTACACTTCACACCTAAATCTTCTAATCCATCTTAGGGATAATATTATTGTGATTTCAGCCATTTAATTATTTTTTAAGAAAAATTGTAGTGCAATATCAAAAAAGGAAGGAAAGAGCCTTATCCCCAAATTGCCTTATAACCATGATAGTAAAAAGAGTGTCAT
Organism: Torreya grandis; assembly: GCA_037957365.1. Taxonomy (NCBI): domain Eukaryota; kingdom Viridiplantae; phylum Streptophyta; class Pinopsida; order Cupressales; family Taxaceae; genus Torreya; species Torreya grandis. The sequence goes on from JARHVA010000778.1 coordinate 4,121,297, forward strand.
TTGATAAGAGACTTGATGTTTCTTGGGAAAATTTTATACTTATACATCATATTCCGTATAAAGTTGTACCTATAACCCTTATTCAATAAATAATGAAAATATCAACACCTTAATCTTATACATCTCATGATAGGTAAAATATTTTATAGGCCTCCTCATGAAAAACCTAAAGGAACTCACATAGATTAAGGGTAATAATGGATGGAACTAGTAAACCATAATCAAAAGCTATCATGACTAAAATTTAAAGGGATGAAAAAAATTAGAGTGGGAAAAGACAGAAAAATAAGAAGAATGATAATGAGAATAGGGAGAAAATAATGAATTTGGATATGGGACCAATGAGGACACCACACAAGGAGAATATCCATATCCCATTGGGGAAGAGGAAGAAAAAATGACATTTTCAATAGAACTAGAGGTTAGTGACAAATAAGGTAAAGAATAAACTCTTTTGCAACATAGTTATTCACCCATATCTCCCAACAAATACCTTGATATAAATGTAAAGCTTATGATTGTATACAGGTAAATTTAGTCTCTTAAAGAAATAATTCAAGAGATGAAAGAAAAATATAGTGGGTTGGATACAAAGTTATTGGGTATGGATCCAAATATAAATTATTGGGTATGGATCCAAACCTATTTACCCAATAGGATCCAAATCTAAATTATGGTTAAATATTTGATGAACCTGATCTTTGAACTTAAAAACCTATGACAAATTAGGGTTTTCTTATTGTTGTAATTTTTTGAAAATTTTAAATTTTTCATTTGTGAAACAATGGAAAATGTTAGTGTAGAAACATGTTTCCAAATGGAAGATCAAGAAGCATCAATTACTCATATCAATAATAAACATGGCTTAATAGATTCATTTTTCTATGTTACAAGAGATTAAATAAGTAAACAAGATAAAACCAAGGCTACCTCACCCAGTAATGGTGAATCCTTAGAAGGTACTATACGTTATCCCACACTTATCAATTCACTTAAATCTAATGGGGGAATACATTATGTGTCTAAATATTTGTTCTCTAAAACTACTATTACTATATATACCATGGAATTATCAATGGTTTCAACTCAAATACTAGTTCAATGCCTATTAAAATAATGTTTACATCCCCTATGGTAACTACTTAGATGGATAATATAAATACCAATGGGTCTACAATTCAAGCTCTTCTCCAAGTTATCAAAAACCTAAAGGATAAGGTTAAAAACATTGAACAAAAGGCTTCAAAGTCTTCATATGCCATTGATTCACAAGCTGTGTTTGATAACTCTCTTGAATCATAGATATATTTACACCCTTTGCCAACTAGATTTTTCACACTTAAGTTCACATTCTACGATAGCAAGGGTGATCTAGAGCAACATCTTTGATTCTTCTTTGTGGCATGCCTTGATTATGATTTTAATGATAAAATTTTGACCAAATTATTTTTAAGGAGCCTCATGACCTATGATTTGAGGTGGTTTTATGAATTACCTTTCCAATCCATGAAATCATTCAAAACTTTTGCAGATTAGGTTTTGGCACACTTTTCTATTAACATTACCAAAAAGGATTGCTATGCTCAAATTGTAAAGATCAAAAAATGAACCAATGAACCTATCAATGAATATGTCTTCAAGTATAATATAATGTTGTATAAAATGAACAATCTTATGGACAATAAAAAATTGTAAGACATATTAAATCAAAGTTTGTTTAAACCTTTACATGAGTCCATTATTTTCAATAAGTTTTAACTTTTTGATGACTTATGCCATGTTATACGGGACTATGAAATGAAGCTTATTTCATTAAATAAGCTCAAATATGTCGAAGACACACCATTTGCTTATACATATAGTATTAAATTTATGTTCAAACCATGATATGATGTAAAATCTCTTGAGACTAAAAAGGAAACAACCACCATGGTTAATGTAGTTCTACAATAGCCTAATCATCTTATTTTATCTAATTCACCAAGGAGATAGTTTACATGTTTACTTGAGCCTCTTGATTCATTACTCCCATGATTGATAAAGTGTCAGATTATATCTCTCCCTCCTATTATAGAGGTTGATATAAATAGAACTCTACACAAATAATATGATGCAATTGCTTATTGTGACCATCACCAAGGCCCTAGGAAGTATACAGACAAATGTTTTACCTTGAAGCATAAGATTTAGGTCCTCATTGATGACCAATAGATTACATTTGATGATCGTCTAAAATAATCAGGTTCACAACTTGGTGATCACCATAAGCAGAAGATATTTAAAAATCCTTTACAAGACCATTATAACAAGGAACCAGAAGTCCAAATGGTATATAATGCACATCCTCCTCCATCACATTATGGACACTCACTAGATGTGGTTATTAGTACTTACATGTGACATATACCTCTTATGGTTTAGAAAATTACCATTTTTTTTGATGATAATGAAATTAAGGATCAGGAATCTGATCTTCATTTTTTATTCATTTGAGCATACCTTGATAAACACCCCATATGTATTGATACGATTGATAATGTTGTAAGCAAAAATGTTTGCACCTTGACATTACTTATGCATTTAGATTATATTCAACATGATTTACACACCTCTACCAAATCAATTAGAGCATTCAATGGGACATCTAAAATGTTTTTAGTGAGATTGATCTACCTTTACAAGTTAGTCTAACACATTTGGTTACTAATTTCTTAGTTATACTTTCTATGGGTATCTTTAAGATGTATTTGGAATGACCATGGATACATACTCTTTGATTAGTACATTCTACAATGCATGGGTGTGTTAAGTAAATTTATGTCAATCTGGTAATTATAGTTTGTAGTGTTCTATATGAACATCCTCTTGAACAAGAACAACTTATACCTAGACAACTAATTATCAATCTTGTTAAGATTAATCCACCACAAAAGGGTAAGTAATAGGAAATCCCCTTTACTAGTAAGCTAATACTTGAGATACCTTTACATCAGAGATAGATAATGGGTTCCATAGAATCCTCATCTTCTATGCACCATATTTAACTATATAGAGATCCTACACATGTTCTTACTATTTCTATTCCAAATAAACCACAAAGTACATAGAGATAGGTTCCATGAACCCCTATTCCTTCTATTGGTATTTCATGACCTCATAGTATTATTATACATATGCTGAGCTTCATAGATACTATAGTGAAAAATATTTAAACTATACATGCTCCTTGGTAGTACCACCAATTTCTTGCACTAGGTTCTGAGTGGGGATATACCTATGATCATCCTTTAGATGAGAAAATAGGATGACCTTGTCTCTTGAAAAGTACCCAAAAAATCAAAACATTTAAAAATACAAAACATTTTTGGCATCTACATGTTCTATAGGCTACTTGGAATCTATGTGTTAGTTCCATTTTGAGGGATAACATATTAGTTACTTCTACATACACTTTTATAGGCATATATAGATACATTATTCTATGCACTTATGGGTGTTGTTATTTCCCTCTACTCACATTGCTATGACATTGGGGGCATCCATATCCTATGATCTTGATACTTATAGCTTATATAATTCTATGGTCACATAAAATTATAATTATTGGGATCTTATGTACTTACACATGCCTTATCCATGATTATATCTTTCACATGATACTTGATATTTTATGCACTTGACATTTTTGGTAACACATTTGATCCATGAGCTATTATGATATATTTATTTTGGGTTAATCTATGATTAGGTATATTTGTGTACATTGGGGAAGTTAGTCCCACATGTGTGAGAATGTTGGGATTATTCTACCTTGCTCTTATAAATGTGTATTTGTACCTAAGGCTAAGACATATAGAACAATTTCAATAGTGTATAATCTATTTCTATAAATAGATAGTTTATTATTTATGAGTAATGCATTGGATTCATGGATATGATAATGGATTCTTGGAGAGATCTTGGTTTAAAAGTCTTCTTAACTCTATCATGGTGTCAAAGTGGTCTCCAACTGCTTTTTTTTCAACTACCATTTTTTACATTGTTTGTCTACTCCTAAGATAAGTTGTATGGTTCTTTTTTAAATCTAAGTTTTTAATTCATATTTAAAACACCTCTATTGTGGACGATTTCTATTTTTTAGTATGCTTATATCTTTTGTGTTTAGATTTAATTTGTCATAGTGATTTTAATTTGAGTTGGTTATATTTGTTGTGCTGGTCATACATTTTTTTTGAGAAATTATAAAGTTTTTTTCTAGAAAATTATGACTCTCTTGCATATCAATTTTCTCTTCACACAGGTGTCTGATTCAAAAAATTATTTCACTGCTATAAAGAGGGATTAGAGAGGTTTCCATAATGTGGTCACAACCGATTAGTATCCAAGGAGATATGAGGATCTAAATTTGACCCTACAAATCTATTTTCTACTAATATTTTATATGTGATCAAGGGAAAAAATCAGATCTTGTATTCAAAGTGAAAAATCAACATGAAAAATTGATCTATGTGGCAAACCACCCTCCAAATATCACTTGTTTTTTAATTTGCTACAATTTTATTTTAAATCCACTTTTTTCTAGATCTAGTAGAAATAATTTAATCTTCTCCAAGCTTTTAATATTTTATGCTACAATTTTATATTTTTGACCCTTTTTAGATGAGACAACTTTGTAAAAACTATATCTTTTGATCAATAACTTGAAATTTAGTGTTGTTTTTTTAAAAGTGTATGTTTTTTATGCCCAATCTATTAATTTCATTTATTTTTTAAAAAATCACTAAATTTAAAGTGTTAAATTTGAGGAAGGGGGATAATACAATAGCCATGGGGGGTTTTCTATTTTAATCTTATCTATCTTCATGTGTATGTGGTAATTTTATCTCTCATAACATTTTTTGATACATTTTCATCTATGACCGATGTTCTATTTGCATGAGTTTTGTCCCATATTACTCCTTCTTGGACCACATTGTACCACTTATGCTTTGCACTCTTTCAGATGTATTTTTGGCTAAATCTTTGCATGTGATTTGTAGATTGTCATTTTTTGGTAGCTGATCCTTTTAGGTGTGTTTTTTACATAGATGATGTGGTTTTACACCATTTTCTACACTCTTCCATCAATCCATGACATGATCTCTTCTAGTTTTTACATTGACACTTTGACACACTTGTAGATTGAGTCATGTCTCCCTGAGGCCCCTTTCTTAACACCTTGCCTTCTTCTATATAGATACTTTTTCACTCCCTTGATTTTGGAAGAACTCATTATTGGTGATCACCTCTTTTACTAGTCAATAGTATCCTTATTTAGAAATATTCTAGTGAAGCCTAGTGTCTTACTTATTTTTCATTTGGTGTTTATTGGGATATATTCTACTCATACTAAGTTAGAAAGTGTTAGGGGGGAGGGTGGTTGCTGATTCAACCTAACTTACCTTCATCCATGTGTACATTATTTTGTGTACTATTTACTATTTTATTTTACAATCTCTCCTAGGGCCATCTTCTTGAGAGGTTTTATTTGTATTTTTGACACCATTTTTTTGACAATTGACAGTCTTCTATAGCTTGAAGTGTAGCTATTCTAGTGAATCCCAGTGTCATCTTGCCTTCTTCAATAGTTTGACAGTTTCTTTCAGTGTGATTTGGAGCTATTATAGTGCATATAGTGTCATCTTGTTTTATGTTTAAATAGTTTATTTGGACCACTCGTTACAAACCTTTTTCTTCCACTCCACCTATTTAGCATTATGGGGGGTGTGCATACATATTTTTTGGCATCACTCCACCCAATCAATAGTTTGGGGGGTGTGGTGTAGATCCTTCTTCTTAGCTCTTGAGTGTCCCTTGTGCACTAATAACTAATATTTTTCACTTTTAAAACCACAAACAATTTTCTTGATTAAAGCTCTTCTGGTGAAGCCTAGTGTCAATTTTTTTTGTGATTGAGTAGTGGATTCAAACCACTCATGTAGATTGAGTTCTTTTATGACTTGTGAGTAATTGGAGTATGGATTGATTTAACATCACCTTTTTGGGGATTTATAGATCTCTCTTCTTATTTTATCTCTTGTGGGGGAGTTATTCCTATATTTTTTCTCATTTTCTCCGCTTTGTGAGAGTTATATGTATATTTTACACTTTTTTGGTGTTTTCTAGATCCCTCCTTTTTACGTGGGTATCTTATTTAGGCACTTTATTTGTTGGAACCCATATGAGAATTTTTTACTTGTCTTCATCACCTTTTTCATGACTCTTATAGTGACACCAGTATGACAAACCAACTAGTATTTGTGCCCACTTCTCACCATCTTGTTAGAGGGTGTTCAAGCAATGCTTCATCAAGTTTATCAGTCTACCCAGTATTTTGGAGTGTAGTGTTTGTGTTTAATGATCCTCATATTTAGTATCATTCCTACTTTGACTTGGATATTATAGAAACTTAACATCCATGTATTTTGACAAGATGGATTGTCATCCATAAGGACACTTGGCTTCACACTACATCCTTTATTTTACATGGGTATCTCATCAGGCCTTATTATGAGGACCATTTTTGTTTTATTTCTCTCTAATCATAGATTAAGGGAGGGTGTTGGAGTTAATATATGTTTAGGTCTATATGTGTACATTAGGTAAGTTAGTCCCACATACATGTGGATATTGGGATTAGTCTACCTTCCTCCTATAAATGTGCCTTCTAAGACTAAGACATCTAGAACAACTTTAACATTGTATAATCTATTTCTATGAATAAATAATTTATTCTTTATGAGAAATACATTAGCTTCATGGTTGTGGTAATGGATTCTTGGATAGATCTTGGTGGAAGATTCTTATTAAATCTATAAATTTATGTTAGTTGCTTATGATTTTATATTATACACTTCCTCAAGTTTTTTTCTTTGCTATTATCTTTCTTGTTTGATATTTTGAATATGCTCTATTGTATACAACCCATGTGCCTATGTTTACCTTCTTATACATTTAGATATGCCATTTTTTATTGTATGTAAATTTTAATGTCATCCATTTCTTTATGGAATTTTATTGTCATTTCCATTCAATTTCACAAAATTTGAACTTTCCCCTTATTTATGGTCTCTTAAGACCTTTGTTTGTTGACTTGCTTTGAGTACTCTTGTGGGTGTCCTTATTTTCTTGTTGATCTTGTATTGATACTATCTATATGTTTCCATGATATTTATCATGCATATTATGGGTAAATATGATCATATTGGTTCTATTTGCTTCAATATACATTTACCTAGACATGTTTCCTTTTATATTCTACATGGTTACTTTTACATCTTTTGAGGTGAGGTAACCCCAGTTCATATTTTTCCCTCACTTAAAAGGGGGGAATATTAGTGGGGACATGGTTGGGAAGAATTTTATCCACACTTGGAATAGTTCTCAGATTTAGTGGCGGCATGCTTTGGAAGCATGTTCTCAACACTCATTCAATATTTGGTATTTATATCAGTTTGCAGATTTAGTGGGGGCATGTCATATAGACATGGCTTTCACACATTCACAATTTTTAGATTTAGTAAGGGCTTGCTAGGGAAGAATTTTATCCACATTTATTCAATATATGGTACTTATATCAGTTTTCAAATTTAGTGGGGGCATGCTTTGGAAACATGTTCTCCACACCTATTCAGTATTCAACATTTCTAGTTTATAGTGGGGGTATGTTTTTGAAACATGTACTCTATATTGGTACTTATATAATATTCAAAGTTTCATATATATATAGTGGGGTCGTGATTTGAAAGTATGTCCTACACACTTACACATTTATCCAAATTAGCCAAAGCACATAGTTATATGATTCAGATTCACAGTTGTGGAAGAATTTTATACATTGGTATCATTGTTATACACAGTTTCAACATGAGACATATCTAAGGTACATATTATATGTAACATGTGATTAATATTATAAAATCCAAATCAAATTTAGATTCTAGAACCATTATACATATTAATACCCCATGAAATTTTATAGACTTTATCGAACCAGTCTACTATAGTAGTTGGTTCGCCTTTTGGTATGGTTGAGGTAATAAATAACTCAATATTTTCAATTTTTTGGGTTGTATATAATTGTATTAGCCAACCTCATCAATTTATAAGTATCATTGGGTTGCACGATTGAGCTAATCTCAACTTCTAAGTGGCAACTTTCCTTTTCTCCAAAGTTGGGGGCATGTGCCTTCTAATCTCTTTATATCTCCTTGGATATATGCACTTTAAATATTTATCTATATTTATCCCAATCTTAGTTTTAGAGTCTTAAAAAGATACATATTTTTCAAAATAACTTTCCAATATGCAAGGTAGTTACATCAATACACAGGTGTACTCCTAGGCCTTACTCTTTCAAATTCAAACTATTTTAACTAATTTTAACCCAAATTATATGCAATGATTTTACAATAGAACATGGTATTAGTTATAGGTCAATCACTAACAAATCACTCAAATTAAAATCAATCAAAGACAAGGTGTGTATACACATCGAGGTACTTATTATTTTCCTTTAAACTAACAATTTGATTACTAGATTAAAGGGGGAAAATGTATATGATATTTTCTGATTTTTTAGCACCTCAATATTTTACACTTAGAAAACTTAGACCTTGGTTGTTCCTCTTAGTTATACTCTTGAATTTCTTACACAAGTCTCATATCTACTCTATCTTGTACCCTTTAGCGTATCTCTTAGTCTGACCAATCTTATATTGATGACACAGACATCCTATCTTGCCTAGAATTCCTAAAATGTACTTATCTTACACCTCTAGTAGTTATGATCCTATACTTATTCTGCTAATCCTTAGACACTAATGTCTAGGATAGACAATAGCGTCAATGTTATTATCCTACCTCAATGTAATTATCTAGTTCATTAAATTCATCTAATTTATAAATGAAAAATATTCCAATGGTTGGCATAAGTAATTTAATGTGAGTTATCTCTCGACAGGATTGGTGTAAATACAATATCAACCCTCATTCATTCCTCACCTAAAAATCAAACTAAAGAAACCCAGGAACTTATTAAAATCACTCTATCAAGAATTAAATTGATCAAAGCTTTCTTATTTCCACTCCAGTCATAGGTACAACACATCTATAGGTTTGAAGTACTAAAAGAGTAGTCATAAGGTCTTATTTACCAAGTTAAAATCTAGGCCATTGGTGTAATTTATTTACACACGTTGCATGATTCACATAAAAGCAAACACATAGGGGAGAACTAAATGAGTATTAGCTATGTATGTAATGCCATTTGATAACAAGATCATTAGGGTTAGCTCCACATTATGTGCCCACTAACCTATTTTTTTGCAAGGTCACATTAAAGATGGAAAAATAGGGTTTTAACATTTCACAAAGAGTGATATTCCATGAACTAGATCTAAATGCACTAGAATGAAGGTGAATCAAAACCCAGAAGCATCCAGGTGGTCACATCCTATTTCAATAAATATTCCATATAGGACCCTAGTGTTGAACCTAGATAGTAATGTTGATTCAACCATCCTAAGATGATGTTACTATCCATAGAGCCATAGACACCAAATCTAGAATCTAAAAATTATTCAATAACTATATTCCTATGTAATTTTCTTCTTGTTCTAGATCTATATCTGCATTAGTATCAAAATGAGCTAATTACATCACTTCTTTGTCATTTCTATATCTAGCATAGTTTTACTTTCCATCAATATCTTATCTTAGTTTAATAAATTTATTATATAGTATATATTAGTTTAGCATTTAATTGGACTACTATAGATCTGATATTCACCCTTGTGCCCTATCATTTGTATATTCTTAACCCTATATACACAAGAGGATCCACATATAAATTATGGTTAAATAATTAGGTGATCTTAATGACCTCAATATAACTCGCCCTTAAATTTTATTGGAGGCATGGTAATCCTTCAATTATCCTCTTCACATATCTGATTTTTATTTTTGAACCTCTCTCTCCAACGCTTCATCAATGAAGCATCATTACCAAATCAAATTACCAAGGGGAAACATGGTTGCATCGACACATAGGTGTACTCTTTTCTTATTTTATTTTATTTCAATTATTAAATTATTCAATTTATATATTATATGCACTAATTATAGTAAAAAATGATCTTGCTTTTAGTTAATACACAAATAACAAATTTAAACTAGGCTCAAGTTAAAGCAAGGTGGGTTGTACAGATCATGGTATACATTTATTTATTTTAACCTAGTAATTTCATCCTTATACATTAGTAGATTAAATGGGGGTAAATTTAGATGATAAATCTTGTTTTTACATGATAAAATACTCTTATACACCTACAAAATATCATGTACAATTCAACCCTTCAGTTCAAGACATTTTCATTAAAAAGGCTCACTTTAACCATCTCAATATGCATGTATGCTTAACTTGTCATCTGACCCTGATATTATAATTACTTAGATCACTTGTAGCCCATAGTATTCCTAAAGCCTTATATATCTTGCATTTTCAGTTGAATATATTAAAAATTCTCTATCCTCCATGACACTACCATTCAGACTGGGAAACTAGCATCAACACTAGTGTCCCTACCCTAAAAACATTTAAATTTGATTTTTTATATATGTAGAATAAGCTTATATATATTGATTAACCATCCTATGATATAATTTAAAATAGTGGGATATAAATACAAAAAACCCCACTCATTTGATCATCTAGTAATTTCCAAGCAAGCACATATCAAGCTCACTTAATCATTTACACAATTGAGTTATATTGCCCTATTATTTTATATTTCCAAATCAGTCATAGGAGTAGTCTTATTATAGGCTTGAAGCATCCAATGAGTATACCATGAGAATTATTTTTCAATTTACAATTTATATCACTACATTCACTCGCATATAGTATATTTCATAATTATTCATACACAAGCCCATATAAGGGGGAGGACTACATTAGTCTAAGGCCCTCTTCATAGTATTGGATATGTAGGAAACACTCAATGATAGAGGAGTCTTTGAGGTTATATCAACTTCACTTGAGCCCACCAACCCTTGTTTTTAAAGGTGGCATACCTTAATTGGAGGAGGTAGGGTTTGGAGCTACACACTGATATCTATAACTTGTGTGCATTATTCAAACAAAAAATTTGCATGGTGACAATAAGACATAACTTGAAAAAGTGGAATTTATAGAAAAGGACATATATTATGTACAAGATAAAAACATCATCTTTTGGAAAGAATCACTAATACTAGTGTCCCTATTTTGATAGTAGTGTCTAGGCTGACATAGAGTTAATTTTTTGAATCTGAAGAATCATATATGAGCATTGTTCTAATTGTTTATGCACCTACATTTCCTAGATATGATTACACATCAATGACCAAGCTAAGTAGTACTCCTTATTCATGTTTAAGAAATAAAATTACTATTTTACATTGTACTTTATATATTTAAACATACTTTCATAATTCATCATAATATATTGTGGATTTAAATTATTTAATTGGTTTGCTTCTAGAATAGTCTATTTCCTTAGTTGATTATGCTATTCTCCTTACCCTTAAATTTAAAAGGGTTTATAATGGCACAATATTGACCTTTATTTATCATAATTTAATATTTTTGGGTCACTATTAAGCTTAATTTTATGAACATAGACCCAAAATATGTATGAATGGATCAACGAAGGTTGATTTTGGGCTACACATGTAATTTCCACACGTTTTCATCATTTTATGCTTATAGATTTTATAAGATTAAAAATAAAAAACCAATCCTCTAATTTAGATAACTCAAACAAATAAATTCCATTTTGGGTTGATGTGCAAAACATTGACCCTTATTTTTCATAATTTGGTGTTTGAAGGTTTTTATTAGAATACATTTTACAAACTAATTCTCTACTTAGGAGAAAATGGAGAAATTAAGGTTTATTTTGGGCTATGCACACATAATTAAAAAAATATTATCACTATTGATCATATTATTATATAATTATTAAAATAATTATTAAGAATCAAGGCCCTAACTAGTTTCAATCATAGTAATGAGGGTAAAATTTTTTATGACACACACGTAATTGATTTTTATTTTTATTTATTTTATTGAGTTATAGATCTTTATTAAAGACAATTTGAAAAACCAATGCATTAATTAGAATATATAAAATGACTTGGGGATTGTTTTATCTAAAATGGTATTAATACAACATTAACCCTTTAATTAAATAAAAACTAATAGAATATAAATTTTCTATGAACTAATGTAAGAAAGTAAAACATATGATTTAGATAACTATGTTTTCAAATAACAAGTTCAAAAAGTATGATGATAAATGCAATAGGATAAAAGATATATATATATATATATATATATATATATATATATAAAATTTGTCACACTTCCCTACCCTATGTAGGTTTAAATGGTTTACTAAAACTTGTGAATAATGACTATGATTTATTTCATTTAGAATCTGATCATTGCTTCTAGATTAAGATCGGATTAATAGGATTTAAATAGATATGGTAGTCGATTTTGTCACTATTGGTAAATTTTGTCCTTTGATAGTGAGACTTTGAAAATTTCCCAAGTGGCATGGATGATTAATGATCCATTTTTCCACCTTTACAATATATTTTTTGTATACAAAAAGACTTAAAATACCAACCCTAGTTTCCTACATAAATAGTTGTAATATAAAATGGGGGAAATTTAGGGAAAGGGATTGATTTGGACTGACCATAATCAAACCCATTATTATACCAAGTAATGCATTACATTTTGAAAGTTGTAAAGAGGGATCAAACTCAAACATAGTTTTTCCATCTATGTATGTGTGTGAAATGGTGATATGCAGATCTGGATGCTTTTTCTCCTAGTTTACCCTTGGCACAAACATGAAAATGAAAAAACACTTTAGATATAGCCCTAATAATTTAGTATATAAATATATAAACTTTTATAGCTCTTAAAATGTAAGAGTTATTATCTTAAATTCTTTATACCAGCTCTCTCTCTCTCTCTCTCTCTCTCTGTGTGTGTGTGTGTGTGTGTGTGTGTGTGTGTGTGTGTGTGTGCGCGTATGTGTGTCTACACATACACACATAGAGCTGGTATAATGAATTTAAGATAAGAAATCTTATATTTAAAGAGTTATAAGAAATTATATATTTATTATACTAAATTATTAGGGCTATATCTAAAGTATTTTTGCATTTTCATGCTTGTGCCAAGGGTAAACTAGGAGAATAAGCATCTAGATCTGCATATCACCATTTCACACACATACATAGATGGAAGAACTATGTTTGAGTTTGAGCCCTCTTTAGAGCATTCAAAATGTAATGCATTGTTTGGTGTAATAATGGGGTTGATTAAGGTCAGTCCAAATCAATCACTTTCCCTAGATCCCCCCCATTTTATATTACAACTATTTATGTAGGAAACTAGGGTTTGGTATTTTAAGTGTTTTTGTACACACAAATTATATTAAAATACCAAAGGAGAGGTCTAGAAAAATGGACAAGATATAGTACTTTTTCTATGTCTTATCCTACACTCAATATAACCTCAAAACAATAAATAGGTTTGGAGATCTCTATTGTTAACAGTGTTTTAAGTCATGTGAGTAGAAAATTGGGGTTATAAAGTCATATAAATAAAAGAGCTTGTTCAGATCTATAGAAGATTTACCTCTTACAATCTATAAGAATGTTATCACAGAGAACATAAAAATAATATTCAAATCTTGGAAAAAATAATAGATTAATTTGGAATGAATATAAAAATATAGAGCTCCCATATTTATAGGAATATAGTCTCCTAAAAATAAGGAGGTAGCTCTAACAAATCTACCTATAATAGTGAGTTAGTTTAATAACCAAATCTCACATACAAACAATAAAGATAATAATAATGTTACTAAAAATTAATCTGTAACATTCACCCCATTAACATTATTATCCCTAGTCACACCCCCTTAATATGAACCCAGGGAGAATATCATCTTGTATTACATCTGAATTATGTTTGTGTGATTTTTCTAAGAATCACAAAATTCAAACATGGGTTTTCCATGGCTAACCAAAAACTAATTATGGTTTTTCCCATGGATTAGTAACAACCAATGATGGTTTATCCCATGGCTAACCACCAACCAAGTGGTTTTGCTGGTTTGCCACAAACCATGTCATACATGCAAGTACATCTTTAATTCCCATCATTTTCTAACATAGAGGGATTAAAAAAAATAAAAATCAAAAGGGATTACTCAAACAAGAATTGTACTTATGTTCTTATTTAAGCACACATGCAGAAATAGAAACTATCACACCACACTGAAATCCACACAACTTAAAAAAAACATCACTAAATTAGAAGTGGTCTCTTCACTAGTGGCTTGTGAAAGGCTTGAATGGCCTCCATCCTCCTATGCCTCCATCCTCCAATTGATGAAGCTACTCAATATAGGTAATCATTTAAATAATACCCTATTTTTTCGATTTCTTCTTCATCATTCTCTGACTCTTATTTATCTTCAAAAATTGCATTGGCTTCATCCATTTTAAGTTTACCACTTATGATATATTTTTCTGACTTTACAAAATAGAGAGTTGTGTCCCTTTTTATAGCAATAAAAACATTCTACATCCTCTTTATTCTTGGAGGAATTAGTATACTTCTTTTTTACATAAAGGGTAATTTCTTCCTCAATGTCTTATTTTGATCTTTTCTTCTCGGCTAAGAGTGTGAAAATCATATCATCTAGTGATTGGGAAGGCATTTGACCAAGATTAAAAACTACATTAATGTATTTTGGAGGTAGGCTATTCAATAAGATAAATTTTGCATCTTCATCTTCTACTAGAAATTTAACTTTTACAAGTTGTCTTAGGAGATATCTTAATTCATTAATGTGACTTGAAATTGTTTCACCCTCATTCATTCTCAATTTAAACAACTACAATTTTAGTGTGAATTTAACATTCACAACCTTAACACTAAAAGTTTTAATTAGCAGAGCCCAGATATCTTTAGAATTTTTTTCCAAGTCAACATAATGTAATTCAATATCTAATAGAGCAAGTCCAATAATGGATTTTGCTTTGTCATCCCTAGTTTGCATTCTAATAATTTAGCAACATCTATTGGTTCAGTTTCTTTTTCACTCACAATCCCCCAGAGATTCTTGTTAATTAATTTCATTTGTATTTTCACTTTCCACATGTGAAAATTTGAACCAGTAATTTTTTATAATGGAATATCCATTATGGATGTCAAAATCAATCAAAAATTCACCCTTACAATAACACTCAAATTTGGACAACAAAGGACTTATAAACTCTGAAAGTCTTTGACAATTTTGACTCATTTTATTTTGAGGTACATAAGACTATAGAATATGACACAAATGGTAATAAAAATGACTATTAAAAACTTTGATAGGACTCGTATTATCATTAAAAAAATTAGACTAAACCTAAAAGTGTACTAACAACCATAAACCACTATATATAAAAAAGAACTTACACGAACTTGAGAATGGATGACTTTAATGAGTGATGTTATGACCAAACAAACCAAATTATTTATGCACCTAGCAGAACATAGAATTTGAGATCACTTTCTTTTAAAAGATGCATGTGACACCATATAAACTTAATAACATATACATAATAAAAAACAAAAGACAAATCTAAACTATTCTAATTGATGAAAGATAACATACATTATGATTGATTATTGAGCCCAGAATAAAAGTCCATTGAAATTGCATGATCCACGCATAAAAATTAAATTAAAAAGATAGAAAGAGTTATTGGGTCAGTGTTTTATGAGAGGTGAGTTGAGATTCCAAATTGAGACCCACAACATTTGCATGGAAATATCAACATACACATAGACTTATTCTGGATGTCGCCTGGTCTGTATAGAGAATCAAGAGATATGGCAGAGTCATGATGGTTGGAAAATATGTGAAGGTGGATGAGCAGTAGATTTAACATGAACTTCTATTTTACAAAATCAGACAATGACCTGCTCTACTAGCATCAGACTCTAAAAGTGTGGCTCAACGGTTAGCTAGTCACATGACTTTGAGATTGCATACAGATCATCAAGATTACTATGTTAAGCTTCCCTCAAATCATTCATTCCTCTATCACACTTTAAATTAATGACACATAATATTATAACCTAAGCTACATGATGTAGAAATAATAATACTAATCAATAGATTCCTCTATATACTCCCATTGTTCACATGTATAGGATCATAAATAGCTCTGATACCACATAAAAGAACTTGTTTAGATCTATATAAGATTTACATCATACAATATGTAATAATGTTATCACAGAGAACATAAGAATAATATTCAAATCTAAAAAAACATAGTAGATTAATTTGGAATGAATATTCAAATATAGAGCTCCAATATTTATAGGAATATAGTCTCCTAAAAACAAGGAGATATCTATAACAAATCTACCTATAATAGTGAATTGGTTTAACAACCAAATCTCACGTACAAACAATAATGCTAATAATAATGTTACTAACAATTAATCCGTAACAATAAAATCATATATTAAAAGAGGAAAATATAAGATTAACTAATCATTAAGCATTTAATTAGTAGCTAAGACCTATATAGACAAAGAGATTCAAAATATATTATAAAACAAAAGTTAGACTAAATTTGTGTCTATAGTTCCCCATGAAACTATAAATACTGGATAAAAGGGAAAAAGAGAATGCAAACCTCATGTTTGTATGTTGTGTACATTTTCCATATGCCATGATGATCCAAAGTGTTCCTACATCATGTGTTATATGTAGTTAGATGCAATTATTGTTCAAGTAAAATAAAAGATGTAACCATAAGTGAATATTGAAGACAATATTCAAGTAACAAATATTTATGTATGTGTTCTATGGAGAAGTAATAAATCCATGGATAAGAAGGGAATTGTACCATATATTCATTTCCTATCCATGGAAATGGAAAATCTTTAAAATGGTCAATGTGATAGATGAAACCATTGTGGGACACATAAACCTCAAATTTTCCAACTAGAGTATGTGTTTTTTGGATAAATTTTCTCTTCCATTGAAAACTTGCAGATTTAGGGGTGATCAATCCCCACTTTTAATTATACTTATATAAAATAAATAACACCCATTGAGGGAAATAGAGAAATCAAATTGACTTGGTTAGTCTTTATAACCAATGAAATGGATTGGAATAAAAAATGGATTCATAGTCTATTTTGTTGGAGAGCACAAAATATTAAATTCATGCAGTGTGAACTTTAACTAAATTAACTACTATATATGGCTTTGGATTCAATAATCACTTTGTTCTTGAATGCACAATCAAAAGATAATGCATGTCATCCATCCCCCTACCATGTCTATATATATGAAATAGTATTTAACATTATCATAAAATTATATTATGCCCTTTGAATTTGAAAATAGTATAATGACCATTTATCTGGATCATGCCCCCATAGTGATAATTGTAAAATCTATATTTGTATCTAGATTTGTAAATCTTGTTTGAAATTTATTCATGAATCTATATCATGCACTCAAAATTGTATAGATTTTTACTTTGTTCCTGTAATGTGAGTGTATATGCATGGCCTATATTCCCATAATATATGCCAATGTTTTATTTTTGTAAACTTTTTGCATTATTTAAAATTATAATATGTAGTATTTTGAAATCTATAATCTGTGATATATAATCTTATTGCATGTAAATGGCGTGTGCCTCTAATATTTTACCAATATTTGAACCTCTGAGGTTACATTGTGACATGATAATTGATTGAATATTAATTTTGTAGTAAATTGGTAGTTTTTTGCCCCATGTTTGCCCCCTTTTTAAGATGACGGATGAGACTAGAAAATTGATCAAATTGAAAGATAGAATGAACTAGATAAGTTTTATTAGTTACAAGTATTAGAATATAACATATTATATGTGAAATTTATTATTATATTTATTGTGGCATAATATAAATGATAACATATGAGATCCTCATATTAGTTTATTAAGTATAATTACCAATGGTGCTTATATAATTAAGCACAAAACTAACCCATTTATGAAGTTGTCATTAGTAACTAATTTTTATTATTATGAAGAATAACATTTCATGGGTGTTTTGATGTAATTTACAACATGTGTTTTTGATAAACATAACTTTAGATATCACTTACATAAGAGTTGAGAAATGTATTAAAATAATTACATAATATGCATGATATAATGATATTATAAGAAGTCAACTCAAAATAGATAGTAGGGTGAAAATTAATTTTTTTAGATTCCATTTTAGTTATGTGTTAAATATATTTGATCTTTGAGTGTTTTGAGATCCTAAATCAATGACCTATAGTGACATTGTGATTCAAGTTCTTGTAAACTATTATTTAGACATATTAGATAGGTGATCTGGTATGTATCAAAATTATACCCTATTTTAATGGTTAGTAACTTCTAGTGGTATATTTGGGTGAAATTTTCAATTTTTTAAGTTTGACCAATTTTGATGTAATTAAACTAAAAATATAGATTTTAACGTATTTATCCCTGAAGGATAAAATTATCAAACTTTTTTATGTAATTATCCCAAGTTAGATATT